>CM033714.1:2177449-2607449 GCA_019671005.1 Hibiscus mutabilis | reverse complement strand
TGAGTTGGCTCAAGAGTTCAACAAGCAGCTTAAAGACAGGGTTTCTCAACTTAGGACCCAGCTCCATGGTGCAAGGCTTATATATGTCGATGTCTACTCGGCTAAATATTCTCTGATTAGTGAAGCAAATAAATATGGTATGTTTTACAGTTCTGTAACATTTTCTTTCCATAGTTGGTAAGCCTTTGACGATCATATTTGAATCGGCAACTGCAGGCATTGTCGATCCTTTCATATATTGTTGCGGTGAACGTCGTGTCATGTGCGGGAAGACGGCTGTGGTGAACGGTACTGAAATCTTTGGGGCTTCTTGCAGTGATCCTTCCAGGCACATTAGCTGGGATGGGGTTCATTATACTGAAGCTGCAAACCATTGGGTAGCCAATAGAATTTTGGATGGCTCTCTTCCTCTCTTTCAGATCCCCACATCGTATAACCAAAGCTTGTCCATAAGCTCTCACATATCATGTCTGTGTAATAAAAATTGGGCTCATTAAGTTAATTGGTTTGTTTCTCGATTATTTATGCTTGAATTCCGATTGATTCGCTCCATAGTTTAAAGCTTAAATTATGTATAATTCAAGTGACTTACGAGCACAAGATTGTTGTTTTATGCCATCTGCTGTATTCAATTTGGTTCAAATGGCTGCATTGTTCTATTAAAAATGGTGTGATTATTACTAATTCTGGCCTTTTTTTAATAAATCACATACACCATGTAGGGTATAGAATATGGAGCAGTCATTCACAGGACATGTTTCTGGGATGTGACAGTGCCTTTGCTTTCATCTTCTAAAGAACCTTTATCCTACAGAAGCCAGCAGACAACCTTTTCTTTTACCACAGCAATGGTAGTAACCTTGCCATTGGGCTTGATTTCTGCCTTGCAAGAAAGAACCTAACTTTTAGGTGTCTGCTCCACCGCCACACCCAAATTTAACCTTTTTTATAGGTGAATATAACATTGAGTTAAAAAAATTGAGTTAGTTTATTTGATCCGATGAATATTGTTTTATGGGTAATTATATTATGTACTTAGTGAAATTTTTTTCCACAAGCACCTTAATTTTAGGGTTTAAGGATTTTATTTAGGGTATATTATTTAGGGGTTTTAAATGAAAGGCACTCCATATCGACACATCTAATTAATTTATTCCTAATTTAACCCTTATTATTGATGTCTAAATTGATTGAATGTGTAAATATTGAGGATTAAGTATGTTATTATACAAATTTTCGTAACTGCCACGTCTCCCAGTTAACGTCTCAGTGACTATTTTGTAATAAAAACTAAAGTTTAATGATCATTATGTAATTTTTAAAAGTTTAGTGATCATTTTGTATTTTTAGGAATAGTTTAGTGATCATTTGTGTACTTTACCCAAAAAAATTTAGTCAATTTCATAAAATTTAAGTCGAGTCGAGTCAAATTAGATGTATTTGTTTAAGTTTCTGTTCAAATTTAATTACAATTATTTATAATATTATGGTACCAATTATTTTATTGAGTCAAGTTTATAAAATTTAAATCGAGTGGAGTCGAACTAAAATTGTTTGTTTAAGTTTTTTAAAAAATTAAGAAAGGGAGAGTTATTATAACATTGTTTAAAATATTATATATTAAAATATATATTGATACACTGAAAAATATTACATAATCTTAAACTTTGATCTCGAACCCTAAATCATACATTTTACACCTTACAACTTAAATCTAATAAACTCTAAATTTAAATTTTAATCCTTAAATTTAACTCTAATTTGTGTATTAAAATTTTTCTATATATACTTATAATAACACATCGAAACAGTCGAGGATGAAATCATTCATACAATTGGATGGACTGTGACTTTTTTTATCTTAACTCCGTACCTGCGTATATACTTATTATTATATCGTATGATATTTTATGGTGACATGTTTGGCGTCGCCAAATCTAGTTATGGCAAGCAACCTGTTACGTGGCAGTCTGAACTCTACTTTTCTTCCTTTCCCTCGTGTTTTCTATCTTCTTGTTTCATTAATACATCCACGTGTTCATACTTGAGGTCGATGTGCATGCTTACATAACCAGGTTCACATGTGTAAATACATGACATGACATAACATACAAGCATGTACATGTGAATTATACCTCAATTATGTATCTTCCGAACTCGTAACTATAAATCACATGTAAAGCTCGTTCAACCATATATTAAAAAAAAGTGAAAATAAGCTTGCATGACAAAAACACGTATACATCATCATCAACTGCATTATCATCCCCATACACACACACAAACACAAAAGATTTCAAAGATTTATCAGAATAAACTAAAACTGCATTAGAAAACAAAGGGGAAAATGTTGATTTAACAGTGGATATATTATGGAAAGCATTATTGGAAAACTTCCAAAAGTTCTCCAATCTGGCTTGTCATATCCTGTCTTCCAGCTTTGGTTCGGGCCCTTGTGTTCTCAATCATGGCTAACAGGGCTTTAATTCTCAGAAAATGATGCAGAAATGATGATAAATCAAGTAAACAAGCATGAATATTGTGCTTTTTTCATTCGACTTTCCAGGCATAGAGAAATAAGCAGAACCTGGAGGAAGAACCCATTGCATTATCAGAATCGGGTTCCTGGTTAGATGATGGAGCGGACGACGGAATCGGGTTGAATATGAAAAGCCCATGTCTCGGACCCGAACCGAAGAGCCAATCGTGAACATCCCAGAAAACTTGTAATCCGTTTTTGCCAACGTTAATGGACTCGTTACCTCTAAATTTCCACTGCAGATGCTTCACCTGAACTGCTAGTTTCCCGTTGATTCGTATCTCTAATACGGGGTCGATTCCGTCGGAGCTGCATTCGACGGCGACGTCGTGGGAGGTTCCTTTTTCGTTGAACTTAACCCTGGTTGTGAACTTCCTCTTGCCGAATATATGTTCCCTCCTGGAGATTAACATTGGTTCAATAAGTGATGGCCTGCAACCTGTCTTTCTGTATGCATCTTTCTTTTGATCGCCTAAAAGTAAAACGACCTCGTCTTCGCAAACGATGGCGACGTAGTAGTCCGATCGCGGCTCGGTCTCGCCGTTGAATTTGGCTGCCTTGAGGTCCCAAACTACGTCGACGGTTGTACCATCGACGACGAAATGTTTGGAGCCTTGTTTCCTCCAGAAATACCATGGCTTCAGCTCAACTTTGCACCTGTATTGCTCGTCGCCGTCCGGTCCTTGAACCGAAACGGATAGACCGTGAAGTAAAAGGTTCCTACACCATGTGACCGTAATCAAGCGACACTCACCGGCAAGCTTCGTTCGATATACCGACTTGATAACGCTCTGCCCCGATCTGCCTACACAGGTTGGCTCGTCAGCCGGAATTCCTATCGAATCGTGCATGATTAACAATCGTGGTCCGAGTCCGACCAAAGAAGAGATGTTTATGATTGTCAACTTGTAAGAGAGAGGAGAGAAATGTATGTTATTCAATTAATCAATTGAATGCAAAGGAGAAGTCCTTTTAAAGTAGTGTCCGTCTCCCTTTTCTTACTGTTTTCAACAAACACACCTTTTTCCCTTTCTTCTTCAAATGTATGATAATGATAGTTTTTTATTCGTATAAAAACTATTCGAATCTGAACATAGACAGTAAAACGAATACAAAAGACAAACTAAATAAATTGGGTTGATTCTACTTTTTTACCCTTGATTAGAGCATGTCATCCTAGATAAAATTCAGTATGTTTTTGGCTGCTTGCTTTGAACAAGACTCTATCTTCTGACCTCCCTTGTCTAATCAGTAATCACTCATTCATCAAGTATATTGTTGCTTCTAATGATTGCCCTCAGATTGGCCCAGGCCAACTTCAACTGGAAAGTAATGAAATAATTTCCACACACTGTTCAATTACAATCATTCGGGTCAGAAAATGGCAATTCACATACATTTTAGTTACTCTATCACCTATGAAGGGTTCCGGAAAATGACTACTACAATGGAATCTGATTCCAGATGGGGGTTGTCGTATTGCTCACAGATTTCCAGACGCATAGCGTTTTCCTATATGAGGGTCAATGGTTACACGGTGCTCCGATGTCCATGTGTGTTTGCCTTTGCTATGTATGTCTGCAGCTACACAGTACGTATACAGAGGAAAGCTTTCTGCAGACTGCACCATGGCTATTGGTTATGATGAAGGAGACTATTAAGCGTTGGATTTTGATTAATAATCTTTACTCATCTTCAGGGATCGCTCATCGTTTTTGAACCTTTCCGGTTTCACCATGGGACTTAATTGTTCCTTCTCATTGGGAAGGAAACATTGTTTATTATCCTTAGATTGGAATCACTTTCATAACTCCAATAACTAAAGGAATAGAATGCTATCATAGTCATGGATAGGGATGTTAGTATGACGTATTTTGTGAAGATCTGTCTCGTTTTGTACCTTTTTGGATGAGGATGGATATTAGTTTTAACTTTGTACTCACTACTCATATTATCTCGACCTGTCTCATTTTATCTCCACCCGCTTCACATCATTCATGTTCATTCGATATATATAATAAGTATATTTACGGAAGTACATATCTTATTTCTCACCTAATTTTAACATATTTTCAGTCATCATTTTTTTAATTTTCTGATTTTAACTTGTGCTGAAATTAAATTTTTATTTATTAATTAAAGAATTGTGATATTTAAAATAATATCACAAATATAATAGAGTTAGAAAGACAAACATTTCATTCTAAAAAATTTAATTTGTTTATTTAGTTGATACTTATAAATTTCATTGACGGTAGAGCGCGAAGAGAGCACTTCCCCGTCCAATTGACATCCACGGAAGTCGTTTTGAACAAAGCTGAAACGCTGTCGTTTCAGATAACAGTATAGAAATTTCATGAGCATGCGAGAAACAAGGGTGGAACGTAGTCGTTTTAGATAACATCATAATTTGATTTTTGTTGTTATCCAGTCCAGACCAGTTCCACACATTGCTAGCCTCAGCTGTACACTTCTGCTACAATGCTTCTCTCTGCATTAATTCCCCAATTGCTTCTCTCCCCGCCTAACTCCTCCACCAATCAAACCCTTCCACGTGCCCACCTCTCCTCCGTCCCTCCCCTCAAGCCCCTCATCTTCAACTCCACCTCCCTCCGCCACGTCTCCTCCCCCACCCTCCCCGACGACGATGAATCCCCGCAACCCACCATGGTTTCCTCCGCTGCCATCGGCAGAGCCTCCACCTCCCCCGTCGACTTCACTCAACGGATCGAGAAAAAAGACCACCGCAACCACAAATTAATCATGCCTACCCCCGACTTCCAGCGCCTCTGCCTTGAACAACTCGACCTCTTTCGCCGAATCGTCGACCCGGATGCCCTCCTCTCCGTTTACGTCAGGCCGGCCGGAAGCTACGTCATGGACCAGCTCGAGTTGCGTCGAGTTACGTCGTATCCGGGTGTCAAAGCCGCCGACATTGTATTTCTAGTCGGAAACTTCACTGCCCCCGCCGGACTGCGTTCTGCTGAAGCCGCGCTTTCGAGTCAACAGATGGATGTTGTGGGGGAACATAGAGCGGTGGTGTTTCCCATGGTGCATCAGCCGTTCGTGGTCGGGTTCTTGGTGGCGGAGCTCCCGGAGATGGGGAAGGGTCCGCAGGGGACTGAAAGTGGGGACATGCTTCAGTGCCCGACTCCAGAGGAGGCTTATGCGTTGTCTTCTCCTTCTCCAAGACTGGGTCTGAAAAAACCGTGGGAAATTCAGTATCTTGAAAATGCACCCACGAGGCAAAATGACATGTTTACTGTTGACCAGAGAATGAATGCCATCAATATTTCTCGTACTTTAGCAGTGGCTTATGTTATGGATCAGGTTAGTCACATTTATCTTATTTTTTGCACTACCAATAATGTATGTGAATGCTCCACTTTGGTAACCTGTCTTCAGAAGGGACCTACGAACTTATAAAATTTTAGGGGTCAAAAAATAGATTTTTAATATAAAATTTTTTAAAAATTTTCTAAATCATATATTGATTTTAAATTTTCATGTGCCACTGCTACCTCCAGCCCCCGTCCATCATTGCCTGTCTTTTGTAGGTAGATGGTCATCTAAGCAATTGTTGAATGTTTGGGTATGTGGAGGGGAAACCGGATTAAAATATGCTAGTGAATCCAAATGAACCTGCTTGGATTAGGATAGACCATTAATGATAGAGGATGAATCCCTTGTTCCAAACCAACAAACCCCTCAACTCCAGTCCCCTTGCTGATCTTGGCTTGCAAATATCAGTCCACTTTAACTCCTCTTTTGGAAGAAGTGTGTCAAATATTCTAATGGAGTCTAATATGAAAGAATATTGTATTCTGATCTCTCTTCATATGCATCCGGTTAATTGAGTTTTAGAAGTCGTCAATGAATGTGAAATATTCCACAGAATCTACTCTATTCTATGTCATTCAGTTAAGTATTCAATTTACTGCAACTTTTATGGTTCGAACTCTCTAGTTTTACTATTGTTGCTTTTCGTTGGAGGGGGGAGTTGTATTTTGTTTTTGACCAGTGATTATACACCAAGGCAAAGTTTGTGATGGTATTTTTGCTGAATTTGTTTTGTAGCAACACTTCTTAACGTAAGGTAGTCTTCTTTTAATTGTTGTTAATGATCATTGTTTTCTCATTTTGTCATTTTTTATATGTCTAGAATGTCTCTCTACATTTTGCGACTTTTGGTGCATTCCAAGTTACATAGAAGATTGACATTAACCATATTTCTTCGACAGAAAGCTATTCTACTACAGCAATCAACATGGCAAAACAATGTCAGAATGGGTGCCCTTGTTGAGCAGGTAAAATTTATTTCATACTGTAGATATATTTTTTTCTTCTTTTGTTCAAGTTATCATGATTTTTCACTGAACTTCAAAATTTTCTTTCAGATTCGCGGTCCTCTTTCTACCATACGGACTTTGAGTAAAATGATATCCACTCATGTCAAAGAAAATGAGGTTATTTCTTAAACCATCTGAAAAAATGTTGGTCCTACTTTTTGGTTTTAAAGGTTTTATGCTGCTAATTTTTTGACTCTTATATATTTAATTAACGAAAGCATATCTTGCAGATTTCTCATGACATTGTTGAAGACATATTAGTGCAAGGTGACCGTATCAAGGACACCCTTCAAGAACTTCAAGATGCTGTTCACTTGACAAAGGTAATTTTCCCATCAACCTTCTCATGGATTTGATTTCTGTAATATATTATTTTTATATGAAGAATGTAACATCCACGCTATTCTTAACTTTACCTTCTGACTTTTCTTTAGGCTAATATAATGCGCTACAATGAAGAATCTTTGAAAAAGATGCGTAACTCAACTCATTCCTGCCCTGAGTCACTGAGATCTCAATTATCAGATGATTTCTCCAAGGATAGTTCCAGCAATAAGTCAGAAACCTCTGGTTTACTACTATCTCTAAGTACAACAGACAAGGATTTAGAGATGCCAATGCCACCACTGGCTCTTGCCCCATTACGAGAAGACGGGATCAGGTATGCAATATCATCCTGGAAATTACTTGAGTCCATCACCTCATAAAAATGAAAACTAGAACGGTTCTCGATTATATCAATTATGTTCCACTTGTAGACACCTCATTTACTGTGGAAATTTGATTTTATAAATTGGTTGTTTATGAAATCATTATTGAAAATTGTTTATGATGAACTCATAATGTTAGCCTATGTTGTAGTCTAAGCTGAATATAGGGTAAACTGTTTATCTTTCCTATAATAGCCTTGAGAATAAATCACTTGTATTTCAATTGAATGCAATCCAGCCCCATCCCTTATTGGACATGCAATATATTTCTGCTTTTGATTTCATTTAGCAGTATTTTTATTATTATTTTGATTATGCTTGTTCTCTTTTGTTAGGAAATCCTGCAATATTTCTGATGTACTCACCGATTTAGTTGATGCTGTGAGACCTCTTGCTCATAAGCAGCAACGCTTGGTGGAATTAAGTGAACTTTCACAGCCTTTGCAAGTGGCTATAGAAGAACCTGCTTTGCGCCAGGCCTTGAGCAATTTGATAGAGGGTGCATTATTACGAACCCAGGTTGGGGGGAAGGTTGAAATTGTTTCTACCAGTGCACCGGCAGGCGGTGCTTTACTGGTAATTGATGATGACGGACCGGATATGCACTATATGGTATTGTTGGAAATTCTTTTCCTCTGTGATAGCCTTTGTTTTCTTGTTCAGATTAAATAGTATGGAATGCCATTGGTACATCTTTTCCGTTGCTAGTCAGGTTTCTAAATTGATCATTTTTCTGTGTCCATGTGTTGTCACCTTATTTCGGATGATGTTGTCACCTTAGTTCCTGCATTAAGATGCCTCTGTGAAATTTCTTTGAGTTTTGAAAAGCATTTCTGTAAGATATATAACTATATTATTTGTTTTTGTGTTTTATCTCATGCTCACCATAAATGATTTGTTCTTCTGCTATGTGTACTTGCAGACACAGATGCATTCCCTCACACCATTTGGTGCCGATCTCTTCTCGGAAAACATGATTGAAGACAACATGACATGGAATTTCGTTGCAGGGCTGACTGTGGCACGTGAAATACTTGAAAGTTACGGCTGTGTTGTCCGTGTCATGTCGCCCCGAACCACCAATGCTGCTCTCGGAGCAGGTGGAACTCGTGTTGAACTATGGCTTCCTTCATTTTCTGCATTATCCGACATAGACAACCTTAATCAAGAGGCATAACAAGAAAGTAGGATAGTATGTTGGTTTGATTCCACTAAGTTGGGCTTATTTTGGAAGTTCCTGCTCCCACCAACACAGTATTACTCTATCCGACTTTGAGGTAAATTTTATAGTTGTATTCTGGTGTAGTATATATATATATATATATATATATATATATATATATCAGGAAAATGTAAATGTATTTTGTATACATACATATATAAATTATACTTGTTTTTTTTGAGAAAAAATAGCAGAACGCTCTGAAATCCTTGAAAATGTCATTTTTTCCGAAGGTTTTGCTACGTACATGTATCATAACGAAAATGTATATTGACCAATGAAATCATCAATTTCTGTAATATGCACATTTAGTACTAAAAACAATGATTAGCCAAAGTGGACGTGCCATGTTTCGAATAAAATATAGAAACCTAAAATAATAGAAACCATTAATTAATTAAATTTCAATAGATACATCTCCCTCAATAAAACCTGCAGATGACCAAAGGCGGTGAGCCAAACATGATTTGGTCCTTGTTCTTAATTTTATTCTTATTAACATTGTCTTGTATTTTTTATAATTTCTTTTACGTCATAATTTATACACTAATTTATTATTATTACTAAGTTAAATTATATCATATCACTCAATTATTAGTAAAATTATAAATAAATCACTTAATTTTAAAAAAGAAATACAAACAAACTATTTAATAATCGATTGTCCCAAATAAATTATTCAGCCATTAAATATTAGACATTTTTTGATGTAAAATATTTTATTCATTAAAATATTAAATTTTAAAAAGCTACAATTCAATCACTCAATTTAACTGCTTCTAACAATCAAGTCATTTGTTACTACTACCTTAGCCATCATATAGGGTGGCTGATGAAATCACCTAAAAAAATTTAATTTCTTGATCCTCGATCTACATCTTCTATTGTCATATGACCTCTATCTCGACATATCTTCTTCCTCTCATCAATATCAATTTCTCCACAGTTCGGGTCATCAAATGGAGCTCCCAATCTTCGAGACTGAAATAATTTTTTTTTTTGGTATTATGTACATTCAATTTTACAGTTTATGTTCAAAGTTTGAACTTATGTCATTTCATTAAAAATACAATATATCTTACCAATACACTCAACATTTGTTAGTAAATGGGTTTCCTTTTTCAATTTTCCTTTCCGGTTTTACTACTCTATAAAATAAAATTTTAAACTTTAAAATATTATTTTATTTTATTTTAATGTATACTTTTATATTTTATATTATTAAAAATATTTATATGTTTTTAAATCTAATGGTATCTATATTATATATTAGATGATTTATTTTTAATATTGTTGATTTTTATAATTTTTTGAAATTTATAAATTAATTACTTATTCAAACAAATAATTAAAAATCTCTAAAGTTTTAAAATTCATCGTTCACACGCCTTTATAGGCATAGCATTAAAAGTTCAACCTACTGAATGAGCCCATTAGGATTTGGTTAAGAGAGAAAATGATATTGATTAACATAATTAAGATAGTATTTCATAAATACCATTATATTTAATAGTATTTCATTTTTTTACAAATATATTATTTTAAGATGTCCTTTAATCTACTAATATTGAGATTTTTTAAAAGAATCATCAACATCACTTAATATTAATAGATTAAACGATTTTTTTCGCATATTGAGCACCAAGGCAATTATAGAAAATACTAAATTAGAAAGAAAAAAAAAACTTTGATACGCAGCCGTGTAAACTTTAGTTTACACGTGCATTTTAGTTTTAGGGGTTAGAGTTTTAGTTTAGGGTTTAAGGTTTGGGGGTTTAAGTTGTAGGGTTTAGAATTTAATGCTAGTGTTTAGAATTTAGTGCATAGGGTTTAAGGTTTAGGGTTTAGTTTTTTAGGGTTTAGGGTTAGAAATTTAAAATTTAAATTTTTATAGTATAAATACACAAACTTGTGTAAAATTAATTTTACATCAAAGTTTTACCCAATTAAAAAATGAAAAAAAAAATAAAATGAAGGCTTGAATAAAGGATGGGCCCCAAGTATTTAATTTTGGTGGCCAGATGAGAGTTGCCCCGTACTTTGAATTTTGGGAACCAAATTAAACCGCCGAATTTGAACGAGTCTAAGGCCTTGGGGGCTAATCCAATTCCTTGTTTATGGTTAATTATATGTTTAATTATTCAAATTCATTTTTTTAAATAAAGTTGAAGAAAATAATTTAAGTGTTTTGGTTATACTTAATTTAATAAAAAAATCATTAATTAAAATGGTGGTTTACAAGTAGATAGACTATTTATATACATATGTAATTATTTGGTTCATCTATTATGTACAACTCTTTTTGCTGATTTATTTACTGTATTATTTTCATTATATTTGTGTGATTATAGTTCATATTTTGATTCTAAAATTGATGGTTGTAATTGATTTTTATTCTTAAGGTTAATGAATATATATATATATATATATGATCTTTGTTTATTAAATAGCATTACAATAATATTTTTTATTTTTCAAGACAAATGACAGTATTTAAACCCGCGCATATTTGAGATTTCATTATACTCAACATAATTAAAATTAAAAAAACTTGATGGTTAAAATGGCCTCTCTAGATTAATAAAATTCTCACTTTGACTTTTTTTCATTTAGTTTAGCCCCAAACTTTCAGGGTTATCACTTTTAGTCCATGATAAATTTCTTTTATTCAATTAGATTTTGACATGTGTGATAAATGTTTTTTAATTCAATCGAGAAAATAATAAACGAATCAAATAGAAGACTTTATTTAAATAAGAGGGTTAAAGTACATATTAAACCTCTAAAAAATACGAGTGCGGATTAAATAGGGTAACGTCACTTATAACTCAAGGGCAAGCTTAATGGCTAGTCAATTGGACGTTGAAGAATTTGGTCATGGTTTTCTTCTTTTTGTTGGATTGGAATTGAACTTATTTGTTAAGAAAAAATATTTGGATTAGAAAAGGACAAAAAACCAAAATTGTAAGTCGGTATTCGCACAAAGTCAAAACCAAAATAAAAATCAAACTTTTGGTTATTACTGAACAAGTCCAATAGAAGATGATAAATTACGTTATAGTTTTAATTTTGATGTGGAATTTCCAAGTATTGACTTCAAATCCATCACATTCCTTAGGTATAAATTGAATCCATAAGTAATTTTTTTTTATAAAAAAAAAAAGCAAGTTAAAAACTATTGTAACAATGCCGAATCATATCTATAATAAGAAAATGAATCTACGTCGTCTGCTATCATATAACTTTTGTTATGTTTCACCAACAACGGTCGAGTGTAATAATAAGATATATTACTCTCCCAAGTAGATAAACCAAATTCGAATCTTGAAGATGACATTGTTAGGAGTGACAACTACGAATCTAAACATAGACCATATAGTGGACATGTACGTTAACACTATAACTTTTGTTTCGAGATATGTTCTTTCTCTCATCATCGGCATTCCTTAAATCGTTTGAATTGTCAAATAAAGCTTACGTTGACTCAATTGTAAATTTATTAGTAATGGAGTTACTTGTTGTGTAATTTACCCAACATAAATAAAGTAAAATGTTTTCTAAACACCTTTTTGCATCCATTTGAGATTACACTATCTTATCTCGATTGTTATAATAAATTAATTGAGTGATTCCACCGTAATTTTTTAAAATTTATAATCCTATTTATAAAGGTGAATTATAATGTAATTTATCCTTTATGTAATTATGAAAAGTGTAAAACTAATATAAAAATTAGAAGCGAAAATATTTTATAAAATTCATTCCCGATTATTGTCGTGATTTTAATTTTAGTCCTTTATTTTTTTATTATGATCCTTTTTGTCTTCAGTTTTTTATAAAATTCATCACTCGCCAAAATATTTTTTAAACGATTCTAAATTATTAGATTAATTCTATCTTTATAAGTATCATTGTTTAAACCCGAATTTTTTTTGATTATACAAATCAAATAAAAAAATCTACATTTCATAGAATACTTTTATTCATTAAAAATATATTAATCATAATTTTCTTGCCATTTAATATTTTTTTTTTGAACTCGTGGAGTAGTTATAGTGATAAAAGATAATGTATTCCATCCAAGTAGCCTAGATTTGAGCATCATGTGTGTACGGTGTGTGCACGTTATTAAAGGGCTAAAAAATTAAATAAATATTATCTTATAATCACACCAACATATTCAAAATAATATTTCATTTTTTTATAAAAAGGTAAGGAAAAGCACACGCGTAAATTTTTCCTTTTCTTCCTTTACAGTCACCAAACACGCTCCGATTATACTATATTCCCCCATTCCTACACCAAAAATAAATTACCAAATATATACATAGAGATATGGTTAAATATAAAAGCCATATATGTGAATTTTCCATTTAAATTTGTTTAAGTTCAAATTCATTATATGTAAATGGCATGTATAGCAAGTTAAGCCCTTGGTACAATAGTTAAACGAACAAAAAACTTCTGTCCGTACTTTTTTTTATGTTTCAACGTTAATAAATTAAATTATATATTATAACCTTAAAATTTAAATTTTAAATTTTAAAAAATTGCACCCTACACAAATTCTCTAAAGCTTAATCATAATCATTGACTTAACCCTAAATTTTTAGTGTGGGTATAAATTGTGATAAATGATTTTTATTACGGTTAAATTAGCTTTTTCGTTGAGATTAGATTTCTGATTCAATTCTACTAATTGTAAATTATAGTATATCCGTTAATGAATTATAATTTTGATTATAATTATAACCATACAAATATATTATTTATAATTACAATTGTAGCTTTAAAAATCAATGGATTGAATATGCAGCTTTAATTATTCGTTTTAGAGGTTGTTGAATATGCCGTACTTAATCTAAGTTAATAAAATTAATAAATTGATACGGTGCGTGTAAAATAAAACAAAACCAAGAAAAAATAAATTTTGAGTGATTAAAGATAAAATAATACATTTGGCCAGTTACTCAAGCTGTCTATTTTTATTCTCTCGTTATAATATATCCGTTAATAAATTAAGATTTATAAAAAAAAAAAAAAAAGTTAACAGGAAATCTAGAGCCAAAACCAAACAGCACAACATACACAAATATCCGTTGTTCAGCCAATTAAATTAAATTCTGTATTATTCAATTAAATTCAAATTTATGTACATGTTTTATCTCTCTAAGAAGAATAAGAAACCAAAACTACAATTCCAATCTCTGCTCGTCAAAACTCAAAAACAGTATAAATACATTGTTCGGAAATCTTTTCCCCAGATTTCATGAAATCATACAATTTCTTTCTTGTTCTTCCAAAAAGAGTGAAATAATAAGGATAGAATTGTTCTCGTTTTGTTTTTTTTTTTCCTCGCGGGAAACTGAAAGTCGTCGTTTTCAGTTTCAGATCTTTTTTCCTTCCCGTTTTCTCAAGATTTTCTCTTTTTCTCAGAAGGGCGATCAAGAAGCTTGTTTCTTTTCATTTTGTCAGTTAAAGAGAAGAAGGTGATTTTTCTCGTGATTTTAGAGTCCTTATAAATATACTTTCAGTTCCCATCAGATCTTTTTCAGTTGTTCTCAACCACCTTTTCTTTCAGGTAAGTAAATATTTGTAGCTTCTTCTTCTTTTAATCTTTTGTTTAGCTTAGTTTTCCGTTTGTTTCTCGAGAAAAATCCTCGCCTCACCTGCCGCCTATGTAAGCATTGTGTTATTTGAACGTTTTTTAAGTTAGTTTTTAATCTTTGAATCGTTTAGTTTTTCAGTCTCTTGCTCGTACTTGCTTTCTTGCATTTCTTTTTCTCTGGTCATTAAATTCTATTGGTAAAAAAGGAAAAGTAATAGAAAAGGTAGTTGAATATATGATTTTTTTCCAAGGAATAAAACCGGTTTTAAAGCTAATTTTGGGGGTCAGGTTTATGTTTTTGGTCTTTTCGGTCTGTATCTTTCAACTTAAGCTAGCACGGTGCATGCTGTTAAAATAAAAATAAAATTTCTCGGTATTGCAGCTTTTTAATTTTCCAATTATAGGATATTAGTAGAAAAGAAAATTACATGTTTACTTGATTATGGAGTTATTGAATTATGATTGGAATTTCTCTGGCTTTGTGTCTGTCGGGCGACCGTGATCTTTTGTCAAATGGTTAGCACATGGTCCTGCTTCTTATGGGGATTCTTGCATTTTTTACTATATAATAAAATCCGTGGAGCAAGTGTTAAAGGTGTCATTACCTTGTGTTTTGCTGTCTGCATTTGTGTAAACTGGTAAATTTGATTGAACTAGGATATCAGCCGATAGTTAGGTGCCATGCCCATTAAGTTGCTGACTGAATCTGAGTTCCTGTTCGTGCTCATATTGGTTGATTTTATCTGTAACCATTTGTTTTGCTTCATTATTCTAATAAAAAAATTTGTTCTTCAGGTCTTTGTGCTGAGGGTTTCTCACTTTCTCTTTGTTTTTGAGAATGGGCAACTGAATGCCTGTTAAGTAATGCTCAAAGGCTCTTGCAATCTGAATTGCCCGTAGTTTGTTGTCGATATACAACCAGATGAAGTAGAATGGAGATCTTTACTCGCAGTCGCAGGTTCACATCTTATGGTGCCCTTCGTATAATGTCTAATCGTGTATCTGTGTTGAAAAGGTTACTTTGATGTGGAAGTAATTTGACTTTTATTCCATCATGGTGACTGCAGTACAGTTAGTAGAAAGCCAGCCGAGAGCATGAGGCTTATTGTGACAACATTTGTTGTAGTAGTTTTTGGCTTTGTCATTAACAAAGGTTGGCAATCTATTTCCGCCTTTTAATTTTCTATTCATTGTTATGCATCTAGAATAATGATCTTTCTGATCTGAGTAATGGAACTTTTGTGTTTGGCAGTTCAATCGATCATCCAATGTTCTTACGACCATTGATTTCCAATACACAGAGTATACAAATCCTAGCCTCTCAAGCCCAACTCCTGTGCAGCATTCACTTGGTAATAATAGAAGTTCTGCTAATGCAACATCAAAGAAGGTAATTCTACAGGATTTGGAAATAGATGTTCATTGAACCAAATCTCTTAATGCTTAATTTGAATAAAAGCTTAATGTTAGTAAATCAACTTTGTGGAATAAGGTTCTGGATAGTTTCTCACAGTAGGTTTCAGGTGTTTTTTTTTTCTGGGGCAACTATTGTCCTGTAAAGTTTCAATACCTGACTTGTCTTTTCTTGTATTTTTGTTTACCAATGGTTTGTGAAGGGGCAATAGAATTCATTGGATAGTTTTCTTCATGCACTTTTAGTATTCTACACCAATTTATCTATTCATATTCCTAAATGATGTGATCTTTATGTTTGACTATTTTGTAGGACTTTATTAATAATATGTAGCTACTATAATATGCCATGTTTTCTGCTTCCTTTATGACTGATACAGATTTGGGTCCCATCGAATCCTTGCGAAAGATTACCACCAGGAATTGTTAGAGCTGAGTCAGACTTGTACTTACACAGATTGTGGGGCAATCCGAATGAGGTGTGTACTTGGAACCCTTTGTTGATTATATTTTTAACACTGATTTCCTTTCAACTTTCTAATGCATTCATGAATATGTTTATCTCTGGTATGCACTAATAAATTACTTTGGTTTTGATTGAATATGTTTTATAAATGAAATATCGCTTCTGAAATTGTTGGAAACATCTCTTGTTACAAATCTTATTGCTCTTGTTCCAGGGCATCTGCTAAAGTATACCTGAAACAACAAACTATATGTGGAATTATTGAATGTTTGATACAAGATTTTTGTGCTATGGGATGTAATGATAACTGCATCTTTTATTCCTTCAGCATAAACCATTTTCAAATGGCTAATACATTTCAGGATCTCAGAAAGGCAGGTTTTATTGTCTGAGAGGTTGTTTTTGCATTGTTCTCTATTCACATGATAAACGCCTTTTTTACTTGTGTGAGTCCATACTCCATAGATTTAACAAAGAACTGTATAGATAAGAATAAAACATATCGTGAGTTTTCTCTCACCCTGATTGAGGTTTGAAAACATTGGCATCTACAGGACTTGACCAGCACACCAAAGTATCTTGTCACATTTACTGTTGGTTATAATCAACGAAAGAATATCGATGCTGCAGTTAAAAAGGTATTATTCTCTTTGTATATGTGTGTGTGTGTTCGCATCTGCGTGTGTTACGTTTGCATGAGTTTGTGTCTGAGTGCTTGTGTGAAGGTGCATCCTTATGCACATCTTCTTGGAGGCATTTCTGGAAGATAAGAACTTCTGATGCTCATATGATTGTGCAGTGCACAATTTAATGTTGTGACTAAAAACGAGCTTCCAACAGTTTTCAGGGAATTTTACCATTCTTCTCTTTCATTACGACCGCCGGACAAATGAATGGGACGAGTTTGAGTGGTCAAAGGAGGCAATACATGTGAGTGTTCGGAGGCAGACTAAATGGTACGTTGTTAATTATGTTTTTCAAATTCAAGTCATTTTGCTGGCAGGATTGGGTGCAATGACTAGTTATCTGTGTTGCTTAATGATTTTGAATCTTTAAATCTATAAATATTCTATTTACCTAGGTGGTTTGCCAAGAGGTTTTTGCACCCCGACATCGTGGCACCATATGACTACATATTCATGTGGGATGAGGACTTGGGTGTTGAGCATTTCAATGCAGAAAAGTGAGTATTGGACGTTGCAGGACTTCTTAACAAATTGTTTGTTCAACTTCTACCCATTTCCTTTAAAAAATAATACCTTTAAACAAGGTTCTATTGATTTAATCTTTCAGATACATTGAACTGGTGAGGAAGCACGGCCTGGAGATTTCACAGCCTGGTTTGGAACCGAAAAAATGGTTAACCTGGCAAATGACAAGGAGGAGAGGTGATTATGAAGTTCACAAGTAAGAAACTGTAGGCAGTTATACCAGGAATCGTTGAAGTCTGCATAAGTCATTGAAAGTTAAATAAGTTATTCCATTTTTGAAATTTGGTTCAGAGTAACAGAGGAGAAACCAGGCCGATGCGATCATCCACGAGTTCCTCCCTGTGCAGCGTACGTATAGCTTTGAGCATTATTGTTCATATATCATGCTTTAATTCTCCATAAGATCAGTAAATATTAACTATTCTTTTTCTCTCCTAAATGTAGGTTTGTGGAGATAATGGATCCTGTGTTCTCACGTGATGCATGGCGATGTGTATGGCATATGATTCAGGTATTGAGGTTGTTCTTATTTTGTTCATTTTAGCATTGCTCTTTCTCCCATTGTTTTTTTATTATTGTTTATTTCAATTTGTAGAATGACTTGGTCCATGGATGGGGTCTTGATTTTGCCCTCAGAAAATGTGTAGAGGTTAGCATTCTATTGCTCCTGTCTCCGTCGTTTATCTTCTTCCGTCCTTGAATCTATCCATGTATGTGTGCATTCCTGTCACGACCCGTCGATCAATCAGGTACTCTCATTTGATCTCATTATCGAAAATATGAGAGTAGCCTGTTTATCGACCGGTCATGATGTTTCCCTTTCCATAACTCTTTAAAAAGGATTTCTTTGTTCATTGATTGGATTACTGTTAATCTTGAAAACAGCCGGCACACGAGAGGATTGGCGTGGTAGATGCTCAGTGGATTGTTCATCAATCTGTTCCCTCTCTTGGGAACCAGGGAGAATCACAAGACGGGAAGGCACCATGGAAAGGGGTATGTATGAATTGCTGTCTTCCATTGTTCCTGAAATTGTTGAAATAAAAACTAATGGGAGTGAAATTGGCAGGTAAGGGAAAGATGTAAAAATGAATGGGCGCTATTCCAAACGCGGTTTACAAGGGCGGAAAAGGCATACTTCAAGTCCCTAAATAAAACTTCTCATTAGGTACAGCACTATTACTATACTCCAAAACCTGACTGACTGACCTTTACCTTCATTATTTTACTTCACATTCACATAGAATTTGTAGATGACAAAAACATTATAAGTATATATGAATTCTGATTCGATATTTACTATCGTCGATGCATTTACTCGTACAAAATTATTTAATCTTGTTTATCGTCCATACAAACAATTAAAATTTACATGATGTAAGATAATATGAATATAAGTGGGCTAAAACATGCACGCGATAACTTTGTCAATTATAGCAGTTTGTCATTCTTTGTAAATGCAGTCCAGAAGAAGAGATGGACAAAATTATTTGAAGATGTGTGGATCTGAACGAGGCATCACCTCACAATCACATGGCGACGGCCGAGTGTTTTTTTTTTTTTTTTTGAAAGGGGCCATTGTAGTTTTCTTAATAAGAGAATAGATGATTTGAGAAATTGATGCAATTACTTTGGATTATTATTTAATTGAGTTTAAAGTGAAAAATTAAATTATTATTATAATGATGGAATTAAAGAATAAATTGTTTTTACATATATTTCAGTACAATGTGTTAACATGATTTTTATGGAATTAGAATTGTATTATGTAACTTTTTAACTGTGGAAGATTAATTCTATTATGTATTGAAATTAATTTGAGTCCATTTTTTATTTGGTTATTTAAATTAAAAGTTTGTGCTGGGGGGTTTTAGAACTATTGTCTATTAAATCAAAGACATAATATATTAATTACATTTTTATAAAGAGTTAGTTATATGTAATATATCAACAAACAATTATAATTATTTTTATATTTCGTACTTGTCTTACTACTTATGTTTAAAAATGTCTATTCTAATAATATCATCTTTTAGATATTATCAAAGTGATTTTTTATTACACTAGACAATCATAAAGGGCTCGTAAAAAGAGGCAAGAATAAATTTAAAAATTTAAAGAAGGGTTGTAATTAAAAAAGGGAAAACTCTCAAATAGTACCCTGGCTATTGTCAAAATATCGTTTTAGTACCTCAGCTATTTTTTGACAAAGCGATATTTAAAGTTAAGTTTCGTTTTCATTTTGGTACCCGCCGTTAAAAAACTAACTGTGTGTTGACTAGGAGAAAGAAAATTGCATGTGACAGTTTGTCACATGGCATGCTAATTAGGAGAGAGAAAATGACATGGCAAGTTGTCACGTATGATTTCTCTCTCCTAGTCAACATACTGTTAATTTTTAATGGTTGGGTATTATTTTAAAAACGAAGTATGACGTTAGGTACTATTTTATCAAAAAAAATAACTAAGATATTAAAACAATATTTCGACAATAGTTAAGGTACTATTTAGGTAGTTTCCCCTTAAAAAAATACTTTTTGGAATAGTTAAAAGTATATTTTTTACCATTAGATTTATTTAAATTATTATTATGAAGGACTAAAAAGTCAATTAAACAACTTTTTGGAGACTATAATCACTACTTATTCCGATTACATACGTCCCCGAAAGGGGCTACCATTATTCAAAGTTACATAACTCCATCCATGATAACTTAGGACAAATGTAAGACTCTATGTTAAATAGTCAGAGTCTTGGACATGTACAAGTAGAGTAATTGTGTCGGGCCTAAAAATTGAAGAGCCTAAAAATAAGAAATAAATATAAATTAAATATTTATAAATCTTTATATATTACAATTTACACCGTCCTCTAAATTAATTATAAAATATGAACATTAATATTTTTTGAAGAAACATTTAGATTTGAATACTTCTTCTATATATTGTTGATCGAACCATTATTTCTTTAGATAAGATATTTAAACAATATCAATCATATGAGAATGCTTTTAACTTCTTATTTTATTTTGATAAATCACTTTCATTGGTCGACGTCAAAATTTATTGTAATAATTTTAAAAAATGCTCTTAAGAAAGGTGAGTTACTTGGTGTTGATAGAAATGCATTATTTATTAAGTTGAAATTACTTAGAGAACTTTTACCTAAGAAAAAATGGGAGCAATGTCATTTATTAAGATTTTTAAAACGTTTTAAGTGAAAATGTTAAATTTTTAGATGTTTATAAGTGAATTTTTGTTGTTCAAGAGAGTAATTAAACAATTTTTTTGTATTAAGGTATTTTTTTAAAAAAAAGTTATTTTTATGAACTATAATTAAGGGTCTTATTTTAATATTGCACAGGGCCCTCTAAATCTTTGAACCGTCCTTGATGTTAGATGCATGAACTTTTAAGTTAAATATAAAAGTACAAAATGTGAAATATCAATAGAAAGTAAAAAATAATTAAAAGATATAAGAATTTTAAAATTTCAAAGGATACGATCGCATTCTAAATTTTTTTTCTTGAACAATCTCATGTGCTTACAAGTTAATATATGTTTATTAATTTTAATATTTTAATTACGGGCACACACACCATATATATAACCTATTCGAATCTAGATTATCTTAATTTAACATTTTTTTCACTAAAATCATTTAATAAATTCTATCATACCAAAATTTAAACCTTCGATATTACTTTAATAGTAAAAATTCATATCACTAAACTCAGATCCACTAATTAATCTAGCGGTAATGAGTGATCATCCCTTTTATCATTGTGTGAATTCAAATCCAAACATTTATACGAAAGTATTATTGTGATATACTAATATTACTTAACAAAAAAATCATCACTAAATTAACATCATTCTGTCTTAGTAAAATTGTCACTTTTGTGTTTTAAAATTATCACCTCAAATTGTCATTTCAAAAAATTTAACCTAATTTTCTAATACAAATTTACATTTCCATCTTTTTTAGTTTTTCAAAAAATAAAACAAAAAATAAAAGTTAACTTTTTAATAGCAAATTTGTCATTTTTTCTTTCTAAAACTATGTGCAAAGTCAACATGTAATACAATAGAATAATTCTATGGTACGGCAGGCTACGGTGCAGCATCAACTGAAAATGTTATAAGATCTGAAACATAGAACTTAAAATGTTACATTGTTTGATAATATTTTCGGTATTTATAAAAACTTAAAATGCTATCAGAAGCGATGAAAATTTCGATACTCGAAATTACAGTTTTGATATTTATCACAAACTGAAAATATTATCAAATAATATAATATTTTTGGTTTCGTATTTTAAATCTTATAATATTTTTAGTTAGTACCGTACACTAATCTATCATATGTTAGATACACTCGGCACAATAACTGAAATGTAGGAAGTAATAATCAATGAGAATTCTTTAATTATTAATTTAAGATGGTTGCATTTAACTATTAAATATATTTTAAAAAAAACAAGAACCGGGGAATTATGATTAGAGTTGACTGACGTAAACATACGCGTTATCTGGAAATCAATAAACTTCGTGCCCCCCAAACTGGCAGCTACCCCACCCTTTTGCCACAATCTCCCACCTCATTCACCCAACCATACTTCCCGCCACACGTGGCCTCTCACAATTTATCCTCAATTTTGCCTCTGAAATTTAAAAAAAATAATTTAAGCCCTTATAATTTTTAAAAATTTATATTAAATTTTAAAATTGTAAATATTTTTAATTAAACTCTCTTTTAAAAATTTTAATTAAATCTTTTAAAATTATTAAAATATTTCGTTTAATGATCCGACTCTTTTACATCAGTGTTGACTCCTCTCAACTCTTTACATCAGCCACCTTTCACAAATCCTACACGTGTCTCCACGTGTACCTAGTGAGCCCACCTCTGGTTAAGGCTCGCAAACCAGGGTTAGCACACTGGTGGTTAGCATCATTCCCTCATGTATATAATTATCACCCCAACTTGTTCCTTGTTATGTTGTTGGTGAAACAACAGGCTTCTCGTTAATGTATTTTTGTGGAATCTGCTTCCCTTCTTTGCTTCGTCTCAAATCACTTCCCTGAAACAAAAACTGGGTTTTTTACAGAGTATTTTCCTGGAAAAAAATGGGATTGTCCAACTTTCCTAGTGCATCTGAAGGAGTACTTCCGGTGCTAGTACTGAACACGGTTCTATCAGTGGCTCTGTTCAAAACCATGGTGAGATCTTTTCTGCAAGTGATGGGTGCCACTCGGAGCACTACTTCTACTCCTTCGAATTTAGATTTCGACGAGTCGGATAGGTTCCTAGACGAGACTAGAAACGCTAGGGAGAGAAGGGTATCGATAACCCGATTCAAATCCTTGTGCCACCACAGGCACTACTCATCAGCTGCTGCTGCTGATGGCGGCGGTTGTTGCGTGTGTTTATGTGGGTTCGAAGCGGAGGAGGAGGTGAGTGAGTTGTCCTGCAAGCATTTCTTCCGCAAAGGTTGCTTGAATAAATGGTTCAACAACAAGCACAGTACCTGCCCTCTTTGTCGATCAGTTAACTAGAGAGAATGGGGCTTATTTACATCAGATGTGCTGTTTTCTCTTCTTCTTTTTTTGAGCAAAAAAGATTGTCTGGTGTAACTTCTATGCGTGTGTACAAACAAAATATCAATAAGAACAGTAAAAGAATTAATGGTGATCATTTATTTAAAATTTGGTGCTTTTGTTTCAATGAGCGTTTCTGATATATGATACCAGATGGGCTCATATTTCTTCAAAGCAAGTCCCCTTTTGTATATGTATGGTGTAAGATTCATGGGCTTAATAATGGGCATTGTTCAGAATTGTCTTTCATGTCTATTAGGTCATTTATTTTTGCAGCTAATTGAGACAAAAGTTTAACTGAAAGGGAAGAAACAAAGAGTGAATATACTGTAATGGACCTAATGGAAAAGTTTGGGAACCGTGAAGAAGCATCCATGGCATGTACATGCAGCAGGCAACTGAGATGTAAGAATCAGAAGATTTTCCCTTTTGTTACCTAACAACTTGCATGAACATCACCTACGCATGTTGGTTTATTACATAGAATGGACCCACAATCCAGAAGCTTCTTCGTGTTACAACCATAAAGATCAAATGAGTAAGAAGAATTATCCATTGTTCATGCGATTTTCCTTTTGTGAGGCAGCAAATGTTTCTGGTACAGTAAATAAAGGGAATTTGACCTCACAAAACTTGTCTGATAGATTTGGGGAAAGAAATAAAAACAAGGGGTCCTTTCATTACTTAGCTTCCGTTTTTGGTAAAGGTTGAGGTTGAAATCAAGGGGCTGGATTTAGCCTGAATCACATGCTTTGTCTTGGTGTTCAAAGCCTCACATTTTGATCCTCAATAGTTTGTTAGTCACCGTTTATAATAAGATTTTAAAGGATATAAACACATGTAAAGCTCAGGTGCTTGACCTGCTGGCGATAATACACCAGCAAGCATGCGTGTAGTCCTAAATTATTAATGCTCCATAATAATCTGTGGAGCTCATTGATCTGATATGCTAGGACTCTTCCTTTCTCAGCCACTCTTCATCGGCATCCACGTCCTCAAACGCGATCACGATAAAGCCTTCGACTTCTTGGTCAATAGCTACCTCGACCTGATAATTCTCAGCAGTCCTCTCAAGTTGAGGATCATAATACTCGGATTCCATCAATTGAGCCCTCCGTTGCCGTAACATAAACCTGGTGGTCAAATGAAGGCCCTAGGGTGCCTGTCACGGTGTAGATGAGATTGAATCTAATTCCTTTCCTTTTGTCGCCATCAATATAAATCTTCTAGTATCCAGCCAAATTCGTGGACTGCATGCAAGTTTGCTCAATTACTGAAAAAACTGAGGTGTACCTGAATGAATCTCACACCTCCACCACCAATAGAAGGCTTTTTGGCCTAGAAGCTGTGAACTAGAGCTTATTTACAATCCAAATGAACCTCGAGGAGATTTAAAAGTGTTGATAACCTTACAGGTTTATCACTTGTTAGCCTCTACAGCTCCTTGTACTTCCCCTCCTCGAATTCGATCTGTGCTCATATATCATTGCTTCGAGCCTTGTTGGCACATGCTTTCGATGAGCCTGGCCTGGCATTTCGGTGCGTATTTTGGGCATGCCAGACATCCTTTGTTGGCGCATGCTAGGTGTTGTGGCCATCCCCTCACATGGTGTTACAACCGAGTTCCGGGGCCACAACCGAGTCACTTCTACCATGCCCCATTTTTAAGCACATCAATGTTTTAGGAAGAAGAGTCTTTGTTTTCAATTATTTCTTTAGTTAGGAAAAAGTGTCCTCGTTTCAAACAATAGAATGTTTACTCGGGTCATTTCTATTATGTTTTTTTTCGCATATATGTAGGGGGTGGACAGTCGGCAGAGTTTGGGCTGATCCACTGGTAAAGGTATGTATCCTACACACCATCGAGGCGGCCCCTACCGCCCAAGTCGATGGTGTGGGTGAGTTTTCTAATGTAATCGATGTTTCTTTTTTTCTAATAAATAAAAACCGTTTTTTTTCTACGGGGAAGCTGGGGGTCGACTGTGTGCATCCGCTATGCCCCACGGTTTCGACCATGGCTTGAAGAATGGTTTTGTGGCGCGAGACTAATGTGTTGCTTGCTTATTTTGAGCAGGTCAATCGAGGGAAAAGGCTGACTTGATCGGGAAGATTCCTTTTCAAGTGTCGCACGGCTTAGCGACCGAGTGAACTAAAGGCTAAGGCCGTGACACGTGGTATCCGAGCAAGGTTGTGGCACTCAATTTCGGGTGGTGTTGCCTGTTTATTGCGGTGAAAAGCACAGAGGTGCGTAATCAATAGCACAGAGGTGTTTTTTAATTGTGGCACAGTGGTGCTCAATTTTTTTTATTCAAGCACAGCAGTGCTTTCTTGTTGCTAGTGCACAGCGGTGCCTAGTTTTTATTGGGAAAACACAAAGGGTGCTTATTCCTCTTGATGCACAAAGGGTGCTCTCTTGCTTCTTGTGCACAAGTGGTGCCGAGTTTTTTTAGTGGGAAAGCACAAGGTGGTGCTTACTCCTCTCTGAAGCACAAGGTCTTTGAGTTATTAATAGGCATTGTGGTGCTTATTATTCTTCCCGCAGAACTAGTGTGGTGGGAGTCAACCCAAGGATGGTGACTACGCGTAAGAATCGAGGGCCAAGAGCCGTCCCGAGAACGAGGTGCCCGGTGGGCGCGCGCAGTACTTCGGCGCAACATGGCGCTAGAGTGCTGCACAAGGGGGGTAGGACCATAGACCCCGATAGGTATGAGGAGCTAGAAGCCGCGGTGGCGGCCCTGAGGGCTCATGTGGTGACCAGTGAACCAGTTCGAGCAATTGAAGTTTCTCATCAGGAGTTGGCTCACATGGTGAAACACCTCACTGATGAGACAAAGGAGGCAATGAGTACTCTGAAGTACGAGATAGAGGAGCTTAAGGCTCAAATTAATTTGATTGAAGTGGCTGTGGGAAATTCAGTGACCATGGAAAGGGGCCAGAGGAATAGGGTCCCCGAGCCTCAGCGGTATGAGGGGAACAGGGATGCCAAAGAGCTTGAAAATTTCCTATTTGATATTGAACAATACTTTCGGGCTACTCGCACCTCTATAGAAGAAGACAAGGTCTCGATGGCTTCTATGTACTTTTTAGGGGATGCCAAATTGTGGTGGAGGTCCAAGTTCACAAATGGAGTGTGTTCCATTAAAAGTTGGGACGAGTTGAAACAAGAATTAATAGCTACCTTCTTTCCGGAGAATGTGGAGTATAATGCTCGGAAGAAGTTGAGGGATTTGACCCATACTGGGACTATTCGTGATTATGTGAGAGAGTTTGCGGCATTGATGCTGGATATTAAGGACATGTCGAAGAAAGACAAGATGTTTGCTTTCCTTGAGGGCCTAAAGCCATGGGCTAGAACTGAGATTCAAAGACAACGGGTGCAGGATGTAGTCGCTGCCATGGTCGCTGCCGAGCGGCTTAACGATTACAATGATGGCTCAAACAAACGCAAGGCCCCAACTAGTGAGAGCAATAACCATGCAGGTAATGGGAGTAAGATGGCTAGAGGGGAGAGGTCGATAACTTGGGGAGCCGGGAGAGGACTTCCAAACAAGGAGCCAGTGCAGAATAGGGGGAATGGTGGCTTTACGCCGAGGAATGGGCCAAATAGGCTACCCCTAGCATGCTTCTTGTGTAAGGGGCCTCATAGCGTGGCTGAGTGCCCACATAGGGGTGCATTGAGTGCTTTGGAACTTTCACGGCCTGGGGACACACTCCCTAACCCACCTACAGAGAATAGTGAGACCGATTTGGCCAGGATTGGGTCTATTCGTTTTCTGAGTGCATTGCAATCGCAATTGGACAACATAAAGAAAGAACCGAGAAAGGGCTTGATGTACGTGGACTTGGTGATAAATGGGAAGGCGACTAGGGCTCTTGTTGACACGGGAGCAACAAATACTTTTATCTCACCTGAGGAAGTCAAGAGATGCGGTTTAACAATTACTAGAGATGTGGGATAGATGAAAGCAGTTAATTCTGCTGCCGCCGAAATTTGTGGAAGTGTTAAGAGGGTGAAGGCCAAGCTTGGGTCCTGGGAGGGAAGCGTGGATCTCACTGTTTCCCCTATGGACAATTTTGATGTTGTGTTGGGACTGGATTTTATGACAAAAGCCCAGGTCATCCCCGTCCCTGCTGCGAGTTGCCTATTGTTTCTAGGGGATTGCCCGGGGTGGTACCCGCTACCATTCTACCAAGAAGCGGAAAGATGCTGTCAGCAATACAATTTAAGAAAAGGGTGAAGAAGGGGGAACCTTCTTTTGTCATATTACCTATCATACATGGGGAGTCAACCCTTGAAGGGGTACCAAATGGGATTTTGAGAGTGTTGGAGGACTATAAAGATGTCATGCCGGATCGATTGCCGGAAAGCTCTCCCTCCTCGAAGGACGGTGGATCATGAGATTGAACTGGTCCCGGTGCCAAACCTCCCGCGAGATGCCCGTACCGTATGTCCCCTCTGAATTAGCTGAATTGAGGAAACAACTCGATGAACTGTTAAAAGCTCGGGTTTATTCGACCGCCTCTAAAAAAAGCGCCATTTGGGGCGCCCGTGTTGTTCCGGAAGAAACATGATGGGAGCTCGAGATTGTGTGTGGACTATAGAGCCACTGAACAAAGTGATCGTCCAAACAAGTATCCCATCCCCTTAGTTGCGGACTTGTTCGACCAGCTAAGTGGCGCGAAATATTTTACAAAGCTGGATCTTCGATCGGGGTATCATCGTAAGAGTGGCGAGGGAGATGAACCGAAGACAACTTGTGTTACTCGATATGGGGCATTTGAGTTTCTTGTGATGCCATTTGGGCTAACCAATGCGCCTGCAACCTTTTGCACCTTGATGAACCGAGTGTTCCATGATTTTTACGGGCAAGTTTGTGGTGATATACTTGGATGATATAATGGTATATAGTTCCTCTTTGATGATCATGAAAACCATTTGCGGTTAGTGTTGCGACTCGAGATAATCAGCTATTTGTTAAAAGGGAGAAATGTGCTTTTGCCCAAACTCAAATTAAGTTCCTAGGACACCTCGTTGGCGCGGACATGTTCGAATGGATGAGGAAAAAGTGAAGGCAATCCAAGAATGTCCGACTCCAAAGAGTGTCGGTGAGCTCGGATCATTCTTGGGATTAGCTAACTATTATAGACGGTTTGTCGAAGGCTACTCTCGGAGGACAGCTATACTTACCAATTTGTTAAAGAAAGGTGAGAAGTGGGCCTGGTCTAAAAAGTGTCAAGATGCTTTTGAGGACTAAAAACTGTTGTGATGAACGACCCATCCCTAGTATTACGGACATTGAGAAACCAATGGAAGTTGAAACCGATGCATCGACTTTGCCACGGGGGAGTACTCATGCGGGGTGGTCACCCCGTGGCCTTTGAGAGTCGGAAGTTGAGTGGTCTTTGAGACGAGATATGCAACTCGGGAAAAGGAACTTCTAGCCGTGATCCATTGTCTCGGGCTTGGAGGCATTATTTGTTGGGCTCAAAGTTTGTTGTTAAAATGCAGACAACACAAATGCTAGTCATATCCTGACACAACCAAAACTATCGGCAAGGCAAGCAAGATGGCAAGAGCGCTTAGCGGAGTTTGATTTCAGTTTTGAGCATAAAGTCGGGAAGAAGAATCGTAGTAGCTGATGCGTTGAGTCGAAGGGCCGATCCGCAACCCTTAGATTAATTGCTCCTATGTCGGCTAGTAGGGTGACGAATGACATTCGGGAACTCATAATGGAGAATATGGGAAAGGATCCGCAGATGATGGCAATATTGAGGATGGTGGAAAGTGGCCAATCAAAGACCTTTTGGGTAGAGAATGGGATCCTAATGACGAAAGGTCCGCGTATGTATGTCCCGAGAGCGGGAGAACTTAGACGAAACTACTACGCGAATGCCATGACACTCCGGGCAGGTCACCAAGGTTGGCGGCGTACTCGCCCCGCTGTTGGAACAAGGATATTATTGGCCGCATACGCGACGGATATTATGGACTATACCAAGACTTGCCTTATTTGCCAGCAAGACAAACCGGATCGACAAAAGACTGCAGGATTGTTGGAGCCATTGTCGATGCAAGACGACCTTGGGAGAGCATTTCACTCGACTTCATAGTGAACTTGCCTCGGGTGGGGATCTTGGAGCTGTCATTGTGGTGGTGGATCGGTTCTCAAAATATGCTACATTTATCCTCGCCCCAAATATTGTTCGGCGGAGGAGACAGCTCGATTAGTCTTTAAACATGTTGTAAAGTATTGGGGTGTCCCACAAGATATCGTAGTGACAGGGATGGTCGGTTCACTGGAAATTTCTGGAGAGAGTTATTCAAGATGTTGTGATCCAAACTGAATTTGTCATCAAGTTATCATCCCAGCATTTGATGGGCGACGGAGCGCTTTAATGGGTTGTTAGAAGAGTACTTAAGGCATTTTATCCAGGCCAACCGAGAAAAATTGGCCTTCTTTGTTGGATGTGGCACAACTTTGTTTTAATTCACAAAAGAGTTCTGCTACTAATAAAAGCCCCTTTGAAATTGTGACAGTCACAAATGACAGCTTCCACACACCACTCTAGAGTCATACAAAGGAAAGTGTCCCCGAGCTTTTAATTTCTCAAAGGAGTGGCGCCAAAATACAGAGATTGCTCGGGCTTATCTAGTGAAAGCTGCAAAACATATGAAGAAGTGGGCGGATCGTGGCGAAGGGACCAGCAGTTCAAAGTTGGCGATCTAGTGCTTGTGAAGCTAATGGCGTAACATTTGCGGTTCTTACGGAATAGAGATCGGCGATTGGTGCGAAAGTATGAAGGACCAGTCTGGATTGTGGCCAAAGTTGGAAATAACTCATACAAGATCAAGCCGCCCTCATGGATGAAAGTTCACCCTGTGTTCCATGTGAGCAACTTGAAGCCTTTTCATGCGAGCCCCTCAGATGTTAGCCGAGGACAGAGTGATCGGGGCCCCATCTGTACCAAACCCCCATCGAACGTCGAGTTGAAGAGATCCTTGCGATAGGTTTGTTACGGTGTCCAAGAAGAAGCCTGCTCGTGAGTACCGGTCAAGTGGGAAGGTCTCGGGCCGAAGAGACAAGTTGGAAGAGAGATCATGACCTAAAGGCGTTCAAGCGAAAAATCGAGGAGTTCCTTGCAGCTCGATCAACGGGCGTCGACAAGTTAGGTGGGGAGGATGTTGTGGCCATCCCCTCACATGGTGTTACAACCGAGTTTCGGGGCCACAACCGAGTCACTTCTACCATGCCCCATTTTCAAGCACATCAATGTTTTAGGAAGAAGAGTCTTAGTTTTCAATTATTTCTTTAGTTAGGAAAAAGTGTCCTCGTTTCAAACAATAGAATGTTTACTCGGGTCATTTCTATTATGTTTTTTTCGCATATATGTAGGGGGTGGACAGTCGGCAGAGTTTGGCCTGATCCACTGGTAAAGGTATGTATCCTACACACCATCGAGGCGGCCCCTACCGCCCAAGTCGATGGTGTGGGTGAGTTTTCTAATGTAATCGATGTTTCTTTTTTTCTAATAAAATAAAAACCGTTCTTTTTTCCTACGGGGAAGTTGGGGGTCGACTGTGTGCATCCGCTATGCCCCACGGTTTCGACCATGGCTTGAAGAATGGTTTTGTGGCGCGAGACTAATGTGTTGCTTGCTTATTTTGAGCAGATCAATCGAGGGAAAAGGCTGACTTGATCGGGAAGAGTCCTTTTCAAGTGCCGCACGGCTTAGCGACCGAGTGAACTAAAGGCTAAGGCCGTGACACTAGGCATGCCCAAGGGATGAACTTGACGGTTCATCTTGCCAGCTTCCCTGGTGCATAGCTCTGCTGGCCAAATCCATAGCCATTTTTGTATATTGTCTGGCATGGTTTCATGACATTTTTAAGAGTGAACATGTGTTTGTGGATCTAAGCTATGTATAACTATAACCATTTCTTTTGGGCAGATAGATAAGATGGCATCTCATACATTTCTTCTGGATTGATTCCTTTATCCCCTAAAACATTTATATACAGTAATTTAATATTCCAACAACATAATCTTGCACCAGACAGTTGCTGCACGTGTTGGTGGGGTAAGGATGATAATGAGCCTGCCTAGCTCGCAAGCTACTCAAGTTCGGCTCGAGACCTTAACAAGCTAAACTCTTCTTAAGAAGCTCGTGAACAGGCTCGAATAATTATATATGTATATACTCTATATGCACTAAAGCAAATTATATATGTATATACTTGGCCAAAAAAAACACTAAAGCAAATTAGCAATATAATATTATTGCCGACTTGCCACTTAGAGGAGTCATGAGTCGAACCGAACTCAAACTATCTACTCCACACTCAAGTTTAAAATTTTAAGCTCGAGCCAAGCCCACTAATATTATTTTCGAGCCAAACCAAGCCTGCCCAGGCTCGTTATCAACCCTAAACTGGGGTAGATGCCATCTTACCTCAAGAATTTCCATTTTTCTAAAAAAAACAATTCATTAAAATCCAGGTGTCGATACAAAATTTACAATCTCTAATATTAAATTTCAAGAGCTACAAGATTCTATTACTAATACGAACAAGACCAACGTGGCATCCATTAACTTGAACAAGTTATAGACGTATTCAAACAAGAAACATAACCAACTTCCAATAAAACATCTCCTTACTCACTGGAACATCATCTCTTGCTTGCCCTGACATTTGTGTTGAATGAGTACATGAAGATAATTTGCTATGGTACTCGGTGTATGAAATTCATGTACTGATGTAGGAGAGAATACGATATTTTGCAAAACATACTCCATGAAAAGTTAATGAAATAAAAACAATTATTGAATAAATTGTCTCAAAACAAAAATTCCCTAATATAGTAGAGAATGAAATATCCCTCCACCAATTAAAACTATAATCAAGGAAAAACAGGTGATATACAAACCTAGAATTCCCAAGCATTTATCCAACTCTTCCATCATTTTTCCAGGGAACTGGATACAAGACAAGGCTGCTCGGTGAGGCACCGCAGTCATCAATTGTTCGGTCGAACCCATCGTGGGGAGTCACACCGGTAGCGCCTCTAACTAGCAAAATACCATATCAAGTGATTCTTCTAATCAGCCACTTTCTCTCAAACAATTTCCAGGTAAAAGAAATTTGTATTTATCTGCATTCTCTAAAAGATAGGATGGAAGATGAACAGCCGAGAAAGAATGAGGAATAGGACCCATTTTCCCAATTATTTCCTTGAATGTATACTCCTCTGGAAGCATGTCAAATAGATCAGCACCCTTGCAGATTACTCTCTGGACTCTTTTCGGGTTCAGATAATGTGAAAACCTCACTCGATCGTTGTGGCTGTAAGCTTTCATCTTAAATATGAACTCGCTAATGCGGCGGAAGCAAAAACTGCAGTGCCACCCTGCATCCGCCAAAATCTCATCTGTCTGACGGTAATGTGCATACCTTGTTTTACCCGTCTGATACCTATGGACTGATGCCCTCCAGCTTTTATCATCCACGAGAAACTCAAAAGAATAAAGATAATTCTTTAGCCGAAGATGAAGAACTTGAGGAATGTCATCACACCATCTCAACAGGTTGATGGTGTGTCTGCTTGGTATCTCGTCAACATCAGACATTATCAGCAAGTCATCATCAGTAATCCCGGCTATTTTGAGAAGCTGGTCTAATGCTACTCGCTGCATAGCCTCCTCAACAAACGGGTTTTCCCCTTTCTTAAACCTTCCTCCAATGGACCCATAAGTCAGTAGAGGCTCAGCAAATTTGAATTGATCTCGATTGCTAGCAAAAACCATAGGTTTTGGGATTCCACTAAATGTGGAATTAGACTCGAGAAGAACAAATTGTGTAATATAAGGGTATAACTCTTGCCACCGTACGGTAAGAATATCCACTTCATTACTGAACAACACTGCATCATACACCCGTCTTGGAAATTCACGAACTCCCCAACCATGAAGTTTGCAGAGTGTCTCCATTGACACATTCTCATGATAATAATGCGGGATATCATGGAAAGGCTTGGGCGGTGATTCCCATAGCGGTCGCAGGAAGTATGAAATCTTCTGCCCATGAACATATATACCGAAAATGCACGTAGGAACTAGCACAAATAGAAATATATAAGTTTTCATATCAATGCCACGCAGTATGCAGCGGATTCTCGACATGCTCAGCCGGCTAGATCCCTGTAGCATAGAAAAACACTATATCAGCACTAATCAAACTTATTATGATATTATAAACCACAATAATATTTAAACACAAGGCAGTCCAGAAACATCAAAGAAGTTAAAAATCTTGCAGGGAAAATAACCATCTCTACCAATAAAACATGTGCAGATCATATGCAAATTGTAATGCCCTTTAAGATTCTTAGAAAAGTATGATAAAAGCTACAGAGAAAAATAATATTTGCATACAAAATAGCTTCCTGTCAAAAGCATCAATCCAATACCTTTCCAGGTACTAAAAGCAGGCCAAGTTTTTTTTGTTGGTAAATTAAGTTCCCAAATTACTTACTTTTTTCACATCTTTGGTACCCAATTCTAAGGTTTCTTTCAATCTTTGTTATTGTATTGAATTTTACATAATCCAAAAAAATTAACCAAATAGTTTCCCTCATAGCCATATAAAATTCCACATGGATTTAAAATTAGCAGCAACACTATCTATCCACCAAATCAAATCATAAGCATTTTGTTTTTCAAAATCTAACCCAAAACCCAAAGAAAAAACAATGAGATTAACCCAATACATAGCAGCTAAAACACATAAATTTAACCAAGATCCATTTTTTTGGTTCATCCCCATTAACATCCCATGGAAGATTTGAAAACACGTCGAGGAAAACAAAAGGAGATGAAAATAGTGAAGTACCTGACCAGAAACATCTCCACAGAAGTCATCAGTTTTCTTAGGACAATTATGGCCTCCTCCTTCATTCATCACCCACATCATTTTCTTACAGAAACAAAAGAAAACCCCAAAAAAGGTGAAATCTTTGAGCTCAGTGCCGCAAAAGCCAGACAATGAGCTGCCGGAAACACAGTCGATCTCCGCCGATTCCTCCTTCTCTAACGGTTACCTCAACAAGCTGTGATCTCTCTCAAAACGGGAAACCCAAAAGGCCCAAAAAAGAGAGAGACTTTCCTTGTAACAATTAAACGGCTTTTGGAGCTTAAATAGATTGAATTTAATAGTGATCAAAATTATGATTGATTTTAGTGATTAAAGAAAGAGGAAATAAAACAAAACTTTTGTTTTTGGCAAAGGAGCGGTGCGGGTTTTTGGCCGCTCCAAACCCGCCCAGATATATTAATCTTAAAATGTGATCCCGCCATATTTCGAAAATAAAATAATAATTTATCCGCCTCGATTTATAAATTTTAAACTCAATCCCGACCCGACCTAAAAATGTAAAAAATATATATTATATTTCGTCAACGATAAATGTTAGATTCGATCGGACGACCATTATATTTACAAAATATAAATTTTACAGACTTTAAACTATATAAAAAATAAAATAAAACAAATTAAATTACTCATATGAAGAAAAAAGTACATATTTAAAAAAAATAAACTCGACCATTGATTTTTAGAATCAGATATGTTAAAATTCGAACAATATCTAACAAAAATTTATCATAAGCACAAACTAAAAAAATAATTTGAAACTCATAAAAGTATTTATATACAGTGTTATTTTTATAAATATAATAAAAATAAAAAATACCGGGACGGGCGAAAAATTTTCATATTATACATGAACTCGCCCCGACCCAACTTTATATTTTTAAATATTCGTCCCGCCCGACTTCAGTCCCCGAAAATCACTAAAAAAAACTCGATCATATCGAGGTACACCAACCAAATCAAGTCGGAAGTCGGGAAGGGGTAATTTTGACATCGCTGAACAAAAGGCGTGGTGCTCCCTGTCATTGTTAATGGGCGGCAATTTTAAAGACTGATTCCCGGGGGAGAGAGAACCGTTTCACTTGTCTTCTACTTTTATATATTTAATTATATTTAAAAAAATGACCTTCTCTATTACTAATTTACATTTTCAACGATTTTACTCTCTTACCCTAAATATGATTCTTTGAATTGGTCTAAACATTTTTCTTGCTTACTCAAATTTTACTAAACATCTTAACGTATTGGTCCAAATAGTAACTATTAAGAGTATTATTTAAATATATTTTAAATTTAAAGTTTTATTTATGTAAAAAAAAATTATTGAGAGACTCGCCCACCAAAATTAAATATGTGACGATAGTCAGTATAAATTAATCATGACAAAACTCTAAAAAATTGGAATGGCAACCAATTTTTTTTACTAAAAGTCCTTTTAAAAAGTGCGGTTGTAAAATATATTTAGAGGTTTGATTTAGAATTTAGTTGTTCAGTATAATTTCTCACAGCATCGTTTGCTCTCTTTTTTCTTATTTATTTTGATTGGTGTTAGTGTTAGTTTTAGTGCTGGTCGTTGATCGCCGATACTCTTTATTTTTCCTTTGCTATTTTTTAAAAGAATAACTATGTATTTATGAAACATTTTTCTTTGCCTTTTAGTATATTTTTTGTTTTTTTATTGGTCAGTTGGTCGTTCTTTTCCTTTATTTTTAATTGATTTTTGTTCAACGATCCGGGTTTGAGCAGCGTAATTTGCATAATATGTGTACGTTTTTTAAAGGTTAAGAGTAAAGAACATAAGCGTATAATTAAAGGAAAAATTTTTGATACACAAGCCGTGTAAACTTTAGTTTACACGTGTCTTTTAGTTTTAGGGGTCATAGTTTTAGTTTAGGTTTAAAGTTTAGGGGTTTATGTTGTAGGGTTTAAAATTTAATGTTAGTGTTTAGAATGTTTGGCAGAGTTTAAGGTTTAGGGTTAGGGCTAGGAACTTAGTATTTGAATTTTATAGTATAAATATACAAACTTGTGTAAAATTAATTTTATACAGTCTGTGTATCAAAGTTTTACTCATAATTTATTTTTGAATAGTCTAAAAGTTATTACAAAGTAGTATTTGTTCATACATATTTTTATCTCTTTGACAATGTACATACACTTTGTAGACAAAGCGGTTTGAACATGTGTCTCTTATATCACTTGTTAGGTTCAAGTTTTACTCATAATTAAATATATAATAATTATAATTTAAAGATGGAAATATGGATACGTATAATTTTAAGTATTATAAAATGGAAAAATAAAAAGTTTCCAACAACCTAGAAGATGAGGATTAAAGTTTTGTATTAGCATCTTAAAACCCATGATTCAAGTCCGTATTTTTTTCTTCTAATTTGTAAACTTGCAACAAAGGGGAAAATACTCTTGCACAAGTCGATTCATAAACTTAATTTTATATTCATGATTTAACAAAACAGTATAAAATTATTTATTAAATAATTATTCAAATAATGCTAAGTTAAATTGTAAAAAAAAAAGTTAATTAAATCAAATCAATTCACTCATAAATAGATATGTCAATTTTTACTTGAATTCAAAGCTGATCTAATTAATCTAAACTCAGAAATTGATCCAATAATATATTCAGATAATCCAAATAAGTAATATGAAACGACATAAACTCAAATTAAGCATACTTTTTAAAATATAGTCAAATTTAGGTTTAGGGGATAATTTTGTCAATGTAACAATCTCAAATAAGTAACGTTGTCTTCCTTTTTAATTGTATTAATTCGGTTTATGTAGTCTTTCAAAATTAACAATGTTGTCTCTCCTTAATTTAACTTTTGAACTCTTGAATTGTGTCAACATCTTCCTTTGACTGTCGTTGACAGACAAAGTCGTTAAATTATGTGAATGTGGTAGCTATCTATTTCCACATCATTCATTATCGTTAACTATCTTGCCGTGTTGATGATGTCATGTTTGTTTTGATGACATAATAGTACGAATAGAAAATTTTAGATTTAATTATTTATTTTTAAAATTCTATTTTTTTAAAGTTCACATCCATTGTATTATTATGTCATGAAAATTGACTTGTCATCATCTTATAGGAGGATATTAATTTATTAAAGAAAATAACATATGTATATGTTATTTTAGTTATTGATTATTATTTAATGATAAAGTATCTGACATGGCAAAAAACAATTGATAATAACAATTCTGTTACTTAACGACAGTCAAATGATGAAATTAATGTAATTCATGAGTTTAAGAACTAAATTGACGAAATTAAAAAAGAGTGATAATATTGTTGATTTTAAAAGACTATATAAATTTAACTGTAATAAATGTTGTAGTAAAGTAAAAAAAAAATATTGCTACTAAATTACAAATAATGTTAAATTTTATAAATTTAATTTAAAATAATTCATTTAACAAATTTAAATAATTAAATAAAATATACATAATTCAAAATAATCCGTATTTACTTAACTTAAAAGCTTACCTAAATCTAAAATTGATTCAAAAAATTATCTAGCATGACTCGTTCCATCGACATGGGTTATGATAAGATCGTAGCCGTTTAAGGAATGGAAAGTGGACACATTATTGGCCCTGGTCGGCTAGTGTTGGATTTGAGTGGCGCAGAAATCATAATAAAAAGTTGTATATCAGTAATATTTTCTTATTCATATTATTATAAAATATAATATAACACAATATATAAAAATTATATATTTAAATATACTTAAATATTTATTATCTTTTATTTTTATCAATAATGTCTTTTAATTTAGAAGTTAAAAAAATCTGAAAAATATAAACATTTTCTATCGATTTGTATATCAGTATTATTTTCTTATTCATGTTTGTACGTGTCAGTTTGGGGTGCTGTCGTTAGTTTTGCTTGACGATGTTTACTAATTCCAGTTTATTTGTTTTTGGTTCTGGCCCCGATACACGTGGCTCTCACATGTTGGGATGAACCGGATTTCGGCTTTTCTTTTTACTTGGTCTTGCGGCCTGCTCATTCGGACCTAGAATTTGATCATGGTGTTTAGTTTTTTCTTTATTTTGATAAACGTGGTTCCTGAGCGAGAATGAGATATAAGAAAGTAAAGACGACTATATAAATTATTGACGGTCGATAATCAATACAAAAATTAATATCGCTGTAGATTAAATAAACGGTTAGGTAGAGATAAAGGAGACAGCTGGGATTTTTAGCTTAATATTATATTATTATAAAAAATGATATTTTATTTTAAAAAATATAATTTACTATTAAACTTTAAAAATAATACTGTTACGAGAGACGAGCATTAGCAACGAACATTTATAGTAAAATAAATATAAAATGATAAGACAAACAAATAAATTGCAATTTCAAATTCAAGAGAAAAAAAGCTTATTTATTTTTAATTTTCTTTATCTATTCATTAATTTAATTAGGCTTTGTTATAAAATAAGTGATTAAATTACATATATATTTTCTTTATTTTGTCCACGGCCCGAGCCCTCATCATATTGATTAACTTCCTTGTCCAGAAAAATTATCGAGACGAGGTGAGGTGTTATATTATTTAAATAATATTAAGAGTTTAAATTTTCGTGTTAGGAAGGAAATAAATTGAGTTTGACTTAATTATTTTATAATTTTTTTTAAAACATTTAATTTAAATTAATTAATCAATAAATCAAATTTTAATGGTTTACAGACGAATGAGGTAAATACTTTTGTCAATTGTTTATGAGATAAATCTCAAATTTATACATGGATTTTGATCAAATATTCAATATGATATATACATTTTAATTTGATTTATTTTTTTATATTTGATACATATATTTTTGGTAGAGTACATGTCAATTATAGTCAATGTTCGAGATTTATGATTTTTTCTTCCAACAATATTATCTTTAAGGTTCGAACTTGAATTCTCTCTTTCGGAGAACAATATTCCTTGACATTGCATTTTGCATTTGATTTTTATACACATATTTTATTTTTGAACAATTTCTACCTGGGGGGGAGAAGAAATTGCTCTGATGAGTTTCATACCTACAATCTAAGAGAAAGAGAATGGTGTCAACCGGAAACTTTAGCCACTTGCATTTGATATTTTGATTCATTTATACACATCTAGATGTGGAAATCGGGCGGGGCATAGAAGGTTTTATATTTTTTATTCCGTCCCCAACGCGTGCATGTACGGGTTTCGGGGAATCCCCATTAGATGTTTCAGAAAATTTTTCATCCCCATACACATACCCATCAGATTCCCGCGATTCTCGGAGAATCCCCATCCCAAAAAATTAAACACATTTTGTTACTTTACTGACTAAAATATAGGGTCAATTTCAATCCACAAATCATATATATTCGTTACACTGAAAAATATCCAAATTACTTCAAATGGTATAGTAGCAATATTCAGCTATGAAGTAGGTAAAAGCTGGGAAATAAATTAATTCGATTGATAATTTATAAATATATAATATATACTACAAAACAATAATATTTTTACGGTTAACTACAAAACAACAATATATAATAGATTTAATAAAATAGAAACTACATTTATATATGTATAAGATAAGGTATTTTGCTGTCACGAAAAAATATCAAGGACATTCGAAGTTGGCTGAAGTTGAAAAAGAATGATGATGTTGCTTGCTTGAAGGAGAATAGAGTTTTGAGTAACATGAACAAAAGAAGTGGGAGATAAAGAGATTATATACTCTTAGTTAACAAAAAATGGTAAATTACTAGAGATGTCACCCCTACTTAATAAGGTTTAAACAAAAGGCACAAATATCTTGATGGACTTGAATATTACTAATAAGATAAATATACAAGTAAATGAGAGTTAAGTATATATTATTTTAATTTTTTTGTAAAATATCGGGATCCTTGTGGATATTTTTCAGGGATCCCCATGGTTATTTATATGATTACGGTTCGGTTATCCCCATAGTTCGGATATAGCAGTCCTCGTCCCCATCCCCATTTGAGCTTCAGTGATAAAACTCTCCCCTCCCCTGCCCCCGTGGCTGAAAATTTCATTCCCAACCCCATTGATTTAGATCACCACGATTTTTGAATATTTCTCACCCAATTTCCTCCCCTATACACATCTTGTTTAAATATATATCCATTTATTTTCATAATGTACAAATGTAATAATTTGTTTTGTAATATGTAAATGTAGACATGTTATAACATTTTAATGATTTATGAAAATTGAATTAAATTAAAATATCATGTATAGAATTGTACAAAATCAAATTTCATCTATTGTACTATATATTTGGTCAAATCTTATATGTAACTTTGATAATTATCTTCTTTAAGATATTGTTAACGAGAGAGCAAGCATATTTGGCCGGTTGACCAAACTACTCATCCTTGTTCTCTCATTTTTCTTAGATCATGAGTTCTAGACCCACCAGGAGCACCTCCTTCCTTCCCCTAGAGCCTCCCCCCTCAACCTCTCCTCTAGATTCTAGGTAGGATTATGATTAGAATTAAACTTTGTCAAAAAAAATATATTATTAACGAGATAATAACATAGTTAGTAAAGACTAAAAATATAGGTTATTAAATACTCAGGTATCTTACCAACAAGGGTTAGATACAATAACAATGTGTATTGTACTTTTATGGAGAGAATTTGTGTTCAAACATTAAAGACACATTATTAAGAGATGAAGCCACAAATTCCAAATATAAACCACAAATGGACATGTGTTATGTGAAAAAAAATACTAGAGTATTTTTAACATAAAATTCCTTAATTCAAGGAATATATTAGAAAGCAGACTAGTGTATTTAAGGTTGATTGGCAGTGTGGCTAGACCATGACTTAGTGAGGAGTAAGGTCTTTCATTTTGTTTTTTTGTTCCCGCAAATCAATCTCAAAACATTACCGCAAATTCCAAAGTGGGTCACCAATCCTATAATATATAGGATTTATATTCGATATACAGAGGATAAAAATTAAAAAAAAAATTACAAGTGTCTTAGTTTTAGAGTTTATGATTAGATTTTAAATTTAGATATCATGAGTTTAGGTTTCGGGGGTTAGGATTTAAATATTGTTGTTAGAATTTAGGGTTTAGGCTTATAATTTAGGGTTTAAATGTTATGATTTATAGTTTTAGTATAATATGGTTAGAGATTTGGATTTTAACCTATAAACTCTAAATTATAATCTCAATCCCTAAATTTTAACCACAACCCCTCAATTATAAACCACGAAATCTAAACCCTAACCTTTAACATATGTATTGTTTTTTAATTTGTATATATTTTTTAAATATATGTTGAGATTACGTAGTAGTATATGTTTTTTACTCTTAATATTTTAAAACGTACACACGCGTATAGACAAACTGTTTAAATTCGGGTCTCTTAAAATAGCACACTGTTTTTTTACTGAGACTATTCAATGAGTTCATTTGTAAAGATTTTTTTTGCCACATCAACCAAACAACTTTATTGATAAACAAAAATAAAACCAGAATATAATCTATTAGAGGTTTTAAAACATTAAAAAAAACATAAAACGATAAATCTAAAAAAAATAAATGTTACACCAATTAGCTCAGTTGCACCAAAAAAATCTTTACAATCCATAATATGAAGTGTCCATTGTAGAGATTCTTTTAACTTACTCTACATATAGTGAATGACATAATTATGTTATTGCGTATTATATGTATTTTTCCATTTCAGAAAAGTTAAAATTACCTTGTATTCTCCTAATTATATGTGTCTGTATCCATTTATTTCCGATTGCCAAAGACGTTGCTTTTGGAAAGGTAATTTTGAAAGGCAAGTAATTTTAGACCGTTGTTAAATTGTGTTTTTAAGCATGAAAATGATTATTTTTGACATTCGTTTTAAAAATATAAAAAAATAGTGATATAAATGATAATATATAAGTAATTTTATTTAAAAGTACTTTTGAAAAGCTAAAAACTTTTACTTTTGAAATAGCACTTTTCAAATAAAACTAAAAAAGCAGTTTGGCCTAAAAAGTTATTTGTTTTTTCATTGCTTTTGGTTTCAAACCAGCTTTGAGAGCCAAAAACTAGTTTAATACAAAACAGGGTTATTTTTAATGTCGAGTTTTTCACTCCTTAAATCACATAATACTGTATGAGAATACTTTTTGATATACTAATGATATATAATTTTATGTACTGTTGGCAATAAAATAAGAATAATTCATCAAAAAATCTAACAATTAAATTCATTTAATTTTATCATTATTTTTTATTTTTTTACCGTCAATGCATACGACATTAATATATATATATATATGAGGTTGGATCGAATAACAAATGGGTGTGAATAATATTAACTAATGTTAATGGGTTGTAAATTGATAACGGTGAACGGAAAGACGAAAAGCAGAATAACGATCAGAAGGATAACAGAAAAGTGAAGAGAAGAGAAAGAACGAGAGAAAAAGTTGTTATTTTATTGATAACCAAACAGAAAATGTGATCGTATGAGCTAAGGGTGATCAGCCCAAATACAATGACTTAACATAGAGGCCCAAACCTCTAGAAAGATTGCTAACATGGGTATTATTTAACCCTAATTGATATTAAATCCGAACTTCAATTCTAAATAATTTGCCTTTATAAAAAGTATATATATACGTATATTAGTTAAGGGAGAACCGTAGGGTAAGGGCAGAAACGTGCGTAAGGTGGTCGGGGTGTGGAAGAATTCAAAGACCAAGAAAAAGGGGCAGAATATGGTACAATTGCCCAACTTTCAAAGAACACATCACGTGCCTTTTAGATTCTTACACCCTAATTTCTAATTGTCTTTAAGTTGGAAGAAGACTTAATTTGCTTACAAATGTGATCCAACAAGATTAAGCCAAATGGGCAAGTTTAATACACTTATCGATGTATTTCGAGATGTGTTCCGATGTTTAAGTTAAAAAAAATTGTGTTTTGTGTATAAAGAATTCCTTGAGAAATGCAAATGGACTAAAAACAGGAAGTGGCAACAAGTGGACAAATTATGAAGTCGGAGTCGTGAAAAACAAAGGCAGATGCGAGTTCGATGTTTTTTAGGAGCAAGTAGCATACGCATTTTCCAAGAAAAAGCAAGGCCAGTGAAGACATTGATACGGCTAATGTTGTGGTCGATAAAGTCGAGCAAAATTAGCAAGTTTCTTCTTGTTTCTACTGCTTTAACATAATCCGTCCAGCAAACCTAAAGCAGCAGGGCCGGGCGAATGGGAGGGGAGAACGTGTATTATTAGAGCTGGAGATTCTTGCAACTCTTTCCTAATTCATTGTTGGGGCAGCAGGCCGAAGTCCAGCCATTAAGATGCCTTTTGATTGCTAAAAGATTGCATGTTGAGGACTCCTGTATAGACCTAGCAAATTTTATTTGAACCCGATTATCTAAATCGATTCACTCGATTTGATATGAACTTGAACATAATGGCTCAAACTTGATTTAAAATTAGAAACAAACGAACTAAATAAAAATTGACCCTAATTTTAGCTGGACCGATATAGAACTAAATTGATTTTCACCCGAAAATCTAAAGGTTGACATGAATAAAAGATTGACTGACCTGATACTGAACAACTTGAAAATTGTCAATCTAATGTTGACCCGGCCCAAAAAGCGACTAATGCAATATTGACCAAGCTTTACTTGACTTTTTTATAGGCTCGAATTAAATCCAAATCATATTTGATTCATCTCAAATTAAACTTAACCCGAATGCAATTTAAACTCAAAATAATTTAGATTGAAATTATCCAGCCCGAATATGATCCGAACAACTCTATTTCCACATCTACTCGTACGGTAGATTTGGCAATTTTATGTGTCCACGGTTGTATTTGTATTTATTTTGGTTTAGTCATCCTTGACCTTTTTAATTTCCATGGTTTTCTTCTTTTGGACCACTTCAAATCGAATAGAAATATTTTATCTTTTTTAGTGTCCATATTTATGTCACATATTAAAAAATAAGTTTAGGGTTTAGAAAATTTGGGTTAGGGTGTACGGTTTAAAATTTAAATTAGATAAAATTTAATTTTTAATGTTTTTTAATATTAAGACAAGCGGTGGAAAGGCACACTCGAGAAATTATACTGCGGATGAGGAGGTAGGATTAGTATCGAAGGTCGGGCCTATGGAACTGCATGGGGTGAATAGTAGTTTGGGGCTGAATGAAATGGTATTGTTTGATTGTCCGGTGCAATGTGCCTCGGCGAATTTAGAGGCGGGTGTTAGTAGGACAATAGTTACCAATTTTGATGTCCTTGCGGAGCCTATAGTAGTACTCAATTTTGAGGACTTTGAGTAGGAGAAATGTGCAAATATAGAAACATTAACAACTAAAAACGAAAAAGATCTCCGAAGACAGTTAGCAACATTAGGGATTCGCTAAAGGGACCAACATCTAAATCAAAGTCGTTACAGCAGCAAGAGAATATCCTAAGAGAGGAACGTAAAAATGTCCAGCTAGGTCGATTGATAGGGGCTCACACTAATTGGAACGAGAAAAAAATTGCGAAGTATATTACAAATGTTATAGAAGATCGAGAAAGGGGTGCTAAGAGTCGTGATGCGTATGTTGTCGTGGAACACAAGTGGGTTAGGTTCTTCGGGACACGAAAATTGATGTAGAAGACATTACGACTACATGGTTGGAATTCAATCTTTCAGGTGGCTAACATGTTTGTGGTTGTATTGGAGAATGGGTGTAATACGTCTAGCTTGGTTGTATTGGAGAAGGGAATGCTGTTACTTTTTGGTTCGAACGTTTGTCCGTGTTTGTGTTTCGTGGTGTTGGTTCAGTGTTTTATTTACTCGTTGTATAACATGGTCATATGATGCTCTTTTTCTTCGTTTAGACTTAGAGAAGTTTTTAATAAAGTCTATAATTATGTCTCATATGATTTCCTTAATAAAATTATATTATCTTGCGGATAAAAAAAGCGAAAAAGTATCAAAGAGAAACGGTGAATTTTTATCCCTTCAAATTTGGGGCGGTATCGATTTTCTATATGATGGGCCTATTAATTAGACGAAAGTCCAAGCAACATTCTGATTCTAGCAAAGCTCAAACATTATAACATGTTAAGTATTAACAATGTAGTAACCTAAAGAAAGACCGTGGCATCTACAACTAGCTAGCCTTTGAATCAATTGTGTCGGTTCATGGATTTTCTCACATGTAGCTACATGTTGGACTTGCAAGGGTAGAGTGGATTTTTGTCAAATCTCCCTTTCCAACTACTCCCATGCCCATGGCGACTCTTTCCTTGGGCTTTCTCTCGTTACAAACAAAAGCCTTTTCAAACCTCTATTTTATTGACAGTTTGGTGGTTTAAATATTTAATTTTATTGCGAGATAAAATTTTAGATCTTTTAAATAAATTAAAAGTTTAAAATTTAGAATTGTGAATAGATTAAAATTAATTGAGAAAATATTGTTTGGGTTAAGGTTAATGTTGATGGGGTTATGGATATTGGAAATAGTGCAGCCGCGGGGGATGTGATCCGGGACGATCAGGGTGAGTGGTTTTTTGGTTTTTCTCGTAGTTTAGGGAGGTGTTCCGTAGAAACTGCTGAGATTTGGGCAATTCTTGATGGACTTCAATATGCTTGGAGGCTTTATTTTTATCGCGTAATTGTGAAGTCGGATTGTCGTGAGGTGGTTAGGAGAGTGTGCAAGAGAACGACTTGTCTCATATGGAGACTGCATTGATTTGTACGATTCATGAGCTTCTTAGGATGGATTGGGAGGTTATGGTTAGACATATTGGTCGAGCTGCTAATGTCGTGGCTGACAGGCTTGCCCGTGCGTTGCGTGTACTGGCCCCAGGGGAGATCCAACATGTTAGTGCGCCGGTTGAGATTCAAAGCGGCTGGGGTTGGTTAGGGGTCTTTGTAGCCCCGTAGTGGGGAATAGGTTTGGGGTTAGGCTCGCAGGTTAGTTGGTTGTGACAATTAGGCCTTGGTTTGCCGGAATTGACTCGTTTGTTTATGTTGTAGTTACTATCGCATGTATTCTTTTTTATTTAAATTTTTTAAAAAAATTAACGAGGCATGTAATTGTAGCATTTCTCTTTTTAAGTTAAAAAATAATTAAAAAATTGTTTTATAATAAATTTTTATAGTATCTGATTCGAATTAATCGAATGATTAATTAAATATCAATGATTGTCTTTAATCTATTCCTTAAATGAAACCTATCCAAGAAATGGTCACTATGACATTGAAAAATGTAAAAGAAGTAAATTATGTCATTAGAATATAGAAAAGATTAAATTTAAATCTTAAATTGCAACATGGTAGAGGGATAAAAACCACAATCACATTTCAAATTTGCATTTGTATGGTTTAAATTAAACTAATTTTAATTTCTATCAGATTAAAAAGTTATTTTCTTCTGGTTTATATTAAACTTGCCCTGATGTCGGTGCCAGCACATGAGATTCGACAGTGTTTCGGGAATCTTTAACTTCGGATCTTTCTTTGACATTATCTATTTTTCTCCACTAGTTTATATTAGACAATTTGTTCGTGAACATAAACAAACCAAATATATTTTTGTTCGTGTTCGTTCATTTATTAAATGAACATAAAAATTTTGTTTATACTCGTTTATAAACGAACGTTATATGAATGATTGGTCGAACTCTTTCTTTATTTACACCCTTTTCTCCTACCAAATATATCTCTTTTCTCCTCTAACAAGGGTCCTGAATGGCCTGAAATTTGAACAAATAATTCGCATTTTATTTAGTCTGCAACAGCTTTCAAGTTTGAGGAGAAAAGAATTGGATAGAAAGTAAAGATAAGAAACACAATTGGCCTGCCATGGGATCTGCAATATAATCCATCAACTCTCCCACCTAAAAAAACACAAAAGAAACAGTTCATCATCCAACGGGAAACATAAGATCAAATCAAAGTGAATCCGTTTGATTAAATTATTTTCGTTAATTTACATTTAAAGTTTGATGTAAATATATTCAAAAAAAAGTTTGATGTAAATAATTTAACATAATATTAAAAAATGTCTATGACGTTTAATTGAATAGTCACTTTAGCCTTTTATTCTTTTTTTTTTGAACATTTAACGTTCAACGTTCTATTTTGGGTCAAAATGATCGTTCTATAGATAAAAATCGATAGTCAACACCTTAAACTGACGTGCAAGCCTAAATGAAATTGCACGCGGACGTGACAGTGTCATATAGACGAATGTGTTGACTAGACAAATGATATGTCGACCAAAAATTATTTCATACAATTATATAAATATAAAATTACTTTTTTATTTGTCATTCGATCGAGTCATATAAAGATGTTTATCACTAATCAACTAATAATTTTTATCCACAAAGAAATTATCTTAGCTTAGAATCAAATTAAATAAGAACTAAAGTAACTATTCAATAAAAAGTTGAGAACAGTTTCCAGTATTATACCAAATAATTTTATTCAGATAGTTTTTGGAATAACCTTTTATTCCTAACTTTAAGCCCAATATTCATATTCATGTAAAACCCAACTCATTTACATTAGAATGAAATTACCCAATAAGTCCAATTCATTTTAATTTAAACCCATTTACAAAATTAAATAACCAACCCAATTCCAAACAAAATTTACAATTAATTTAATATTTAAATTAAATAAATGATTATTATTTTATGCATTAGTAATTAGAAATAGTGGAGATTTAATGTTTTCGGGTGTTTTATTTAGGGAGCTTAAACTCTAATTTTTAAACTATGACTTTAAATTGTAATTATAAATTTTAGGGTAAAGTACACTAATGATCATAGAATTTTTAGAGTGTTTTTATTTTGGTCACCGTACTTTTAAATTTTTATTGGGGTCAGTCAACCTTTATTTCACTTACATTTTGGTCCTTCTGTTAGAAAATACCGACGTGGCCTATTAGTTTTCTTTTTCCTCAAGGTAAACTATATAAATGTCACCGAACTTTTAAAACGCTTTCATTTTGGTCACCAAAATTTTAAAACTTTCATTAGAGTCACCCAACACAAAGGCATCTATCAAAACAACATCGAACATGATGGCAACAAGGACGAAATGATAAATGGGTTGCCTCTCCCAATTTTAGGTATACTATATTTTAGGTCCTTATTAGTTTAAATGCAATCAAATAAGATTTTTGTCCCTTTCGATTTTTATATTTAAAGGTTTAATAAACTCTTCTCCCTCCTAATGTTTGATCCTAACTCTATCTCTAATGGCAAAGTAAATTAATGTTTGAACTTAAACATAGGGTGCATCAATTTTGCTTGCATATTCTAGGAAATTTGTGGTACAACTTTTGGATACAACTTTCAGAAGTAAACTAAAATGCTATACTCTTGGTCAATAATTAACCTTAATGTTTTTTTACCTCCCTTGTACTTATTAACCTTGAAATAACTTGAAGATGAGGTTGCATACAATGTGATCAAAAGATCAAAATAATGGGTTTACATTAGAGAATATTCAATAACATGATATATAAAAAAATATTTTATGTTGGTAAATACATCAAACTACAAACTTTAAATATTGTTCATAGATAATCATAAGGTAAAATCTATTCTTACTTTTGTTTTTTATACATTGAAAGATTTTTTTCTCTTTTTTTTTTAAATATACTGGATTATATTCGAAGTGAAAGGATTACAAATGAATCACACCACAAACATTGAAAATCAATGCTTAAAAATAAATACAATCAAATTCTATAGGCGTGAAAGACATTAAAATACCAAACCTATCACTTTCAGAATGACTTGAACAATCTTCTGAATGAAATCCATCAAACAACTACTTTTGACCAGAGTGCTCTAAGAAGAAAGCAAATTCTTTCTCTACTTGTTCTTGGCATATCGGCAAAACCACAAAAGGGAATGAAAAGCATCATAGACCATCGCTCTTCACTGTTATGAACGCTCGATTGATATTCGTCATACGAACGTTAAACTGCTAAAAAGCATGCAACATTGTCACAAAGACAGCTCAAAATTGCCATAAAAGCAAACGAATGAACTGCAATAAAAGCAAACGAAAAAACTGCAAAAAAAAAAGCATATATGATATGAATATGTCAAAGCAAATAAAAAACAACAAAATAAACTTAAAAATATAGAAAAAAGTAGTCATCAACAAGGATGAATATTTATTTATTTACAAACAAAAGCATAGCAAACGGCTAAAGCCGTCGCCGGCAACAAAGAAAAGAAAAGAAATTTTTCTTTAAAAGCTTTTTGAAAACTGTCAAAAACTGCTGGAAAGTAAAAAGTGGAAAAAGTGAATCGAAAGAGTTTTTTTTTCTTAAACCAGCTAGGTTGCTTTAAAACAAAACAAAAGTTAGGTGATTCCAATGAAAATTTTAAAATTTTGGTGACCAAAGTGAAAGCATTTTAAAAGTTCGGTGACCATTTATATAGTTTACCCTTGAAGAAAATGAGAACTAACGGGCTACGTTAGATTTATTAACGGAAAGTAACGAGAGGGACAAAAATGAAAGTAAAATAAAACTTGGGTGACTCCAACGAGAATTTTATAAATTCGTTGACTAAAATAAAAGCGTCCTAAAAGTTCAGTGACTATTAGTGTACTTTACCCTAAATTTTAAATAAGACTTATACTAACATTAAAATTTCAATTTTAAAATATTTTTTATAATTGGTGTTTGAAAATATAATCCGTAAACAAAAATTGAAAATCAAACCAATAAACGAAAAACCATTTGTATATAAAGCGTGACATTCATCTAGGGACGGACTCAGGTATAGGTTGGCATGTTGGGAGAGGGACAAGATTTCCTCTCAAAATTTTTAGTATAATAGTATTTTAGTTTTTCTAATTTAAATATTAATCGAATGAAATTTTTTATACCCTCCAAATTTCAGAAACCAAACAGACTCTAAATATTTAAAATCGAACATGTGGTTGAGAATTGTTCCGACCCCAATAATTCATTACATAGTTTTTTAAAAACATATATTTTTAACGTGAAATCTCATTTTCACCCCTCAAATCATTCTTTGCTAAACTTAACATCAAACTCGTGGTGTGGAATAACCAATATACAAATACCCCAAGCCATCATCTTTAACTCGCAAAATAACTAATAGAGTATTGAAAAGATGTCGGTAAAAGATGTCTGTGTTTGTCGCAGTGTTAAAAACACAACCACAGCTACCAACTGCAAAGCGTCACCAGACAAATACTTGATTGGGACAAGGTTTAGGGTTGTCCCAGCTACACCGCCATTTTAATTATCCGGATGTAAAACCAGTCACATTTCTCCAGTTTTTCCTATGAAAACCACTCATATTTGCGGGTTTTCTTCAAGAAGAAACCCAGGATCGTAATGGTTCATATACAAGCAGTAAGCTAACACAAAAAAAAAACAGTAGAAAACCAAGACCTGATCGATGTAAAATTGTAAACCACAGCAATTTGTAAAGCCACATTTATCACGGATGCTATTGCAGTTGGACTAATATTTTCCGCAATAACAATATTAGATTGTACTATTACTGCTATATAACAAATCGTTATTTAAATCCCGAATGAAAATGGATATTAGTAACCATGCCTAACCCTAGATGCTGTCTTTTGTCTGGACAATGCTCAAATCCAGCGATGTAAGGCGTGTATTCTTAATGACGTAGCAAATTCTTCTACACTGTTTTATCTTTTATGGTAAAGCAATTTATTACTAGTATAATTTTCCACTTTTCATTTCACCACAGTAAGAACTCACTCACAAGCACGATGTTGACATTTTAAAATTCATGTTTTGGACTATCTTTAAGTGATTTATGATTAACTTTACGGAATATCAAGATTAAAATATGGGCAAATTTTTTATACGCATGTTGTAAACTCAAATCTTATATTTCTAACCCTAAACTACATATTATAAATTTTAAACACTAACTTTATATTATAAACTCTAAAACCTAAATTCATAAACTAAAATCTAACCTCTAAAATTAAAAAAATTATAGAAATTAAAGTTTACACAAATTGTATATCAAATTTTTTTCTTAAAATTTATACATATATCACAATGTTGATTTGGTTGGAATTATGTGTAATTTTAAATTTTAGTCGGGTCAATAATAATATATTAGTTTGTACCAACGGGGTTGCTCCAAGTGGTAAGTAGTTTGGTATCGCTTAAGCATGTCTCGAGTTTAAGGCTTTGTGTATGCAGAAAATTTATACTGGAGACTCACCCACTAAAATTAAATGTACGACGCGGATCGGTTTAGATTACTCATGACAAAACCCTAGAAACCAAAGGGTAATAAAAAATAATGTATCAGTTTGTCCTCCATCTACAGATAAACAATGGTCCCTGCCCTCGTTGATCCCAACTGGACACCACGAGGAAAATGTGTGTTGTTATTAAATCCATAATTAAGGAGCAAACCTTTGTAGTTAAGTGGATAATAATGGCCGTGCCTATTGCCCACTGTCAAAAACCTCGCTTTTTTTAGCCTTCACTGCCCAACGCTCTTGGAGTAAGATGTGTTTTACATAACTGGTGGCACAATTTTTGACTTTCAAAAGTTGAGTTTTGGATCATAATATGACATTTTATTATATTTACATGTATAATTTTTTATTATTCAAACAAACATTTGATATTCTGAACCAAACGAGTGATTCAAGTGGAAAAATATGACGTTTATTACTGAATATCCAAGTTCAAACAGCTTAACTTGCAAAGTGTATGCGCTTTATCAAATGATTAAGAAAATATATGAACCGATATTAAATTTTAATCATTTTAAGACTATTAAAAAATTAACATTTGATATTTTGATTCCTTTAAATTCTTGAAAATATTATTTTTATATTTTTATAGGTGTATCGATCTTTCTAATGTTATTTATATCTATGTTTTCATTTCACTATAAATATCGTTGTTAGAACTTAAATCATCGAAAGGTAAATTACTCTATAGTATTAAAATCACTATTTAAAATTCGATTGTATAGTTTTTTATATGTATGTATAAACATGCTAATCATCATTACTAATGCTGATTACATTAATAATTTAGACAAAGCACGACTTAGTACAAATACTAGTCATCAGCAATAGTTTTAGTATATATATATATATATATATATATATATATATATATATATATATATATATATATATAAAAAGATCAAGTTATATAATGTATAATTAAAGAGTTTTACACAGATTAAAAATAATTACATAAGTGTAAATCGATAGTTGAGATTATTTACTTCTCATTTTTCTCACAAAATTCTGTACTTTTAATATTTAATCTCAAACATCAATTTATACTCGTTTAATGACCCTAAATCAGTGTAAAACTAGAAAAAAAAATACAATGTGTAACTAGATGTTATTCTATTAAAAAATATAATACATTGGAAATTAATAATTTTCGTATTTACAAGTTTAAATACGTTTGACAATTTAAAATTAAAACTATCCACTAATATTTTTTCAATGAGAAAAATATGAAAAACGTTATGTAGATAAGAACTTACTTATCTCTTAATAAAGAACGTTTTTAACACTTTTATTTTGTTTTCAATTCTTTTAACTATATTATTAGGGCTGCAAAAGAACTAAACGTTCAGCGAATAGTTCGACGGAATGTTCGTTTATTTATTAAACAAACGGACATCAACAAGATTTTCTATTCGTTCAATTAAATGAACGAACACGAACAAAGAGCTCGTTCGTTCATTTAAGTTCGTGAACGTTCGATAATCCGTTCATTTATTTTCGTTTAAATTTATTCACATATATTCATTTATATTTATTATTTTTTTATAACAAAAGTATTAGAATTTTAAAAAGTTAAATTTATTCACATCAACAAGATTTTTTATAATTTTATACCAAAAGTATTATAACAAAAGTATTATAATTTCTTGTACGTTCGTTTATTATTTAAACGGACAAACATAAACGAACACGCACAAGCTACATACAAGAAATTATGTTCGTTTAGTTTTTCGTGTTCATTTATTTGTTAGGTTAAAATTAAATGAACGAACATGAACATACCCTTGTTCGTGTTTGTTCGGTTCGTTTACATACCTATATATTATCATTCAATTTTTATAATTAACAAATAATCAAAATATCCATATCATTTAATTTTAAGTATATTACCAAATAGATTTATAATTTAAACACATCATTTAATTTTTTAAGGGTTATATTTTAATACAAAAGTTATGTAAAAAAATTTTACACAACCTTCTATAAAACTTAAAACCTAAATCTCAAGCCCTAACACTCTAAAACCTAAACCTAAACTCTAAATTCTAACCATAAACCTTAAAGTCTACGCCCTATACACTAAATAATAACCTAAAACCCTAAACCATCAAATTGAAAAGCTTGTGTAAATTTTCACAAACTTGTGTATCAAAGTATTTTTCTTTTTTAATATTTATTTTCTTTTTCATCACTTTAATTTTTCACATTTAAATAGATCAAACAACGCGTTAATTAAAGGGTAGAATTTTGATATGCAAACTATTTTACACAAGCATGTATATTTACTTTATAAAACTCAAATCATAAATTTCTAACCCTAAACTCTAAAAACTATATCATAAATCATATATCTTAAATTTTGAACACCAACTTTAAATTCTAAATCTTAAAATTTGAACTCTTAACCTTTAAACCCTAAATTAAACTTTTAATCTTTAAAACTAACAAACTTGTATAAACTAAAATGTACCTAACATGTATGTCAAAAAATTATCCTTAATTAAAAGGTTGGCAAAGATTTATACTTAATGGTTACAAACACAATTACAAAAAATTAAAAGTTTAATTAGAGGGCCTAAGCCTCTCCCAAATTAAACATATAGGGTATGGTCCGTATGGAGGTGGAATAAGCTTGCCGTTGCGACCTACGTACTTTCGACGGCCCACGTCTATGGTACCGTTGTGCTCATTTACAACAAAAACAACGTATTTCGACAATAAATAAATAAAGACTTGAGGGTGTGATAAATCTTTAAATTTTTAGAAAAAATTAAAAAGTTTTTAAAGTTTGTTAACATGCAATCAAATTTTCATACTCTAAAATTTCATTAAGCCATCTCTTTGACCACTTTTAATTGTTAAAATCTATTTTTGTCACTTAGCATTTTTAAAAAATTTATTTAATTTTAAAAAAAGTAACAGTTCTAAAAATTATAAAAGTATTTTTAAAATAAAACCTATAAATGTCATATAACATAACTATAATATGTCACATAGTAGTATCTAAAAAAATTAATGGTCAAAATTAATCAAAATATATAATTGATTCAATTTATTAGTTTGATGATCTAATTGAGTGTAAATAATTTAAAGTTTTAATTTTTTTCAAAAGTTCGAAGTCTTTCGAATACCCTTAAACTATAGATAAATACTATTCATGAGATTGCCTGGCCTCGGTTTTTATAGTACTTTATTCCCTGAATAAATGCCTACATTTATTTATCATACAAACACTGAAACAAAATTTTAATACATTAAGTTGGAAGCTGAATCGATGAGATTGGATTTATGTTTCAATCGACCAAATTTCTTGATAAAATTCAATTTTTTATTTTTCGATTATATATTTAATGAATACAGCTAATTTATTGAATCTTAATTCATTTAATATTATTGTTATTCTAATCATTAAGATGATGTAGGTTTAAATGTGCAAACATACTATTTCATTCAATAAGGGATTTGAGAGTTATATTCTCTAATCAAGACATCGTATATAATTAAAAAGTAAATATAAATTTAATCCTTAATATTTATATTTATTATTAAATTGATCCTTATTTCTTTAGATAATTTTAACCCTAACCTTTGAAAAAAAATCAATTTTCCTAACGATTTTTTTGACGAAAACAGTACATTTTTAACAATTGTCTTATACACCACATCAATAGATAATTTAAAAAGAAAAATATTTTTATTTTGGTTCGACTATGTATTTTTGTTTATTTGTCTGTAATACTATTTCAACGAGGCTCCTAACTTAAAAAATAAAAAATATATAATTAAAAAAGACCATTAAAATATTTAATTAAAAAAACATATAGTGTACATGAATTACAACGTGGGATTTCACATTAACGATGTTAAAAATTATCGTTCTAATTATTATTTTTGTTTAAAAAATAGCAATTTGACACGTTTAAAAGATTGGAAATCATATTTAGCTAAAAATATTGAAAGTCAAAATAAATAAAAATGTAAAGGCAAATGTTACTACTAAATTTAAATTTATTTTTACATAATCACTAATATCTGATTTACTAACCGATTAATCCGAATTAAATTTTACATAAACACATTACAGTAACGACCATCAACCCGATTTTATCAGTTATACCATAAAAATTGTGAAGTTTGTGCATTAGCCCATGTTTAATGTTGAACCGGTAAAAGAAATTGTCTTGGAAACTCAAAGACTAAAACAGCCTTTATGCTTCTTTGCTTCCTGCTTTTCTTACCCATCTTGAGTCTCCGATTGCTTCAACCTGTGTCATTCCTGGACCATGCCGACGTCATGTCACGCCCTCGGTTCCGACATGTCCACAAAACTCAACCATTAACATCTTAATTAAGAAATTATTTAGCCGTTATTTTAAATAAATTTAATATATCATTTAAAAATTTTAAAATTTTTAATTTATATACAGTCACATTTAATCTGTTGATAAAAATACTCGTCTGCGTTTCATATTTTATTAAGTTATATGTTCTTAAGCTACTAAGAGCGCTCTTTTCTCCCTAAAAGACTTCTTTCTCTCTCCTCTAAAGAAAATTAAATTAAAATTTCTCGAACAAAAAAAATCCAACTTTATCACTTGCGGGAGCGAAAAAAGAAAGAACATCCTGAAAGACTACGCGTTTATAATGTTAAAACCAGAACACAGAATTAGACTTCTAGATTTCCAACAAAGGCCAACGCAATTACTCTCTGTTTTTTTTTATTATTTCCACCATGCTAATGCACAAGGAAGTTACATATTATACGTAAAATCAGAGAAAACATTAGTTAAAGATTACGATTTCCTCCAGGGATTGACATTACATGTTATAAAAACTATAAAAACATAGTAACTAAACACTTCATCTACCTTAACTTTGCATGCTGACGTGTTCAAGCATTCCGAACCACAGCTGCTATGTCACCCATGAAATCTGGGTACTGAAAGATATCATCTAATAAGCAGTCTTGACCTACCTGGAGGTGCTTCATTGGCATTTCATTAGCATAGGGCAGTGCTTGAGAGCCACTGACACCGTTGAAACTCTCTACCTGCTGAGGGAACCCTGGATTGTAATCGGCATAAAAATTACCTTTCTTCAACCCGGTCAGTGTCTGGCCTAATGACATCTCTGTTGCCGGGGCGGCTATTGAATGTTGAGTGCAGTTTGAGGTAACTGTACGGTCATCTGATTTCTTCGGTAAGAACCCTTGAATTATTTCCTCCAACAAGCCGGAGTCTGAAGGCTCCTGGGGGAAGAATTCCATATCATCGACGGTTGTGTTACTTGAATTGGTTTCCATGAGAGGGAGTGTCATGGTTGAGCTACTGAAAGAATCGGATAAGCTTTCGGTTGCCCTTGGAGTAGTATTGGTAGAGGAATTCAACAAAGACTCGCCGTGTATAACGGTTGAATTAGCTGAAAAGGTGAAAGGAAGCGAAGAAGCGGAAGAACTTCCGTTGATGAATGAAAAATGGTCCGCCAGAGACTGATGAGGCGGCGCGTGGAGAGATGGATTAGACGAAGTCAAGTGGTCGCGGAGTAAAACCATGTTCAGAGAAGCGTTTCTTTGAGCACAAGACCCAATGGAGAAGTCTCCGGCATGTGGGCTAGCAAACGGTGGCCAATTAGAAGATTGGCCGTACTTATGACGGATGCAGCTAAAGTCCCGGATGGATGACTGTGACTGCTTGGAGAAGCTAAAAGGAGGAAAGAAATGGTCGCTGGCCGAGTAAGGCTCGGTCGCCGTATAGACGAAATTAGTTCGTGCCTTGATCCCACGCATAGCTCGAGCAGCACAGTCGTATGCGCATGCAGCCTCCTCGGCGGTGTCAAAAGTCCCGAGCCAACGTCGTTCCTTGGACTGTGGGTCTCGTATCTCAGCAGCATAACGCCCCCACGGCCTGCGACGAACACCACGGTACCTCATGGTTCCACCGGAGCCACCATTTTCTTTGAGAGACCTCTTGTTCGTCGGAGTTGCAGTGGTGGTATTAGTTGCCGTGGGGGGAACGGCAGCATCGGTTGTGGCAGCGCACTTCTTTGGATAGTTGGTGACGTAATCTCTAGGATTGGGGTCGGAGGAATAAGTGATGGCGTTTAGTTTCTTAAAAGCTTCTTCCATTGGCTAAAACTAGGAGAGAAACACAGAGAATCTAAGAGAACAAAGAAACTGGAGATTGGCACCTGGAATTCGGACTGTGGTGGATGAATCTTTGCACCACCATATATGCTTGTATTTATAGTAAAATAAACACCGGGAGAAATCTAGAGAAAGTGACCCTTTTTATTCATTCCTTTTGCTTTTTGTACGCACACAAAATTCCAAAAAGAAGTAGGGTTTGATTTTAAAATATTGTTTTTTATATAATTTTCATTTATATTATGGGTATATTTTAAACTGCCCATCAATGAAAAATATGTTTTTTTATTATTCATGTCCGAGATCGTGATTATATTTTTTATCTTTAAATTTTAAATTTTTAGAAATATAATATAGTTGATGGTAAAAATAAGACGACTGTGATTGGTGACATTTTGGATGATTTCACTCCTTTTAATTTGAACATAGAATCGTTGCCAAATGTGTATCTAAGAAATGATTGGGAGGGAAATGAAATATTCTGAGTTTTTTTACCATATTTCACTTGGGGAAGATAATCATATTTATAGAAGACATAATTAGTAAAACAAAATTACAGTGACGGAACTAAATTCTACCCTGATTTTTTTTTTTTACTTTTATTCTCCTATTTAAATATTTTAAAAATTAATATATTTATAAATTTGTCTCTTTAAACATTTATAATTTACCTCTCAACCTCAAACTCTAGCTCCGTCATTGCAAAAATATAACATTGGAGAGATGATAGTGAAAGAAGACATTATAGGTATAACAAATATACTTTTATCATTAGATAATTCAAGTTGGGTTGAAAGATCTCAAAGTTCAAATGAGAATCCTTATAATAAAACTTTACCTTAAAATGAACACAAACTTTGATTTTATCATAAAATGAAGCTTCACTTTAGGCCACGTGTCCATATTTTAGTGTCTTCTGGTTATTGTATTTTATTTTAGGTTTAAGACATAAACCACTCTTAAACTTAACAGTTTTAAATCAACTCCTAACTCGATAAATTTTAATTAAATTGACCATTAAAATTGCTAAGTTTAGTCAAATTATTTCCAGAAGTTTTAAAAAATCTGATGCAAAGTGGCTCTTAAAGTTGCACGTAAAATTTTCAAAATGGAGTTTAAAGAATTCTTTCTCTGTCATTAATTTCATTACTTTAGCGTTCACGTTGATAGAATATTAAAAAATTTAATGTCAATAATACTAGATGACATTTTATGTCACGTTATTAAAGCTCAAGGGGTAAATTGTCTAAGCTTATTAAATTCAAAGGCCAATTAACAGAACAAAAATTTTATGAAATAAGTTAACCAAGTTATTAAATTCAATCAGTGATTTATGTTTAAGCCTTCATTTTATTGAATGTCATAATGTATGATACTCTAATGAAGAGCGTCTCTTCGCAATTCTATTTTAGAATATATAATTTAAATTAAGTTGTTTAGGTATATTATATTTTTCCTATGTGATTCATTTAAATTAAATTAATATCAAACGTACTTATAACATTAATCTCAATCAAAATTTTGCATTGCTCTTTTCCTCTTCGTATGCGATTTATCTCTTGAAGTTTCTTTGCCATGCTAAGTTTGACACGTGTAAAAGTTTCTTATTTTCACTCTTTTAGGTCAATTGTTTACAGTCGTATTACACACACCTGTGTGTACATATATTATTTTCTTTTTTCGTTAAAAAAAGAATTTCATTATAAGCCGTATGCAATGCGTAAAAAATATTTCTACGGTTGTTTAATTTTATCTTTTTCTTATTAGTCTTTAGCTATTCTTCTCGTCTTATTATATGAGTTAGAAGAACATTTTATTATGTTATATCATCAGGGTAATGATCTATCAACCTGCTAGTTCATTTTATGAGACACAAACAAGAAAATTTATTCTGAAAATGGAAGAACTATTGAAATTCACAAAAGCATAATAAGGGTTTATGTACAAAGAATGGGCAAGCCCCTATAGTTTGTACCCAAATACATAGAAAGACATGTATTTATGTCAGCAACAAAAGCCTAAGCTCATGAAATTGTGGATCATGTAGCGGTTACATAACAAACAACGAATGAATATATATATATATATATATATATATATATACAACACCACATAAAAAATAAATAAAGGAAAATATTTTGATACAAACATTTAATATTTTTATAGATTAAATATAAAAGATTATGTAATTTTTTTACACGACTTGTGTATTAAAATATAACTCATAAATAAATACACAAACACTATATATCTTGAGGGAGTTTTCATAGTATTTATAATCTATTTTTTATTTTATTTCAAAAATAAAGATACATAATCTCATAATTAACAAAAGTATTTAAAAAGTAAATAATTACAAATGAATTTTTATTAAAAACAATGTATTAAATAAAAACATTACTAAAATAATAATCCTTAATCAAATACATTAACATATCAACTAATTGGACATCCATATTTTTATTGCATTATAAAATCATCCACTCAATTAAAATAAATATTTATATCCAATATTATGTTGGCGGAAAACTTTTAGTTTCTACAAGCACATTAGTTTTAGGGTTAGGGATTTAGTTTAGAGTATAAGATATGAGGTTTAAGTGTATGAGTTTAAAATTTATGGACAATAGTTAGAATTTAGGAGTTAGGGTTAGGGGTTAGAAGGTTAGTGTTTAGATTTTAGAGTAATACGTTGAAGATTTATGTTTTAACATAAACCCTAAATTTTATTTACAATTACTAAATTTTAAACTATTAAAACTAAACTCCTAAATCGAGTCTCTAAATCTTAAAACTATAACGTTTGTGAAAACTAAAAGTTCCAACAGCAGTATATCAAATAATTATTCTTAAAGTAAATCAAAATCTTATTTTTTTTAGTTTTGGACAATAAATAAACGTAGTAATTATCATATCTGAGATTCTGAGTACTCTCCCCTGTATTACTTTCGCTTAGGACGTTATTATCTCTCTCTTAAATATCTTCTCAAAGTAAATTTTAATCGCACCAAAAGCATTTCTTAAATTAATTATCTCATTCAAAATCTAATAATAAATACAGTATTCACACATTCTCTTCTGATTTTAGGGTTTTGCGGGACAATATTCGTCACAAATAATTAAAAGCGTTGCTAATAATTATCTATGCACGCTTTCTTTCTGCCCAACGTTGAAAATTGTTCACTTATTTGATTTCCTTTTTAAAACCCCGCGTTTCTCTCATTCGAGAAATTAAGGAAAAAAATACTTATACCTCTGCCTCCGCCAGCTAAGAAGTAATTGCCTTCGTCAATTTCCAAGAGAAAAATGAAACCAAAACTGGTGATGAAGTTGTCGTTTTGAGGGTAACTGGCAATGGATTTGATGTCGATTGAAGATTTCAATGATATTGTAGTAATTATATTCTGGATATGAAACGAATGTATAAAAAGTCCATTTCTGTTTGAGGTTTAATTTTGCTTATGGTATGCTGGTTTAATTTTCTTTTGTAAAAAGAAAGTTTTCTGGGAAGTTGAACAAGAAACGTTTTGTATTATATTAACGTTTGGTTCTTGTGATTATCGTTCTGAAAAATTACACTGGCAGCACTCAGAAGTTGTTCCTCCAGCTTTGGCCTGTGCAGTTCTCATTTTACCATTTTTGAGATGATTTTCCGTTGACAAATCTTTGCAAATAATTGGGGTCTTCTAATACGAGGCGCCCTTACTAAAAAAAAGCGCAATCGAAATTTTTATATATTTTTTAAAAAATTTAGTATATATAAAAAAATTTATACTTTTAAATTTTTTATCTTTTTTATAAAAAATTCGATACATACCGAAAAAATTGATACCATAATTTTTATAATTTCATAAAAATTTTAATTATACTTTATTTTAGCTTCATTTTAAATCACATCACCCTAAAACTTCTTAAATAATTGGGTTTTCAAGGGACTGAGGATTTGTTTGTTTACTTTTGTGGGGGAGGGCTTCAAAAACAAGGTGATTTATGGAGTCGCATGCAGTTGTCTCACGTAGGCGTAAAGTAGCTTCTTTAATTAAGCCATTGTTTAGTTTTCTAGGTCCCTGTTAGGTTTTAGATACAGGCTAAAAAGTTGTTGTGCATTTCTACGCTTTTAAATAAATTCTAAAACAAAATGGGACAAAAAGCTGCCCACCATCTCATATAATTCCCTAACCCTAACTCTAACCCTAACCCTCATCTTTGAGTTTCAACTATTATCTCACCTACTTTATTCTTTCTTTTTTGAATTGTTTATTGAACTGCTTAACTCGTCAATGATTAAGTATTGCAGAGCAAAATTGGTGGGATATTATATCCGAGAAAAATATTTTAAAAATTACCGTATAGTTGAAATTATTTCGAAAATTATGATATTTTCAACAGCGAGGTCGAATTGATTTCTAACCGACCTTATACCATTAAAAAATTAAAAAAAACATGAAGACCCCTTGAAAGCAATCCGACTTCATGTGTAAAAAAAATTGATGTCTCCTTGAAAGCAATCCGACCTCATGAGGTTAAAAATATAATAAAAAATGTTGAGGTTGGTGGAATTACCATCCGACCTCATGCTGGAATAATAATAAAAATTAAGAGGGCAGTGGGATTACCATCCGACCTCATGCCAGTCCCAGAAGGTGCAGCGTGTGGTCACGGGTAATAAAGTGAAAAAAAAACAAAAGATATGATGGGATAGATGTATCAGAAATCTGAAAAGTATGTTTAATTTTTTCGCGAATGGGGAGGTCGGTTGAGTGATTCAGGTAAGGTTGAGAATTTTAGAATAAAATATTTGAAGAAGTTGGTGAAGAAGTAAAAGAAAGAAGAGGAGTTGAAGAAAATATTGTAAGATTTGAAGTTTATATATTTTGCTTTTAAATTTTGTTCAAAAAATTTTATGTATATTTTTTAAGAAATGAGGTGAAAGGTAAAAGTTGAAGAAAGTGAAAAAAAGTGAGTGAAGAAGGAGAAGAAGAAAGTGGTGGAAGAAGTTTTGAAGAAATTTTTAGTAAGTTGATTTGTAAATTTTATTTTGAATATGTAGATTATTTGTTTATGTTTATTTTGTTGTTTAGATAAAAAATCGTAACAATATAATATTATGATAATTTTGATTTATGTATTTTGATTCAAAAATATATATGGTTTTGAACGTGCAAAGACAGTGAGCAACGTGTTTACGGCCGTTATCCATTACGATAGAGAAATTGTAAAAACTGATATCGGTGTCGTATTTAACTCAGAAAACACTACAAAGATGAGGTTTTTAAAGAATATTTCCCTTCGAGAGCTGAAGCATGACATAGAAAGAAAAATAGGACCTGAGATTGTTCGTTTGAGCTACCGGTGTAAGGCATGTGATGATCCAGTCAGATATTCTGTAATTGCTTTTAAAGATGACGATGATGTTGGACTCATGATTGCAGAGCATGATTCAGTACGTATCCGAAGTGTTGAGTTACATGCTAAGTTGTGTGGGAGACATGACGACTCATGCCCATCCAGAAATGTATTTGGAAGTTCTTCTCAAATGAGTTTCGGCAGTGCGGTTGAGGACCAGCCATATAGGTTTGGAGATAATTTTGTTGCTCTGTTGGAAAGTAGAACACCATATGCATTTTATCCATATGTCGGACCTTCGACGTTCCCAATGGTTGAGAAGCTAGTTTATCCAAGTGTTGGCATTGACGTTGAAAATCTCCAAGGCCGATGGGGAGAAACACTTGTTGATTCTACTGAAGGTGAAGATGAAGAAACCGGAGATCTCGATTTAAGTGGTGATGACCATGGTGATGAGCCTATTTTTGGTGATGATGGTGAGTTCGTGTCGGGTGGGGATGAGGTTGCATGGTACGAACCTCCTGCTCACATGAACTTAATAGATTATGATGCAATGATGGCACCTAAATATCCGGTGATGCCACAATTAAGTTCGAGTTCCTCTGATGAGTTATCAGTTATGATGCAGTTTAAAGACAATGAGGAAGCCACAATGGCAATTAAAGAGTAATATATCAGAAATCATGTAGACTTTACTGTTAAAGAATCTACTCCGAGAATAATGTTTGCGAAATGTATTAAATATGGAAAAGTTTGTAATTGGAAGATTCGAGTGTCTAAACTTCAGAGGAAAATTGTTTGGGAGATTACAAAGTACAATGATGGACACACTTGTTTACGAAATTCAATCAACCAAGATCACCGTATGTTGGACTCTGATATAATAAGTCACCACGTGAAGATTGTGGTTGAAGCAAATCCTAGGGTTACTGTTTCAATGATTATGGAATCTGTGAAACAATAATTTGAATACAAAATATAATATGAAAAGGGTTGGTATGCAAGGGATAAGACACTGAAAATGTGTACGGTAATTACGAGAAGTCATACAATGAGCTACCGACACTATTACAAGCAATGGTATATTTTATTCCGGAAACTGTAGTCAGGTATAAAAACAGGAATGCATGCAACCGAGAAGGTCAGCTTCTTCTAGGGAAGAAAATATTCCACCAATTATTTTGGGCATTCAAGCTATATATCGAAGGTTTTCCATTTTGCAAACAGATGATCCAAGTTGATGGTACATGGTTGTACAAAAGATACAAACATGTTCTGTTGATTGCCGTTAAACAAGATGGTAATCAAAATATATTTCCGATTGCCTTCGTAATTGTTGATACAGAGTCGATGGACTTTTGGAAATTCTTTTTAAGTAACTTACGTGAACATGTTGTTTGAGAAGATGGAGTTCGCTTGATTTTAGATAGAGCAACATGCATCTTAGCAACAATTCATCGAGAAAACAGCTGGTGGACACCTCTACATGCGTATCTCGCGTACTGTGTACGCCATATTGGCAAGAACGCAATTGAAATGTGGAAAAAAAACCCTACATTCGCAGCGCGATTTTTGCCATATGTAAGTAATTTTCATTTGTTCAGACTCAATTGCTTATGTGTTATGAATTTTGTCAATGCTACTGCGTTTTTGCCTAACAATATATTACGGAAAAGGATACGAACTACTACAACCAGATTTTGAGTGGAAGTTGGCAAATTTACACATGGAGTACGGCGAAGATGTTTGGGTATGGCCTAACAGTATAGAAAAGGAAAGATTGACCCAATCATATGATGAAGGTCGACAATACGGGAAAATGACAACCAACCTTGTAAAGTGCATAAAGGGTGTATTAAAAGGAATATGTCACCTCCCAATATCTAGCTTGGTGAGAGATGCGTACTACATGTTGGTTAAAGTATGGTTCGATAAAGGGTCAGAAATTCAAGCCATGATAAATAGGGGACAAGTCTGGTCTCTCGATCTTGTGACAAAAATGCAAAATAACGTGGAACCTGCAAGATCGATGGTTGTTCACGGGTTCGACCTAAATGGACATATTTTTGATGTTGTTGATTCCCTGCACAACAATGAATGAGGGCATCACCAAACATTTCGAGTTTATATTAGGCAAAGATGGTGTGACTGTGGTGAGTTCCAGGCATGGCGATATCTATGTAGGCATGCAACCGTAGTACGTATGTCTAATGGGGTTGACCCGTATAGCTTTGCGGATGAATACTTTAACTTGCATAGGATAATAATTTTTTACAGATGTGAGTTCCCACCGATCGCGAATTCACAGTATTGGCCACCACAGAGCATGAAGAATGGTTACCGAATCCAGCACTCCGTATAGAACCATCCTCCATCTACTCGCATCCATACTAGTATGGATGCAAAATATTTTTGGACAAAATTCAGAGTACAATAAGTCATTTTCGATATAAATTTTGTCAATGTAGGGATGTGGTTGAATCGTAACGGCGTAGTGGTCGTCGATCTCGTTGCGGTCTTCGAAATGCATCATTATCATCGTCATTTTCATCTTCTTCTTTTTCCTCCTCATCATCATTATCAATCACCCGAGGCATAAGAGGTGGCGTTGTAAAGACATAGTCATTACTATGTGGTGAAAACGTGGGACTGCTAATCCACATAATCATCATAAAATTTGTGATCCCTTGATAGTCTATGTTTCCACCAAAGCTCGGGTACATAGGTGTCTGTGAATGATTGAAATCTGGTACGTATGCTCTAGAAACATTCCCACCCGAACTCCCGCCCATTGATGGATGATAAATGGGTGACTGTGAATGATAAAAATCTGGAATGTATGCTTTAGAAACATTCACACTCGAGCTCCCGCCCATTGTTGGATGATAACTAGGTGGATGCGAATGATAAAAGTTGTCATCTACCGGACTTGCAAAAGAGCTCCCGCCCATTGTTGGATGATAACTAGTGGTTGCGAATGATAAAAGATGTTATCTACCAGATTCGCAAACGAACTCCCGCCCATTGTTGGATGATAACTGGGTGGCTGCGAATGATAGAAGCTGTCATCCACCGGATTGGCAAACGAGGTCCCCGCCATTGCTAGATTCTCACCCGTGGTTGAAGGAGTACTGACATACATATCTAGTGTACCAGATTCACTGTGAGATTCATCCTCTTGACTTCGCCCCGCAGAACTCTTAGATGAATGACTACAACCACCAAAATTATTTAGAAATACTCGGCATTGTTGCCGTTTGTCCACAATAGTTAAGTACGACTTTCTATTATTTCGATAAAATATCATATACTCTGAATTATCCGACTCCAAATCATCGGCTTGCATTCCAGAGTGAGGTGAAAACCGTTCACGTCTGTTGTTCCACATTTCAACGTACTTATGATGCTTTTATTTCCCATATATGATGCCCCTTACCGTGAAAGTCCACAAGGTGTAGGTTATCATGATTGATGTCATGATTCAGTGGATCTCTCGAAATGGGCTGGTGGAAGCCAAACTGTCTTAGGACTCTATCTCCGAACATGTATTCTACAAAAGCAAAATGGATCATCGGTGTAACCGCACACCAGAGATATGAATCAATCATCATTACATCTGGTACGGTTACGTGTCCGCCAGCATATGGTCTCAAAATAAACCTTAAAAAAATAAATTTAACTTTAAAAATAAATTAATTATTTACATTAAAAATATAACGTGTGAAGGTAACTTAACTCCGGTATCTCATTTTTGCAAGATAAATCAATACAAGCTCTAAACACTCTCACATTGTTGTGTGCTAACCTTGTGTGAGCTTTTTTCGCATTTCATCTGCATACACATCCAAATAACAATCATTTTATTATTTTGTAGATAAAAAATAACTTTAAAACCTTGTAGACTTAAACTTCCAAATCAAAGTAAAGAAATTACCTATTGACAAGAAGAAAATTTCTCGAACTTCGAGTAACCGGTGTAAAAAATGGAAGTCGTTCCCATGTCCAAGCTTGCACTAGCAACATATATCCACCAATACCCCTTGCCTTTACACCATTACTATCTAATAGAGCGACTTGGCACAACTCACGATACAAGAACGCTAATATTGTTGATCCTCAACTATAATTAGCAGCTTCTGAAGGAGATGACAGATATGGTAGATACCGTGTGTGAACAAGGTTGCCAGATTTATCTGGCATCAGTATTCCCCTAATAAGCTGTAAAATATAGGCTCGACTCGCACAACTAATTTCTTGCGGTGTGTTATTGCGCCCGAGCTTGAATTCTCTCTGCAACCATATCAATTTAATACGAGATCCTCTAATATCGGTTCCAGTTGGAACCTTATTGAGGTAATCATAGCAAAGCCTTTCAGTTGAATTCTCCGTCTCCTTAACTAATGGACTCCCGTTTACGGAGACCTCGATTAGCATCACCACGCTTTCAAGCGTAATGGTACATTCTCCACATGGCATGTGAAACGTATGAATCTCCGGTCTCCAGCGCTCAATTAGTTCGGTAATTAAACCGGGAATCAGCTTGTAGCCACGAATAAATGTGGCATAATAAAATCCCGCTTCTTGTAACCATTCAGTCATATCGAGGTGTAGTTCATTACTCTCCATGATGAAATGATGTTTGAAGATTTCCTCGGTTGTCTGCATTAAATCAAAAAAATCTTAATAATAATAAATAAAATAATAAAATAATATTACTCTCAAATTAACTTTTTAGAAAAATTTACCATATCATCAACCGCAACCTTAGAGACGTGTCGATTTTCTAATCTCAATATAGGATTTGAGTCAGCTTCTAACAAAGCTACATAGAGGACAAGTAAGAAAATATTAGTAAAAACAAATACCACCAAATTTAATCGTAACTACTACTTTAAAATATTAATAAATATAATTTTTTTGATAAAAAACAAGCCAACTTACTCGTTTATAATTTGACAGTAAAATATTCGAACTAAAATTTCTTCAAATCTTCTTTCTTCTTCTTCAAATTTCTTCAAATCTTGTTTACAATTTGACAGAAAAATATTCGAACTAAATTTAAAAACAAACTATAGAAACTTAAAAACTTACAATATTTTCTTCAACTCTTCTTCTTTCTTCTACTTCTTCACTGAGTTTCTTCACAACTTTTCTTCTAAAATTTTCAACTTTCAACCTCAATTTAACAACTAAAAATTCATATTTCAATCACTCAACTCACCACCCCACCATCCAATCAGTATAAATCACCACCTCGTTCTCCAAAAATTTAAATCTGCTTTTCAGATTTCATATACCCTTTTCCCGTGACTATAGGTCCGCATTAAGGTCTGAAAATTGCATGCATTTTTCCCATCCACCCTGCACAGACCCGTGACCTCTGCTGCCGCGCATGCCCGATGTCCCGTAACCTACTGCCGCGCCCTGCCACGCCCTGCATGAGGTCGAATGGTAATCCCACCGCCCTCTTAATTTTTTTATTATTATTCCAGCATGAGGTCGGATGGTAATCCCACCGACCTCAACATTTTTTATTATATTTTTTAACCCCCATGAGGTCGGATTGCTTTCAAGGGGACATCAAATTTTTTTTTACACATGAGATCGGATTGCTTTCAAGGGGTCTTCGTGTTTTTTTTTATTTTTTAATGGTATGAGGTCGGATAGAAAGCAATCCGACCTCACTGTAGAAAGCACCATAGTTTTCGAAATAATTTCAATTATACGGTAATTTTTAAAATATTTTTCTGGGATATAATATCCCACCAATTTTGCCAGTATTACATACTTATTTACGTATAATGAAATTTGAAATTAAATATTTAATAATTCAATATCTTGCTTCAATTTGTTAATCAATTTTTTTTATCATCCGTATATATTTTATGATTAATATTTGAAATTTATGATGATCCTTTCGAATATTATTATTTTCAATATTTTCTGTTATTGTGGGTTTAATGTGTCTCGTACTAGATCCAGCATTTGCGGGTAATTCTTTTACACTTTAACCCTAATGGTTTTGGCATATTAATCATTTAAGGCTTATAAAGAAAATTCAAATATTTTACCTTCTCACAAGCAACAATGCAATAGGGTAAATCTTAAAATTATATAGTATAATTTATTATTAAATATAATGTGAACATTCGATCGAGTTTAGTCAATAAATTTAGAGTTAGTCGAGTTGTGGAATCTTATTTTATAATTCAAACTTTATTTGAATTTTTTTTAAGTCAAGTTGTACAATTTTTTTCTGTTCAAATTTAATTGTATAAGTTAATAAAGTTAATATACTAATTTTTTCAATTTATACGGTTTTCTATAACTATATACAATACACATATATATTTCATATTTTTTCATATGTGATGTATATAAATATAGCAGGAAGAATTGAGAAACTCAACTCAAACTTAAAAATTGATCCACTAATTACTAAAACTTTCGAGTTCTTCGATTTTTCATTTTATAACTTGAACTTTTTTCGAGTTTATGAAATTATGAATCGAGTAAAAAAGAGTCGAGAGTTTTTACATCGAGTCAAACAATTCAATTTTTTCAAGTCGAGGTTTTTCACATCCTTACTTTAACATATGATATAGTATATAAATTTTAATCAATATAGTTTTATTTTATAGTTTTGTTCAAATGTATACAATAAAAAATAAACATATATTCACTCAATATAATTGTGGACGTATGTAACGAGAATTCCTAAAATTGTGGCATTTTACTCATCTTGTTAGCATTAGTTGAAATTATGTAAAAAAAAAAAAACTTATTTATATAATACTAAGAATAAAAATTCACGTATCATAGGTATTCCTTCTCAGTCCAATGATTACACAGTTGGATTTTTCTTCAAATAAAATTAAACCATCTATTTTACACTTTGTTAAGTTCATAAACATTCAACAATTAACTATGAATATATGTACAAATCATGACCCCCAATTATTCAGCTTTTTTCCCCTTCATTTTTTGGGAATATTAATTTAAGTTTATTAAAACTTGTTGCTTTAGGACCGAGTTATACACGTTGTGATGATAGGATAATGAAATTAATTACTTGGCTATTACTTTTGTACCTAATTCTGTAGATTTGCCAACTAATTAAAAAAATATAGCCATAGCTTATGGTGCTTAAATTAACCCATAAAATACTCACCTCGTCATATTAGGTATTATATATTGTATTTTACATTCAAATTGAAATATAATGTTAACAGATCTATTCGAATATTAATTTTGAAAAACCACGTTTTAACTCAAACAATGGAAATTAATTAAGCTTAAATGTATGATAACTGATAATTATAAATATCCATGCGTTATTAATTGGGGTCATTAATTGTAATAAGTGTAGAACAATAATTCATTTTTATCTGGTATTCCACATGTGTCAGCTTTTCGTGGGACGTGGGAGCAACTTATTAAACACCGTCCATCTTTAAAATGAGAATGCAAGAACAAAATGATTCATTTCAAGGCCCTGAAGATATGACATGAGACGATACCCAGTGTTTTAGTTGTTCTGATAAATGAAATGTTCTGAGATTCGGACAAGAAACTTAACCAATGGATTTGGCTTATTCAAATGACTTGTTGAACTAGTTGCTGTTGCTGTTGCTGTTGCTGTTGCTGTCACGTTGGAAGCAGAAGGTGATGTTTGGAACAGCGAGATTACAAAGGAAATGAGCGGAGAGGAAAGACGGCCTTTTTTACACAGATAGCCATCAATTTTTTATTTATTGGTCGAAAAATTTGAATCGAATTTTACATAAATTTAATACGAGGAATGCTTTTTCAATTTTATTTTTTATTCACAATATAAAAATTTAAAAATATAATATTACTTAAAAGATTTAATGTTTCATTAAATTGAATCAATTGCTTAGTAATAAAGAGACGAAGGTTTAATAAAGTGGTGCTAACGCAAACCAGAAATATCAGGGGCAAATGTGCTGGCTCTCTAGGGAAGAAGTTGTATTTTTATTTTTTAAAATAAATTTAAATTAGAAAAAAATTCTTCCTTAAAAAGTTTAATCTAATGTGTAAAAATAAAAAATAATAATTTTGCACATTCATGTAAAAAATTATTTTATATCACATGTTAGAAAAATATGAGTCCAGTAATAATCCAAATACAATAAAATACAGTGAGAAAAATAAATAATAATAAATTAAAAATAGAACCTGAAATCATACAGTTAAAATTAGAAAAAAATTTATTCGGACCTGTATGAACAATTTTGTTAAGACAAATTCATCTTCTCATTGGTGCTTGAGTAACGTTGGACGTTTATCTTCTAGAATACAACAACAAACGTTCACAACAGTAGCACAATTGCAATGAACAATCGAACTCAATCTTGCCTTCCTCTATCACCGAAAACCAAAACTTTTTTCAAAGTTGTTGAATTTTAAAAAAAATTGAGTTGTTAAAGTTGTAAAAATGTTTGAAAATCTCTCATTTATATGATTGAATTGATACAACTTTAAGCCAAAAATAAATAAATATTTATTAAATAATACGATTTATTATTATCATATCTATTTATTAAAAAGTATGACTTGGCATTAATATTATTTAACTAATATATATATAATTTTTCAAACATCACATTCTTGAATTTTTATATGATCCACAAGAAAAACAAAATAAATGGAGTAAGTTAATCGTTCTATTTTTTAAATATATATATATATATATATGAGAATTTTAGCGAGAAATAAGAGATTCTGTCAGAGGAAATAGAATCAATGGACCGACCGGCTCTTTTTACAGCCAGCAGATGAGAAAGGAGATTTCCCATCCCTACCCTCCTTCTTACGCGCATTTTACATACTCTCCTTTTCAACTATACATGCATCAAATGGACAATTGAGGAAGCTTAATATGCCTTTTGGTCCCTGATCTTTGTTTTTATTTGTAGTTTAGCCCTTAACCTTTTCTGTTGCGATTTGGTCCTTGACTTTTGCTTTGAGCTACAATTTGACTCCTGATTATTGTATAATCAAATTTCATAGATTTGTTTGACCACGAAATTTTAAATAGTAGCTCAGTTGAAACAACATTTTACCCACGTGCTTGCTTCATGACCACCTTATTCGCTATGGGCGAATTTGTTATACAAGTCATTTGTAATTGATTATAGATTAATTTTAATACACTCACGAGGCATAATTTTATGCACAGTTATTGAATCACAGGAGGAATCATCGGTAAAATTAGATATTATGTCGTATCAAATAAAGCACATAAGATTTCTGTTCCAAAAAATAGGGTAATGTAATTCAAGCCATTAAAGTTACAATGGTTTTATCCCAGACGTGTAATTGGATACACTGTATCGGATCGTAAAAGTCATGGTTCACCACATTCAAAACCCATTTCTCCATGTTTTAGAAAACGAAATTGGGTTAAAGTATATAAATGATCATAAAGGATAAATTATATATAAGACCATTAAATCTTAGGAGAGGTTCTAATTTGAACAATGGTCTATTAATTTCGTCAATCAAATTATTTAATTATCTAGATAATATTAATTATTCTGTATTAGGGTGTTTATAGTTAATCGTTATTGTATTTTGATTAATCACAATGAGATGAAATATTATCTTTAAACATTATCATCTAATTGCACTAAGAACAAAACCTACAGATTAACAGTTGTACAACGGTTAACGATAAACACCCCTAAATTTATCTATCGATTAAACTTAACGGAAGAAGTGATGTGATATTTAACAAAAATTTATATTATTATATATTTATCTTCGTCATTTGCATATTTTATCATTCTAGTCCAAATTTTACGCATTTGACTCTATATCGTATCATAAAAGTCTATGTTCATCATCACATCAGATCTAATTTGTCGTTGTTTTAGAAAATGAAATTACGTTAAAGTATATAAATTGTCATTAAGAGTAACTTATATGAATGACCGCACTATTTACACCCTAACACTAAAAAATTAAATTCTAAGTAATAAGCCTAATTTATATATCCTAAATCTTGAAAATAAACTATACATCTTACCTTATAAATTTTAATCTTAAACTCGAATTTTAAATCTTAATACTAAACTTATATTTTTAATGTGAGGCCAAAGAAAAAATATTCTTGTTCATTAAATGTGCCAAAAAAAAAAACATAACCAAATGAATTCTAAGTGAAAGCCCTAAGGCTAACCCTAGCACTAACAAAAACGTCAAAAACAAACTCCGTGGCTCTCTTTCTCCCAGAGTCCTGAAATCACACATTCCTTCTCGAGATTCAAAACTCCGCAGACAAGCGCTATAGGTCTACCCGAAACCTAGCCTTAATACATCTTTCCCTTATTTATAACTGAATACGAGTCAGAGATATCACAAAATATTTGTAAAACTCTCTACATTTGTAACTCGATAAAATTTTGTTCCTTTAAAAATGTTACAGTGTATTTAGTTTTTATTTACAAATCTAGTTATTCGCGTAAAGTTTAAAAATAATATTTTCATATTCAAATCGAATTTATTTTAAGGCAGCAACTTATCAATTTAATTTGTCTTGATATAATTAATAAAACTGCCTAAAAACTGTCTGATTTAAAATTCATCCAGACACCAAATAAAATACAAATTCTATCAGAGCATGCATGCCTTTTTAATATACATGACAACTAGTAAATATCAAATAGTATCAAAAGATATCTTACTGATACTGATGTACTTGTTATTGATTGATGATGCCCGTATATGCTCCTTACTCCAACCATTTCTTCTTTCCTACATGTAAAACAGTTACACGCTAAGTATTTACTTAGTGAGGCAATAATTCAAATTTAAGTGTAATTGTCATAATATCAATCTCAATATTAATTATTAATAATGCATATGATCACCTTACCATTACATGCTCATTAACATAATTAAATATATAATAGCATATATGTATATCAAAGTGATAAGATTAGATCTTACCAATATTGGTGCCATTTCCATCCGTAAGCTTTCAATGCTTACCAATATATTTTTCCAACTTTGTCTACAAGCTTTCAAGCTTTTCATTCTATTTTTCTTATTTCAATTCAGTTTACTTAGCCCAATGTATCGAATTAAGAGATTATATGTACACGAGTCATCCCCCATACCCAACCTTTCTTGAGTATGTATATTATTTGCACTATACCGGGAGTGCTTAGCACCGAAGTGCTTATGTATACTTACCAGAGTATACAATATATCCCTCATTGAGTTTTTATGAAATTACTCCGAAGTGCTTAGCGCCCGTAATAAGTCTGTATACTCAAACCATGCATGAGTATACTCCTCAATGAGTATTTATAAAATTTGCACTTTAGCTGAAGTGCTTAGAATCTTTATACAGCTGTTTATGGTTTTATGGCTAGCCAGCTATAACTTTGAACATCTATATCATACTTGGGCTTTATATCATCAAATATTTCATCCACGGCAATGTATATCAATTTATATTAACATGAAGCAGTTCATAACCGAATAACATTAAAGTAAATCATCATCAATAACTAGTGATCAATGCATTTATTTTCAACCTTTGACATATTTAAAGTATGTCAAATGTATGATCAATGACATAATTATCACGTCAATATATAAACCAGGTAGACTCATCGCAAGTTCTACCAGTGATGTATGAAACATCCATGTATAATGTTATGTATGCATTGCACTCACCTGGACCATGTATTAGTATGCCTCAGTAAGTCCTCTTTGATCCTTTCCTTCATTGTACCTCGAACCTCCCTTGATTCGAACTTAACTTCATAATTCAAATAAGTAAAATATTTGTTAGATCACAATCTAACAATATTTTAGACATGTTGTCCAATATAATCATTTGAGCACAAAATCTCCAAACATTTTATTTTCTTCCTTGTATTGTTCAAAAACTCATTATGATCCTTAGTAACCAATTTGAACTTCCATTAACCCTTTTCAAGCTTACTAATCTACCTTAGATACAAAGTGTATCAATTCTCATTTTCTAGCAGTTTGCTGTACCTCCAAATAAATATTTCTATAAAATAATCTACAAATCGGAATTCGATTCCGTTTGTTCTGATGGAAACTAGATTCAATAAGCTTTTCAACCATATAAATTAATAGCCCAAATTCAACTTGTACGATTTATGGAGAATTTTCAAAGTCAATTTCCAATATTGAATTTCGGAACAGCTTGCTATACTGTTTTCTGACCTTTCACCACTTAAAAATTCATATCTTTTCTCGTAACTCGAAATCAGTTTCCGTTTGTTGGACACGAAACTAGATGAACAAATATTTACATCGGTATAAAATTCATCTTCTAACCATTTTTGTAGAATTTATGGTGAATTTTCAAAGTTATTGCCATAAACAGATTTTCTACACAACTTCCATAAACAACTTCAACTTTTATACTAACTTCTCCTTACTTCTCTACTTTTCAATTTAGTTCAATCACTAGCTTTAAACCACCAACTCATCACATTCTTCACCAAATAATTATTCACAATAATTCTCCCTAATTTTTCTTATTTACCGAAATAGGTACTAAAATGCAAAGATAAGAATTCATGCTTCTTAACTTTGTAATTTAGTCCTCAATTCAACATTACTACCTTAATTCCATCATTACAACTAAAAATCGGATTTAGCCCCCATACAAAACTTCCATTTCGATTTGGTCACTTAACTTTGACAAATTGTCAAAATGGTCACTAATTCAATTCAACATCAATTTGGCATTCTAACTTCATTTTCTTATCTCTAACATCATTAATAACATAAATACACTCCAAATTATAAAAATTCAGATTTGGTCCTTCAACTTTTCAATTTTCCGAAATGGTCCCTACATAATTTAACTTAGGGTTTTGCTTCCAAACAACAATTCAAGCTTACTATATCATTATTTCAACATCACAAGCCCTGAATTGAACTTGAATCCATAAACCCTAATCATCTTCATAATAATCAAAACATGTAAAACTTAAATCCCAACTCAATATCATGGTTTTTAACATCATACTAGCTTGATTTCAACTTGAATTCAATCATGGAATCATAAAATCTCAAAAGCCCCAATTTTATCCATAAACCCTAATTTCTTTCTCATGTAAATTCTCATCAATCAAGCATGGATTACATGAATTATTGACATCAAAAGATAGAGCTTGAAGAGTAGAACAACTTTGTAGTTTAAGAGATTATCTGAAAATCGAGTTTCGGGGCTTGAATCGAGCTTGAATTTTTTTTTCTCTTTCTTTCCCTAAACCTCACGTTTGTTGCTGGAAAAGATGAACATACCATTATTTTACACATATATCTACTAAATGAATATTAAATTTATTTAATAGTAAAATTACAATTTTGCCCTTTTTATCCAATGGTTGAGATTGATTCTATCATCAATCATGGGCCAAGATTTAATATTCCATTTTATCTTTTCAAAATTGCCCTTATAACTTTTTTGATTTACTAGTTTGTCATTCTTGTAAAAATTCAACTAAATCTAGTTGGAATCCAACCAACTATAATAAAATATTCATAAAGTAATGTTTTATGAATTTTTTCATATCTTTTGGATCAGTCTCCAAAATTTTTATTCAATCCAATATACTGATAAATAATCCTTTACTCATAAATAAACTATAGGATTCATCTTGAATCGAACTAAAAATATTTCCAACCCTTGAAAATGACTTTTATAACCTTTATCTATCATATGGTAAAATTTCAAAATTTTTCAGTTCGATCCGGGTATACTAATTCCGCTTAAACTTTAACTGCGATTTTCCCAATAATCGAAGTATCAGATCGAACCAAAATTCTGCATTCGATTCACACCCGTAGGTGATCTATTTATTTATGAAATAAAAACCCTTAACTTTTGGGAAATTACAATTTTTGTCCCCAAACTTTTCAAAGTTTATACTTTAGCAATAAAATTTTCAAAATTTACATTTTGGTCACTAAACTTTTAAACTTCAATTTCCATTCCAATTTTCCTTGGTATTCAACCAAACTTTAAGAATACCTTATTCAATTCACTATCTATCACCTGATACCTTTAAACCTTAGAAATTTCATTTTCAAAACCCATAATTAAAGAAATCTCAACTTTCGCATTTTTGTTATTTTAGTCACTAAATTAACTTTTAAACTATTATCTTAATACTAAATGACTCTTAATCAATTTAGTAAATTTTGGGTATTACAGCATCACATTCGTACTTAGAAAAGGAAAACAAAAGGTTCAACGTTCAATAGTATTGTATCATTAGTGCATAAACATCCCGAAATCTCCTCTTTTGGTCGACTGCTCTGCAACGCGTGACAATTATCACTGCCTAAACCAACGATATAAAACGTGCAGAAGCATTGATTTAGCGTTGCAAAATCTCTCAACCCCACCTGTCATGTAGCACTGTTTAGGAAGCTAGAAAATCTTTCCGACGAGACCAGTATCAAATTTTCCTGTCGGCTCGGCTCCCACTGCTTTCTTTCTTTCTTTTTCTTGAAACCGTTACCCCAAATTCCCCTAGGTATCCTACTGGAAACACACACGCTTTAACCCCGTGGAATTCAGAAAAGCTGGAGTCGAGCTTAGCTTAGCTTAGCCCTGTAATTCTATGGTATCGACATTAACTCTCCACTGCATTGGTTACATGCTTCTTCTGTCCTTTCTTTCACGGTTATTCTGAAACATCTAATCTCTGGAAATCCGAAACCTTTTCAGAATGTAATAAAAAAATTAAAAGTGTAGTGTAGATGTGAGTGGTGTCATAATCTGTCTTCTCTCAGCTGTTGCATGTGTAGATTTTCGAGAGACAGACAGAGGGATGGTTGAACAGCATGGCCATGCCATGGATGTGGTGGTGACAAACTGATAGAGACTAGAGCTTAGAGGGTCTGAGAGGACATTCATGGACAGAGATTGCAGTATAAGCATGCACTCATCATCAATCTCACTCCAATATGGCTTTGCCTTAAAAAGACTGCTTGTCTTTTGTTAGCACACATATACTATATACTATATACTTAATTACTCTACTACTCCTATACATCAAAGTCTCTAACTCAAAGTTTTATCCTAACTAGGTTCCTATGTACTAATTTTTGGTAAGTAATCTTGAAATATAGGAGTTTTAAGAATTTAGGATAAACTAGGTAAATAATCTTCAAATTATAAGTTTTATTTGGTTCAATCTTACGGCAACGAAAAACTATAAAATATTCTACAGAATTAAAAAATATAACAATGTAATTCGGTACTGTTAAAAATTTAAAGACTAACGTAACAATTAACAAAAAATTATATAATAACACATTTAATTTTGTATATTAACACTTTTAATTAATTAAGTCATATATTAAATTTTTTTTATTCACTTATTATATCGATTTACCCTCCACGGTGACACCACCTCCATGCTCTGACGACCTTTCTGTTCTTCTCCCCTAGTCCAATAAGCCCACCTTTTGGCGCTCGTCCCCAACAACCCTCTATTAATTTTTTAAAATTATAATTAAATTAATCAAATATATAAATATAATAACTAAATATATTATTATAAAATTTTTTATTAACTATTACATCACCTCCATTAAACTTTTGCTCAGCCCTACTTTTAAAGGTAGGTTGGTACAAAAATCTTGAAACGCAATGGTTCAACTGCCACCAATTTTGAGATTCCAGTCGTCATGCATCAATGGGCTTGGCATTAGCAATCTCATCATTCACTGTGATGATAAAGTCTTTTATTTTCCAGGGAAGAGCAACCGTACGTACATGCTTTTAATTTACCCGATTAGGAGATGCATTGGGCACTAGCTAGCTTCGTAAAACAAAGCAAATAAATCAAGTGGGGCTTTTTCTGCTGTTGATGAGAAAAGGTAGGGTATATACCTATTCCTGTCTTGCAAATCTCAGCTAGTTTGTGTTGCTGTAAAAGTTATGGAAGCAAAATTTTCTTCATCAACACCTAAGTCAATGTAGATTGATTTCGACAGTTTCGACCGCATGATTTTGAAGTTATTTTGTTGGCGTTTTTTTATAAATTCTAATTTTAATGCTACTTAATCAAAAGGGGAAGAGGAACTCTATGAAAATGATGAGAAATATTACTAGTAAGTCTAAAACTCGTGATTTAAGAAAAAAAGACTCAAAAGAGAGAATAAAGATGAATAACTTGATCAACCAGCCAAATGTGCTTACTGATTTTATTGGCGTATTTTAGTTGAATGATATTATAATTTTAGAGAGTTATTTCATAATTTAAAGATAAGTCTGGCTATTATTTCATAAATTTTTGTATTAATTTGGAAATTGGAAACTATCATAAAGTGTTTTTATTTGAGTGGATTTTTATTTAACAATGAAATATTTGATACATTTTCAGAAAATTATTCCGGAAGATAAACATTGAAGAGGGAAGACTTTGTTTTTGGAGGAACCTTATTCAATAAAGTATACTTTATATTTGACCTGGTTATGAACACCATAATTACCACCGCTTAAATACTCTCAGACACAAACTACATTAAGATAATCAAATTAAACTTTTTCGCTTACATTTTCACTTAAAATATTTATTTGACCACTATCAATCATGAAACTGGACACATTAATCCTTAAACTTCTATTCACTGGTTTAAATAGTTTTTTAAACTGATGTGAATTTCAATGCTAATTAAGGCAATTTAATTCTTAAAATAATATCATGATTTCGTCTCTTTCATGCATCACTAGCTACCTATCAAGTTCAGAATGAAGCACCAATAGAATTTCAAACAGTGTGATGAATTTCCAGGAAATATATATATATATATATATTAAACTTAACAGTGAAATTAGTGCTTAAACTATATTTTTTAGTTAGTTACTTAAACTTTATTTTAGGCTAGATAGATACCTAACATTTTTAACGTTGCTCGAATAAGTACCTTATTGTTATTGTCTGTTAATTTTCACTGTTATTTGACACGTCATTTTCTTAAATTTCAAAATTATATTTAAAATTCAATAAAACAAAATAAACTCAAATTTCACAAATAGCCCTAAAACTTAAAATCTCTAATACCTCAAAACTCAAATATCGATTTGACATGATTTCGCCGTCGATTGTCATGCCGTCACCCATCACATTCTTCATCGGACCATCACGATCATTTATTCCATCATTTCGTTGTCGTATATCGACTGACGTTGTGCGAAACGTCAAATCGTCGAATGATTTATTCGAATAATTCGCAATATACGACGGCATAACAGACGATGAACGGTATATGAGTCATTCGACAAGGGAATGACATTTTATTACGTTACTTGAAACACGACTAATGCCGGTGGTAGTGGCTAGATTTCGAGTTTAGGGATTTGAAGATTATTTTGAGATTCTTTGAAAAATTCACGACTAATCCTTAAATGAATCACAGAATAATAAAACGTTAAATACATATTTCACCAAAAATATAATTTAATCACTTAATTAAAAAATAATATAATTTAAATATTTATTTAACGATTAAGCCAATATTTTATCATACATGAAATACTTATAAAGTGGTATGTTGCTAAGTTTTTTACATCTTTTCCAAAAATAAAAAATGAAACAAAAGAAGGTATATTAATATTATTGTAATAATGAAATTAAGTTTGGAAATATTTTTAACTTATCTTGATGTTAATTATTATAGTAGTGGAATTAAAGTAGACATATCCATTGAAAGAAAACATAGAGGAGATACGCCGCCAGATCAGATGATATGCTGGTTCTTAAATAGACGGCCCTGATATTTGGTTGCAGAGTTTGTCGTTCGGTAACTGACGGCATCTGGGTCCATCCGATTTGTGACACGTGGTTAGATTTACGGATTTTCTGCCCAACATTGGCTTGATGATTTAGAGACAGAAAATCAGAGGTGGTCTCTTCAAGTGCTCGGTCTTTTAGCAATATAAAAAAAGAACGGAAAGTATGAATTATAAAACCGGCGGCCAGACCAACCAGGCCGTGACTGTGACTTTTTGTTCCTTTGGAAAACAAGTTATATTGCACTTAAAAAACTAACTAATATCGGACGGAGAGTATTAAGCATAAAACTAAAAGAAACCAAGCAATGGTTTTAGTAAAAAAAACTAGGGTAAAATTCACAAGCGGTAATAAAATAAAATTATAATCAAATTTTTAAATGTTATAAAATAATAATTAAATTTTATATTTTACAATAAAATGATAACTGAAACGTTAAACCTATTAAATACTTAACTTTTTTTATTATAAAACTTTGTATAATAACACATTTAATCTTTTATATTTACATATTCAATCAATTTAATCCTAATTAAAAAAGTCACTAAATTTAGTCCTCGTTATTTACATATTTTTTCGGTTTGATCCTTAAAGAAAATTCCATGTTGGAGTTGGTTTTTCATATTCAAATACTAACTCTGATTTGCTTACTAAAGGTGACAAAATAACTGGTAAGGTGACAATTTATTTTCCTTTTGGAATACAAAAACACCAGTGAAACAGATGGGAATAATGAGGTTTCCCATCTGGCCTAATAACATGCAACTCTTCTTTAAGGACCATGTCTAAGTTAAGATTAATAAAGAATTTCTTTCTATGTTTCATTTGATACCGTTCATGACTTTCAAACTTTTCAATATTTGTATTCTTGTATGTTTTAATTGCTCTTGAACAATAATTCAGTATGATTTTTTTTTCTCCTCACATAAAAAATGTGTTGCAGGGCATTATGTTCCGCAGCTAAGCCAAGTCATTGTAAGATACAAGAAGGCCAAAGTAATTCACCTAAAGGGCTATATGGTATAAACTATAGATTCTGTTCTTGAAAGAAAGTTGTTTTTCATCATTTGAGCAAACTGAAACATAAACGTGTATGTAATATGCAAGTCGGAAACGCTCTAACTGACGATTACTATGATCATTTGGGGAGATTTTAATTTTGGTGGTCGGCTGGTTTGATTTCTGGTGAAACATGCAGTTCCTTATTGAATTTTACTTTAAGGACCAAATTGAAATAATATGTGAATAATAAGGACTAAATTTAGTAAATTTTTTTAATTATGACTAAATTAATTGAATATGTAAATATGAAGGATCAAATGTGTTATTGTAAAAAAAATTATAACATAAATGTTAAGTACTTAACCTGGTTTAAGGTCTCAATTACTATTTTGTTACAAAACACAAAGTTTAATTGTCATTGTGTCACATTCGAAAGTTTAGTTACCGTTTTGTTTTTTTAACAAAGTTTAGTGACCATTTGTGAATTTTATCTAAAAAATAAAATGATGTTCATTTTAAGAGTAAATTTTAATAAATTTTACCCGTAAAATGTATGTGTAAAAGATTAAGAATAAATATTAACATATACTACTTTATAACTATTTTAAGAGTACTGTTGTAAAAAAAATATTTTATTAGTATTAAAAAATTAAAAGACTTAATCACACACTATATTTTTTAATTATGTGTTTAATTATAAATGTATTATTTTAAAAAACTAACCATCAATATACTCGATATATATAATAAGTATATTTAAAAAAACTAACCATCAGTATACTCAAGGCCCAATAATTTTCATGATTGTATAAAAAGATGAAGAGCTGAAGTAACAGACACCATTAAAAATATTCCAATTTTTTTTTTATAGTGGGATCGAGATTTGGCCTTGGTCATGTATTTAAGATCAAAACACCCAACTTTAACTTGTTTCTAGAGACATTAAGGATCCTCGGATTAAGCAACAAACAAATGGAGTCAGATTTCCTTGTTTGTTGGTTGGTTGGTCTATCCTCTTGGGCCTTGATTTCCTGGAGAAGAAGGGCTTGGGTTGGGCGTTTCAGAATAATTGGATCATCGAACCATGCCCCAACCTACAAGTGGCTAAAGAGCAACCCGAATACCCATAATTAGTCCCCCGGTACCGGCCTTAGCTCTGGTCGTCCCATCTTCTTCCTTTTCCCTCTCCAACTTGTTCCATAATTTGTTTTCTTAATTCAAGCTTAATATTTGTAAATAAACCCTTTCATATATATCACCAAAATTGCTTGGGGACACCCAAACGGAATCTTCCATTTTCAATTATATCCGAGTGGAGATCATAACTTTGAACCAAAAATCACAATCCACTAACTTAAATCTCATTTCAAAATAATATCTAATTAATTCGTGTTTAAATTTCATTATCCGCAACTACTTCCTCATATTTATGTTGGACCGAAGTGGAACCCTTTGTTGTCACTTGGATGTTGCCTATTTATTGTGGCTTTATTTGTACAAAATTTGCTTCCCCCGTTACTATATCTAGATTGTTGAGTGCACATTCTCCGTTAGTTAAAAATGTATATATAAATCCACACCAGCTGTCATAAATGGGACAGTTTTATGGCTTTTGTTCAATACATCCGAGTCATGACTCGTCTGATTCTTCCAATGGCCCCTCCATAATTTATTGCAATTGCCACTGGAAAACAACCATTGCTCCGGTGCATCTGGCTCATAAATGAACCCCAAAAAATCACACACATTGAGAGTTAGATATGGCCCATGGCTCATCTTCTACAAAATTCATCTCAAAATGAAACCCAAACCCATTTTTCTGTATATAGATATTCCCAGCTAAAAACCATATTTATCTGGTACTGGAAATACTTGCTCACAGGGACTCTCAACTAATGATAGTTTAGTCCTTATTAGTTTGAAAATTTATTAAATTAAGTATGGACCCTCTTAATTTTTAGATTAAATACTCATTAGGTCCATGCTAATTTTGACTCTTTCATCAGTTTGCATGTTCTAGACAATGAAATGAATTACTTAATTTCTAAAGTATAAGCAACTTACCAATTGATGCTAAAACTCCGATCGTTCAAACACTGTTTGGCCTCAGTTAATATCTTCATTAACCTGCAAAAATCATATAACCAAAAAATTAACTTACACACACAATGATAACAATGGCAGAAAAGCGGGGAAATGGCGATTGAAAGGAACGGAGAATTAGTACTGGTGTAAGCCGTGCGAAATTCAAAAAACATTCCGAAATGGGGAAAAGGAATATAGGAGCTGAGAATTCATTAATGGCTACTCATTCATCAAAAGCTTTTCTTAAAGGATATACAGTTTCCAATACAAAATCATATATAGCTAGGGTTCTATTCTTTTGTTCTTTTATGGGTAGTATTAATCATTACTTGTTCTTCACCAGAGGATCATAACTGGTTTAATAAATCATATGATCCTTTGTATCTTTTGATCTTCTGCTATTGCCAGTGATTCCCGCTGTGAACAAGGTAAATATGACGGGGGTTGCCATGGTAACCGTAGTAAGGAATCGTTTTCCCAGCAGATTTCTGAGAGCAATGAGGGAAAACAACCGGAGTCCCCGAGATCTGACGTATGTAGGAGTATCTTGGACTGGATGAAGATGATGATTTCGACGACGAAGCCGATGACGAAGGCGGAGAAGAATTCGATTTTTTGGCGGATTTCGGCGGCGAAAGGAAGGCTCTGATCTTTAAAGAAGACGGCGGCGACGCTACACGATCGTATTCCTCGATGAGATTCGCTAGATCCTCATCGGAAGTGATCGAAACCAGCGCATCTAAATCCTCTGTTGGCAACTGGCAACGTAGACTCACCGGTGACCCGCACATCTCTCCCATCTTCAACGACAGCTCTGTATTTAATTTATATATATTTCATTCTTCATCATTTCTTCATGCTTAAAACAAAGCCAATTTAACTTGAAACTATTCCACTTCAAATAAAAGGCAGAGAACACGGTGGATAAAAGAATAGAAGAAAATACTAACCAGCGAAGGAAATGGAGCGGTCAACGGATAGGACACGGGTTTCACCGCCGTAATAACGGAGTTTGCCATCGGGGTAACGAGGGACTATTTTTCCGCCGTAACTGCAGAGGAATTTGATGGTGGAGTTAGTTCCGACCATGATTTTTCGGGTACTGTGTATGGTAGAAAGGAGGTCCGGTGTTTGTGAAGAGAAGATGATAAAAGTTTTAGTGGTTTTAGACGGCGGCGGTGGAGTGGGAATATGCTTTGAGTGGTGGCGTCTTCAAGCCTAGGTTTGGCATCCTTGAAACCTGTTATTTATAAAGTTGAGCTTATGCTCTTCGGTAACGAGGAAGGTGAAAAAGTGGAGAGGGCCCCACTCTGCTTACGTTATATATTCCAATTCTAAAGTTAAATGTTTCAGTACTTTTTTTTTACAATTTCTTTGCTCTTTGCTCCAAATTTTAAAGTCCAAACACCCGTTTTCTTTGGTGTTTGCGGGTCGTCACTTGACCCAGCCCTGGTCTTTAAATAAATATTAGGATAAACTATTTTCATGGTCATCGATTTTTTATGAAATTTATACTTTAGTCTTGCAAATATAAAAGAAAATTCATTTTAGTCGCCGTCACTAAGAAAAAAAAATTCAATTTAGATCGATCAGCAGCCGTTAGCCTGTTAGGACATTTGAGTTAGCACGTCCTCGTATTATTTTATTAAATAAATAGTTTTCTCAAATAACGTGACACTATCTTAATAGTAAAAAAAATGAGCTTGAGAGTCGAGACTAGGGTAAATATCATATTCATAATGCACAACCATTATACCACACTAGATAACATGTTGTGGAATCAAGAATAAATAATTTCTGAACCCAATAAGTGTCAAAGCGGATGATATTCATCTTAAGAAATACGGGTTTAAATTGCTCTGTCTACATGGTGTATACACATTGTCAAAAGATTAATAATATCTATGAACAAATTTTACCTTATAATTACCTTTAGATTATTCAAAAAAATAGTTTCTACCTTATATTGTAATTGAAATTAATTATATTTATTTTATAAAAAATATTTAATTATAATATAAAATATATTTATAACATAAATTATAACAATAACTAAAATATATTAATTTAATAAAATTATTTATAATTTATATTATAAACTAAAAATTAATGAAGATGAGTAAAAAATAATATTGAAACATATTGATTATAACATTTTATATTATTATTATTACTATTATATTTTAAAAAATTTAATTTAATTATTGCATAAGGTCAAATTATTTATTTTTAATCTCATAACATATAGGTCTTGTTTGGCAATTAAGGGATAGCTGATTGCATTAGCTGATATGATTAGCGAATTACATTATCTGATTGTATGAAAGTGTTTGTTAAAATTAACTAATATCTGATAGTTGTTTGATTATTTAAACAAGCAAAATAACATATAAGGACATGATTATATTCGATACTTGTTCGAATAGTTTATTAGTTATCAATATTTTGTATATATTAATATTAATTAGATTATAAAAAATATTTTTAATATAATATTCTAGGCGTATTTGAAGGATCTATATATTAATTTATTTATATAATTATTTTTAGTACAATTCAATTAGTTATTAAATTTAAATACAAATTTAAATGTGTGAAAATAAAAAGAAAAAAGAAAAAATATTAGTTTACAAATGTCACAATGAAAATACGTGAGTGTGAATAATTAAAATAAAAAATGTTAAATTTAGGTTATTTGGAAATTTTTTATAATTGTTAAGGGTAAAATAGTTTTTATAACTCTAATGTCAAAACTTCTAATTTTAAAAAGCTCCTATTAGCAGTTTTTTTTTTCAAAATTAGAGGTTTCACCTCAATCTGCTATTCTAATCCTCTATTTACCAAACATCTACATTAAAATTTTGACCGGTCAAACTTCTAATTTTAGTTTAAACTTTTAATTTTAACTCAAATTGTTGTTTACCAAACATGGCCATCATCTAGTTTGGTTTAATGATTGAGGGTTGAATCTTTTACTAAAAATCTTGAAGTTTGAATTTCCTACCTTTGCAACCATTGTTTTATTTTTCTTTCTCTGATAAATATGGTGTTTATATGTTATTATTATTATTATTATTATTATTATATTTTCATAAAAAATGGCATGTGAACTGGCTGACATATATCCTATTAGAGGAACGAATAAATGATCGAAATGAATTCTTTAACATTAGAGACTAAAATAAAAGTTTTTTATTTGGTGACTAAAATTAAGTAATCATAGACGTGGTTTATTTTAGATATTAATACAAAAATTATTTAATATTTTTGGATGTCAAGATGAGATTAAGTCGCTGTCGGCTCAATCAAACAATTAATTGGTGCGTAATGAATAATTTTCATACATATGGAATTCAACTTTAAACAAAACTTAGATTTTTGCTAATGAATATGACTAAGATTCATGGACCGCCATAATGGAAACGTGTCTTATAAAATACATTAAACTCACGCTTAAAATAAATCTAATAAGTAACCATCAACCTACTTGTTTAGCATTAAAAAGTCTATGCTGAACTAAAAAAAGTAATTTCAATGGAAAAACGGATAATGTTTATCTTAAAAGACTTTGTTCAATTATTTTGTTTGTAAGATGTGTGTATATTGTCAAGGGTTAAGAATATATATGAATAGATATTACAGTATGGCAATATAATCCGAATCCGATTCGATCTGAAGAAATATCCGATTCAAATCTGATCGAAAAAAATTTGAATCCGAAAAAAAGTCTGAGTCCTAATAGGAGGTGGATTGGATATGGACATTGCTATGATCCGATCCGAGTTTGATCCAAATCCATATCAGATCCGAGTCCGATCCATATTTGAATCCAAATAAAACAGTTAAAACTCTTAGATTTAAAAAATATAGACATATATTGAAATCCTAACTAAGTTGAATTGAGATCATATATATATGGGTTATGATTCACTTACATTGTGTAAAACTCAATAAGTTTTACACTATTTTTAGACCATTGGATAATTAAAATAAATGGCTAAGATTCTTTCCTTATCTTTTTTCCCAAGTGATAATCTTCACATTTTTTACTGTTAATCTCATCCATCCATTTCACTTAGCCATTATCTATCTATCTATCTATCTATCTATCTATCTATCTATCTATCTATCTATCTATCTATCTATTTGTCTGTCTGTCTGTTTGTCTATCTATCTATCTATTGAAATCCTAATTAAGTTGAATTGAGATTATTTATATTTAACATATATTGAAATTCTAATTAAAGTTAAATTAATATTATATATATTAAAATTCCAATGTAAGTTGAATTAGGATTACAAAGGTTATATAAAGACATGAGAGATCTAGCAGTCATTAATGTTTTTTTTGGAAAAACCCTCTAAATAGTTTAGAGAGTTTTATATGCTCGTTTCAACTGGGTGAACTACGTAGAGGTCAGAGCGTTATCGTAGCGGTTTAGGAATCGACATCGTGAAATCGTGATTGGGTATCTATCTTCTCCAAATTCAAAATTCAGATTTTAAACAAGCAATTCTTCACCCTTAATCACCACGATTTGTTCTTCGTACATGGATCTCTAGTGGTGATCGTCGGATAATTTTTCTGCTGCATCATGTAGTGTACCGACTAACAATAGAAGCTTGATGGTTATAAACTTTTTTGTCTATGTCAAATGTTGATGGTTGAACATTTTGATTATATTTTTAATTTGTTTTATCTTGGATTATAATATTTATTAGACATTTTATAATTGTGATTTGGAAAATAATTAGGTTAGTAATAAGACAATAGTAGTTTATGTAAGGATGATTTATTTGTTGTTGAGTTTTTTAGTTGAAGTTTGAGCTGTTTCTTTAATTTGTTTTATATTAGATTATAATATTTGTTGAGATTTGGTTGTACTATTAGTTTAAATATATTTGTGATAAAATTATTTTTTATTTAAAGATATTTGTTTGAGTTGTTACTTTAAAAAAGGAAAAATTAATTGGATTCGGACTTTCGGATTTGGATTTTAGATATTTTATTGGATCATACTTGGATTTATGTAATCGGACTTAGATTCGGACTTAATTTTTTTTAAGGTACGATTATTAATTGAATTGAACTTTATAAAGTCTGATTCAAGTCCGATCCATTGTAATCCCTATACACGATTACACATGTGTGGCTACAATCAGTGTCTCATAATTCTGATCTAGAGTAACATACAATCTAACTTCTCAAGCAAACTTAATTTTATAATTTAGGATGACTCAAAGATTTAAAGGTGATATATAATTTATTAAAATAGATTTCTCATTTAAAAAAAACTAAATATTTGCTTGTTATGTACGTGGTGTATTAATTTTAGAACAAAAAATAAATCTAATAAGACCCAAAATCTATAAAGTATAATGTCATTTAGCTTTTTTTCATTTATTTATATTTCCATTCTAAAATAATTTTCTTTATTTTCATACACGTTTTAACTTAGAGCTCTCTTTTTGTAGGAGTCATATGCGATCATTTCTATTGCACATATCCGGAACAACCCCTAACTATCAATATAAATTTAATTATTTTTGTTCAACTCTAATATTTTATAAAAGTATATTTCAGTTATAGGTATTACTATATAAAATTAGTGTTTAAATTTTGTCTTTTTATTTAAACAAAACCTTGTACTTCTATTACAACCAAATAAGTAAGACCATAAAGTTTTAACAGATATCTTTAACAATTGTGGTCGGCAATAAAATATTAAAAATGGGAATTCTTTTTATTTATTAATGTCCAATAAAATAAAAGGAAATAATTTTTTAGATGAAAAAATTATTTAAGAAAAAAAGGGAGAGGTGGCATCAAGCACTATTCACTTACCAATCGCTCGATTGAGACCATTTTTATCTAATACTTTCCAGGGTTTTATTAGAAATGTATCCTACAATTTCAGATTCTCATGAGCATTTGTATTTTAATCAAATTTTATTACGTAATCGAAACCAGATTTATAATTTCTTTTGAATATACTAGTGTGATTATAATATAATATTTGCTTAATTTTTTTTAACTTTTTAATAAGGCATACACATCATATACCTTGGTACTAAAACTTAGACCACCTAACTGAAATATATCAACTTTTACTACTATGACCACTCCACGTGTTCAGATTTATAAAATTTTGAACATGACAAGAAAGACATTGAATCCGCGACACCACAGCCACATTGTTTGTCGAGGAAGACCGTGGCCCATGTTCCTAACTCGCTCAACATAATTCATCATATAATTGGATTGTATATATCATTGTTATATCTGTTTCATCCACTCAACTTTGAAGCTCGTAACATATCTGCACTCTGTTTCGCTAATTATATATAGGGATATGCAGTCTGGGCGGAGCCATGGTCGAATATTGGTAGAAACTAAAATATTAAAATAAAAAATGTAAGAGTTTATTACGTATTTAAACTCAAAATTAATAGGACAATACTTAATTTGTCTAATATTTAAATTTATAAGAACCTAAATTGTAATTGGACCAAAAATTTGAGGATACATGCTCATTCTTCTTTAGTTCAACCTAGAAATGTAAATGATCAGAGCGTTTGATGAATTGTTAGTAAATCATTCGTATAACGTTCGTTTTTTAAGCTAAATAAACGAGTATGAACAATTTTTTTGTATGTTTAATAAACGAACGAACATGAACAAAGGTGTATTCTGTTCGTTTATGTTCACAAACAAGCTCGTTTATTGGCTCGTTTATAAGCTCATTTACTTGGTTTCCCTTTTCCTTTTAGTTTTCCACATTTTAAATATTGGTGAATGTATGGACTAACTTGAACATGTGGTGAACTTTTGAGTTCAAATTGTGAAGCCTAATGAACGTAAAGACTAGAAGTGTAATTCCACCGTTTTGACGAACATAAAAATGAACATGTTAGCGGTCATATAAATGAACATGTTCGCGAACATTACACAGATATGTTCATGAACGTTAAACAAACGAACATGAACACCATAAAAAATAAATAAACGAACACAAACATGAAAATAAAAAATTTAAACGAACCGAACATGAACACCTTCAAATATAAATAAACGAACACGAACAAAACCTTATTCATTCAAGCTCGGTTTATTTACACCCCTAGTTCAACTCCTACTTGATTATATATTTGATAAACTCTTATATATTTTTTAATTTGAATAATTATTTTTATAGGGGTCTAATTGTTATTAAACTAAAATTATCAAATAATTAATTTTTATAACAGGGGTCGGGAAGCGAAAAATTTCCACAATCACCCTTAGTTTTAGGGTTTAAGAATCCAATTTAAAGTTTAGGGTAGGATTTATAATTTAAGGTTTAGGGTTAAAATTTATGGTTTATATTTAAGGGTAATATGGTTAGAGATTTGGTTTTAACTGAAAACCTATAAACACTAAATTATAACTACACCCCTAAATTCAAAACTCCTACACTTAAATCCCTAAACATTAAAACTTAAATTCCAAAATTAAGGCGTTTTTTGAATTTTTTTGTGTTTGCACTGTCCACGCGTACATGAAATAATTACCCTCATATATGCCCTTCCAATTTCTTTGGATATTGCTCTTTGTGGCCATGCTACTTCCTACACTGTCCATTTAAATTTCATAATTTTGGATAAAATATTTACCACTCATTATAAAAAAAGTAGAATGAAAATTTTATTTAAAGAAAAAATAAATTTAATCATTTAATCTAAATAAAAATGAAGTTATAGTACAGGTTGTTTTCATGCAGGTTGATCCTGAGTCCTTGTCCATTAGGGTTAGAGACCAGAGAATTCCTTTCTGTGCCTAACAATCTCACATGGCACGTTTTATAATCATATCATCACAATTCTTTTACGCGAAGATGCCCCAATCAGACTTTTAAGACTTAAGATTCGTCTTTTTTAACGAAGACAACACGTGTAAAAAATTGTATATAAATTTAATATAATAACTTTTAGACAATCACAAATCTACAATATTTTTATTAATTATATTTATATACAATTAAGTTCAACCAACAATTCTTTATTATGTATTTATATAATTTAAGATCGAATTTATTATCTACAATACACATTTAAATCTATTAATAGAATAGATGATAATTTGATCCGATTAAATATCAGCTTTGGTGTCGGACTTAATCACACATTATAGAGCACTCTTCTTTAGTCGTTGGTATATAGATTATAGTGATAGAGAAACAACCTCAAATCGCTCATATTTCCTTTTAAATTAATTGTAAGAACAACCCGACAACAAACTATTGTAAAACAAACAACACTTAGCGAAATAACTAATTTAATTCTTTGACAACCTTGTGAACGAGAAAAACTTGAACTTTAATCAATGGTCTCAACTGTGCAGACCATTAAATTTGATCGCATCGTCCCTTAGCAAAATACACAGATTTATTATTCGGTAAATTAACGCGAGAGTACATATTAAATTATTTCCATCAACTATAAATCACTCCAAGGGAACTCAACAAATAGTCATAGCGGAAAGGATAATGATGTCTATCTTAAGAGATTTGAGTTTAAATCACTTTGTTTACAAAGTGTGTGTACATCGTTAATAGATTAAGAACATGTACGGACTAAATTAACAATAATAATATTGCAAATCCATATTATTATCAAAGTAAAATATGCGAATTATGTACATTACCATAACACTCGGCATACATTGGTAAAATCCTTCAAATATTGTGTATAAACATTCATAATTCAACATAGCAGACAAAACAAAACGCCCAAAAATATTGTGTATGTAATCGGCAACTTATTGTTTTCTTTTTACCTTGAAGATTACATACGTAAATATTTTGGCTTTCCCTTTACGTTTGTGTAGCATAACAATTTATTCTGGGGATAGGAATAGGATATGCTGCTATAACCCAGACCTTACATTCTGTATTCCCACGTGGAATGGACCCATTCTGCTACTTGTAAATCGGGATGAGAACTGAGCTTTTAACACGTACCTCCACCAAGTTGGCAATGGCACACAGCCAGAAAAGTCGGCTGTCTTCTTCTGGGTATTTTAGTTTTAAATCTGTGTTGACGTCACACGTGTCAAGCAACGAATGGGGTCCTTTAATCTATCCTTATTCTTTCCAAAGATTTCTCGACTCGTAGTTTTGGGGATCTGAGATACCAAATTGGAACCAAAGGACGGCGACCTTAACAACGCAACATGTTTTTGTGGTTGAGAAAACAAATGATACTGCGTTCATGCATGATGCATTAATAGGATGGTTGAATTTGTGGCAGAGCCCCCATGTCAATATGTGACGTGGAATTAATTCATTGGGTAAGGCGGCAAGGGGGACTCTCCCTCGATGTGGGAAATAGCAAATAGGTTAAAAAAAGGAAGTTAAAACCGGTGGGAAAGTGGGTAGCTTTGTTGACTATTGAACCCAATAACATTCTGTTTTAGATTCTACAAAACTTAAAACCAAACGTTCCCATGTTGCATTCAAACGAGCTTTTTGATTTTTGGGGGAACATGAAAGTTTGGAAACGTAGAAGAAAAACAAAAAAACAAAAATCAAAGAAAGGAATACATTTTTGAATACTTTAAAATCTCCAAGGCTTTACTTTTCTCTTTACGAGTGTTGTGTTCCAACTGGAGAGGGCACCGTTTAATGGTATTTATTCTTTTACTTTTCTTGACAATGAAACAGTTGGTTGAATTTGGCTCGATTTCATATCAGCATATTTTTTTTTTCCAATTTAGAGTTTACCAATACAACAGGGTAAGCAAATATAACTTTTTAACCAGAACATAACTCGTTCGTTATCATATTATTTCAAAAAAGACAAAAAGAGGAGAGAAAAAAAAAAACAGGTGTAACTACCAAGCCAAACAAGGTGCACAATAGGCAATAGCTGCCTGCCACCGCCACTTGAAAGATGAAAATATACTCATATCGGGCTCCTTGTTGGATGCACATACGCGTATTCTTTTTTGCATTTATGCTTTTTCATTAGGAAAATTCCACGATGCTCAACCAGCCTCATAAATACCATTAATTTAATTTATAAAGATTAACAATTTAAGAGACTCACTGTACAATTATAAATTATTTAAAAACTAATATGTAAATTAATTAAAATACATTATTTTATTTTTAAATTTTATTTAAACATAAGGGTAAATTATACCGTTCATCACTCAACTATTTTCTCACTCCTATTTTAGTCACACAACTTTTAAAATTTTTAATTTACTAACTGAACTTTCGAATTGCTCCTATTTTAATCACTCTAAATTATTTTTTTATTATTTCTCTATGACATGGTATTTTTATTATTATTAAATATAAAAATAACTTAAAATAAAATTTTATCATTATCAAATAAAAATATTTTAAAATAAAAAATTAAAATTTTATCCTAAACCCTAAACTCCAATTTCCAAATTATAATCTCAATCCATAAGCCCAAAATCCCCCCTTTCTTGTTATTGTTCATAAGATCACACAGCGATTTTACCGAAAAAGCACCGTCGCTGGAGCCATTCCATTTTACCCAATCTTGATACAAACTATTGAAACTGAAGTTACGAAGACAAACCATCAGATTATTCCAAAAGGAAAGCCCCTAATCGAAGAGGGTACGACGTAAAGGGATATCCCAAATCCAACCATTATCACCTATGTGCCCAAACTCAGAAATGAAACCTGTTTTTTTCACCGCCAAATTAAAAATTCGAGGGAATTGCTCCTTTAAAGATACATCACCAACCCAAATATCAGTTAAAAACTGTATGGAGCGTCCATATCCAACCTGTAAATCCAGATTTGATCTAATCGTCTGCCCAAAATAGTCGTTAGAAAAGAAGGATTGAGATAGACCATTCCAAATCCATGAATAATATTTTGTCTGCGCTTGTTCCGGTAAAAGAGAAGAATTTCTGCTTGGACCTTTTGCCTCTATTACCCGTCTCCAGTAACCCGAAGGCTCATTACCGAAACACCAAAACCACTTGCCTAGTAGAGCGCGATTCATCATCTCCAGATTAGTTACCCCTTCCCATTTCCTACCATGAAAAAAGTCATCAAAGAATTCCATAATGTCACCTGTCAGAACTGGCCAGAATTTTTTGTAAAATCCCATATTGAAACCATCAGGGCCTGGGGCCCGGTTATTATCAGCCGATGAAAGAGCTAGCCACACTTCCTCCCCTGAAAAACATTCCTGAAGGTTTCTGGATTGGTCCACACTGATTTTCCTAAAGTCCAACTTCATCTCCTCAATTTCCAGTGCATGCACCTCATTGTAGGATTTGCAAAATTGGTCTTTAATACCACGTTTAACCAGATTCGGATCAGCAATAATTACGCCATCACTCTTAATGCAGTTGATTGTGTTTAATCTTCTTCTATCTGATGTCGTGAGGTGAAAAAACCGCGTGTTTCTGTCCCCCTCGAAAAAACAACGAAGCCTCGATTTTTGTAACCACTCGCTCTTTTCATTTCTATAAAGGGACCACAAATCAGCTGTGAGTTTATTTAGCAAGGCAACTGAGCCACCAACTGTCGAACCATTCTGTATCTTCATTTCCAATTCAGAGATAGCTTTCTTCATATCTGAAATCCTCTGCCCAGAATTCTGAATTAATTTTCCAGCCTAGGATCTCAAAGCAATCTTAGAACCTTTTAAAAGTCCCCCTATTTTCAACCGAGAATTCCTTAATTTCATACCTCTGATGGTTTGTAAAACTGTTTCCTCAAAACCTTCCTCATTATACCAAAAGTTAAAACACCTGAAAGGCTTTGGACCCCGATTTGAGCTCTCAACAGTCAGTAGAATAGCATCGTGATCTGACAAGGATTTATCCAGCAATTTCTACATAATGCTCGGAAAAGCTAAGCCAAAGTCTGTTGTAATCAAGAAACGATCCAACCTCGCATAGGTTGGAAGGTCTCTGTTATTGCTCCATGTAAATTTGCCTCCCATAAGTGGCAAATCCATCAGTTTAGTATCAAAAATAAAAGATATGAATGCAACTATTAGAGAAATGTTCAAAGACAAACCCAACTTTTTTCAGGATCCAGAAATAAATTAAAATCATCAGCTACACACCAAGGTAACTGTCTATGTCTCAAAAAACCACGCAGCTCTTCTGAAAAGACTACTTTTTCAGAATCACACGCCGGACCATACACATTGACCAATCCGCAAACTAAATTCTTAGATTTAATGCAACCTATCAAGGCAATATATCTAGAGAAAATTAATTTTTCCGATACCTGGAAGTAGTCCGAATGCCACATACACAACAAGCCACTCGCAGATCCCACAGCTGGTGAAAAGACATACTCCATGTCCTTCAAACTCCAAAGCTTCCTGACATCTCCACTATCATGTCTTCAACTTTTGTTTCTTGAACAAAAATTACCTTTGGCTGTATTCTTCGTATTAACCCTACCACTGCTTTCTTTTTCTCCCTTCTTCTGATCCCCCTAATATTCCACGATAATATTTTTAATTCCATAAAAAAGATTACAATAAGCCAGACAAAACCTTAACATCCCTTTCTTAATTCCTGCTCCAACTCTATCACCTTACTGATAACTGCATCCCTTCCTCCTTTGAAAGACAATTCCAGCAAATTACTTATTTCCCACACCGATTCAGCTTCAAGGCCCACCACCGAGTCTTCACACTCTGATTTTCTCATCAAAGCCATTTCACCCGAAATAAAAGGAGTGTCTTCTAAAGAATCACGAACCAAACGTTTAAAGCATCTCCTTGTGCTAGCTCGAAATAAGCTTCTCGAAAACGGGGGGTTCGAAATTACTTGAGGGTTCTGTCTAAACTCAAAAGACGATGATGACCCATTGCCAGAATTCACTAGATCCTGCCCTTCAAAGCTATCAGGCACCACCCCGATAGAATCAACCAGAGCACCATTTGTTTGTATTCGCAGAGAAGGGTCAATATCCCACGAATAGTCTGTTATTTTAGGCCTAGCCAAAGATCAATTTGTGATGGTTATAAAAAATATATTTATTTTTATTTTGTTTATTATTATAAAGTTATTATTATTATTTTAATCTTATTCTGTGTGTTTATAAATAAACTGAATTATAGTAAAGTCTTTAGAATAATATAGTTATTCTTAGAATGTTTTTAGTCGAGTATTATTGTGAGCATGAACAACAATAATATATTAAGGCTAATATTCAGTTAATTGATAACAAAGTGTTGTCATTGATATGGAGATGTCAAAATTAATACATATGTGTTAGAGAACAACATACTTGATTGACCCGCTATGAGCATTTTTCTTGAATTATTATGTGACGGTCATAATATTGCTCATAACGATAACTACATGTATGATCCTCGGACTTGAGATCATCATTATTTTAACATTGTGAGTGACATATTTTGATACAATCAAACGTGCGTCGTAACTGACTACGCTATAAAGACTGATATTAGATATGTTGCAATCTATGTAACTGAATATGGTTGATCAAGATAAGATTTGTCCTTCCTACATAATAAGAGTAATATCATATGCTACTTGATTGTGTGAGACTAGAAATGCATGGTCATGCTCTAATAAGTTGATATGAGATATCATAATTATTCGTTTATAATAGTCTACTCAATATATCAATAAAAATTAGATGAAATATACAAGTGTGACTATTCTATGACCTGTGTCCGATCTAGATATAAAAACAAAAGGATGTAATACATGAAAAGAGTTAATCACAAAAAAAGTTATGTCGAACTATGACTTCCTGTAACTTAGGTAGCAATGATGTATTGCTAGATGCCACTCATTGCTTGTAATATTAGAATTGTTCTAGATATCACTGCTAACGTTGCATAAACCTACAAGAGTCACATCCTATGATTGAAACGAACAAATATCGACTATATAGCATATGTACAAACTTATTGTGCACGAAATAAGTAAAAATCGAAATTATTATGATTATTGTAATTATAGATAGTTTCATATATATATATATTAATACTAAATAATTATTGTAATTATCAAATACTGTTAAAATATATATATCCCAAATAAACCTAATTGAAGTAGAATCAGATTCTACATATTTAATTATATTCGGTTAAATATATTGTATATTTAAAAATTTTGAATTTAATTAGAATTAGGGTTTTGAATGGTATATAAAAGTATAGGGTCTAGTAGCCAAAGTATGCTTTTGCGAAAAACCTCTCTAACAATTAGAGAAGAGAAAATATTGTTCGTTTCGTTCGGGTGGACTACGTAGAGGTTGTAACGCTATTTTGACGACTTGGATTCGATATTGTGCTAGAAAAATTGGATTCTCCTAACTCCCTGCAATTTTCTGCAATTTTCAGACTTAAGTAAGGTAACGTTTCATCCTTTTTACCCCAGATTCGTTCCTCATACATAGATCATTGGTGAAATACATCAAATAATTTTTCGAGTGCGTCATGTGTGTATCAGCCTTTCCCAACACCAACTATGCTGAATCATCATTTTCAATAGATTCTGACCAGGATTCCACTTGAACAAAATCATTCACTTTGTTGGCCCCACTTTCATTCCCCTGGATACATGGAGAATTAAAACCACCATTAACTCCCTCGTTTGAGGAGCTCGGAAAATCCTTTCTACGAGGCGCCTCATTCTAACTGTCCCTTCCACTACTCCGCGCCGGAACAATGACCGGAAATATCCTTTCTTCACCCATATTCCTATCACTGATCTCTAAACTCACGTCGTCAGACTCCGGCCATTCATCAGCAAAATTTTCCTTTCCATCATCTTGACCCGAGCAGATATTATCCTCATCAAGGTTACCCCTACCATACAACTATTTAACCATTCAGCTATTTAAAAGATTTTCTTATAACCCCTACCATACAACTATTTAACCATTCAGCATCTTTCGTCGGGATAATGAAGTCCAGCAAACCCTTTTTGGAAATAGCAGTTGGATCACTAGCACCCCCTTTGCGGTAACTGGGTTACTTACTAAAACATCTCGGTATGATTTGGCTCCCTTCTTCACCATATCGTCTTTCCCATTCATATTAGGGGAAACTCCACTTCTAACCACTTCTCCATTGTTCATTTCGTTTCTACTTGACCTGGCTCCATTCTTCAATCCCTTGGAGTTTCCAGAACCCAGACTCGACCTTGGGAACCTGGCTTGAGATACACAAACAACAAAACCGTCGATCCTAGACTTATCTACATTTTCAATAAGTCGTCTCATGTCATTACCAGTCGCCATGGATACAAAAGCAAAGGTTGTCTCCTTATACCTCACTTTCGTGTTCTTCTCCGGAATATAAACTCTTTCCACCTTGCCATAGTTGCTTGAGAGCTCCTTCAACGCCGCACGAGAGACCCTTCTGTTAAGATTATCGACGAAAACGGTCCATTTGCTACCTCGGGATCGATTTCCGATCAGATTTTCTCCCCTTGCACTCATCCTTTATATCTCGAACTCAATTGGTTATTGTGGAGCCGTATCTATTTAATTTTTTTTGACAAATCTCAATTCTAATTCTAATTCTACTTATAGGGGAGAAAAATGGGACTTTAAAGGAACTCTTTAAACAAAGAAAACTTTAGAAGAAAGAAAGTATTTTCCTAATAAATCTAGAACTCATGACTTAAAAGAATATAAAAGAATAAAAATAAAAACTTGGTCAATCAACCAAATGTACTTACTGAAGCTTAATTCAACCATAGTTCAATTTCTTATGAGTTTTTAATGCATAGTGAGAAATTCAACTATGAAGGTAATCAAATTAGGTAATAATGATTCAATCATGAGTTCTAATCATCTAACATGTTCGAATTACAAGATTTTTTTAGAAAAAAGTGCATGAAATTCGATTCTAGTCATAATCGAATTCTTTAGAAAAATATTCTAAGATTATTTTATGAAATAATTTTATTTTAAAACTATTTTAAATAACTATTTTTCACCTATATAAAAATCCCGAATGATCGTTTAGTGAGATAGTCGCAATTCAGTGAATGCAAATTTACTGTTTATTATTAAAGTTTGAGAGAAAAAAATTAAGGCACAGAGATAATTTTAGCGTTTAATGTTTATAATTTTTGTCATTTTGATTATTATCTTTTTTTAAAGATAAATTTAGCTCTCAACTTATATTTTTTTTTTGTCAAATTACTCATTATAAATGTTAAAAAATGAGTAATTTACCGAAAAGATATAGGTTGAAAATTAATTTATCTTTTAAAAAATAAAGGTCAAAATGACAAAAATTATAAATATTAAGGCCTAAAATTATCTTTATGCCAAAAATTAATTCCATAGTCGAGTGGTTATTGTGTCTTAATTCAATACATTGATAATCGAGTTTTTAAAACTTTACAAGCGGTCTTAATTTATTACTTGTGTCTTGATTCATTATTAAATCCAAAAATATGAAACTTTCTTTACATCAATCAAATTAATTTATCGAAAATTAGTTAATCTAACAAAATGAATGTATTGTATTTTTTTAATAATATATATGTTTATCTTTTTGGTTTATGTTTGGAGTCATCTTTGACGTTTGAATTCGTGTCATTTTTTTGGATGTACAATATATTTTACCAATGCACCCAATATTTGGTGATGTATTGTATTGTTTAAACAATAATCTATTGTCACTAAATTTTCACCGCCTTTATATATTTATTTATTTATATTATTGTATATATATTATTATTATCTTATTAAAATAAATAAAAGCAAAAAAATATAATAAAGGGATCCAATTTAATGAATGGGTCCAATTTAATTAAATAAGGATCCATTAAGCTCTAAAAATAAAACATTAGACCCAAAATAATCTTTTTCTCTTCTCCCATGTGCATGTTTAATTCCAATCGTTAGATCTAGGGTTGAAGAGTTAACGGTCCAGATTGAACCGGGACAAGAGGAGCTGCTCCCCCACTCTCCCTCTCCCTCGAGCGCGTGCGCATCACGCGCCAACTCCCCAAACTGCCATGCCGTTCACCGCCGCGGATGCCGCGCCGTCGCCGTATGTCGCCGCCATACCAACGGGCCTTCCTCAACCGTTCGACTCCAGCCGCAACACCTCAACACTGCTTCATCCCTTTGTCCCCTCGCTCAATCGAGAGAAGCAGCAGCTGTTATCGGCGCCGCCAGGCGATGCCAACAGCTGCCCCGCTTTCACCGGTGCCCTCACCCAGTACTGCACCGCCACTCCTCCACTCGTCCTCGTCGAGGCTCATAAAACAGCAACAGAGGCTTAAGGCAAGGCCACCGCCTCCTCGCGTCCCCGTGTCGAACGACGACGACCACTACTGAGCATCCGCCGTTGAGTCTCGAGCCGTGCCACCGCCGCCGGCCGAAACCCTACAGGCAAATAGGGAAATTAGGGTTAGGGCTTTCTTTTTTATTCGAATATGGCAAGAACTATATCAGATTCGAATGAAAATTTAAAATCAAATATTTTTCAGATCGTATCTGAATCTGCATTAAATGAAAAGGGAGAAATCAGCCCAAAGTTACCCTAAAAATTCGAATCAAATCAGCTTTAAATTAAATTATATCTGCATTTAATGAAAAAAGTGAAAAATCACCCAAAATAATTTTTTTATTATTCTAAATTTTGGAATTTTTAAGTAAAAAAACCTATATAAAAGGGTTAAGGTCTTTGTAACACACACAATTGACTGGAGAGACACAGTTTAGTTTGAGAAACACTTATAGAGAACTCGACGCAATTTGAACTTTTGCACTGAGATTTGAGGTTGGAATAAAAAAATCCGACGCATTCTTTTGAGGTATTTGTTTATTATTTTTCTTTATGTATTCTTTTTTGTTTAAGTAAAAAAGATTATTTTATGTTGATTCTTGGTTGTGTTCTTTCGAAAATTGATACTTGATCTATTTACTTTGAAGAAGAAATTCATACGAATTTTTTAAACTGGGTTATTTATATGTAATTTACCATCTTCATCGATCCTTTAAATTTTTAATTTTCTTATTATCATTGTTGTAAATTTAATATTGTAAAAAATTTACTGTGATTTCTTCCTTCTCAATATTGAAATTTGTATATATGTTTGTTTGTCTTTAATTCGTTTAAAACTGTTTGTGTTTATTTATGCTTTGTAAATAGTATTGTTTAATTTTAGTGTTTGCTAAATTGAATCTTTTCATCTAAAAACTTAGATATGAGTAAATATGATTGTTTAATATAAAGGATTAGCTTAAATGAAGCCCTTAGAATTAGGTACTAAATTACCTTAGTTAGGGCTTGTAAATATGAATAAAATTTTTCTTCACATTTAATGTTCATAAAAAACACTTAACCATATTTTAACTTTAATAAATAAAATTTACCTAGACAACATTTTAGGTCAATAATCACTAACTTAGGATAATTAAAAGCTTCAACGCATTAATTCTTTTCTTGCTTGTTTGATAAAAAGTAGAACTTAATTAATGCGGTGTTCTACTAAAGGAAGGTAACAAGTTAGCGTCAGAAATATTGGCAGTGATTAAAGTTTACTCTCCTAGCGGTGGGGCCGATAAAACGAAATCAAATTCATAAATGGACAATAATTTAAACTTCATACGAACTCATGAATTTCGGAATTAAAACTTTTTATAAACGGCTAGGTACCAATTTTTGGGCACTATGGGGCACTAACCATTCCCCACGCGTAATCAATCCCAGACCCATTTTTATTTTCGCAGACAAAAAATTGTTGTTTTAATAAAACAAAATAAATTTATTAAAATAATCCATTTTAGGTGATCCAATCATACTTTTTTTTAAAAAATATTGGTGGCGATTTCGTTGATTTTATTTTTTTCTAAACGTCGAGCTACTCGAAAGACGGTTGCAATACAATCATGTTCAAATATTAACATTATAAACTAGAAGTAATTGTACAATAAATAAATATAATATTTAATCTAAATTAGTGTAATAAATAATAGAATATTATGGTTGTAGGCGTATCACAAGTTTAACATTCATAATATCTTTCTATATTTCTTTGCTCTTTGAACTCTAGCGGTTGTATAGTTGAACTTGTTTTTGTACGGTAGTGGTATTTTTGGATGAATAAAACCTAATTTATCCAAAAAAAAAAAAAACTCTATCGGTTTATTTTTTTACTTTTTTTGTCTAATTAGCGGCGAAACTAATCTTAATATTGATTATCGATCGTTGGTAATTTATTTATTTATTATTTTTTTGTTTATTTTATTGCGCTTTTATTTGTCTTTGCGGCACGTTTTTTTGTTATTTTTTGAGTTATTGGCGTTCGTTCGGTGACCCTCACGATGCTTGTTTCTGATTCGTGTTTGTAAGTGGTCGTATAGAGTTTGATTCTTTTTAAATTGTTTGACGATATAATCTACAGCAGATCTTCATTTTTTAGAATATGCTTTTGGGAATAGTGAAAGATGGTCGTCGATTTAGTGATTTCATCTAATTTTTGTTTTGACAACTTCACAAGGATCCTCCTTACAATGAACTATAGAGATTTTATTTTGTACAAAGAGGAAATGTTTAATTTGATTGGCGCAATTTTTTTTTCAGATTTATTATTTTTGTTGCTTTTGTGAATGTTTTAAAATCTATATTAAATTATGTTCTCATTTTACTTTTGTTTATTAATTAAATTACTTGGTTAATGTGTTAAAAAAATTATGAATATATGGTTATAAAAATATCAATCAAATTAACTTCAACAAAGATACAGTGACTTACCAACTGGCTCTGTGGATGATGTAGTAATCTGGAATTTGGATTTCGGATATAAAAGGAGTCTTAGAACTTGTATGGATGGAGTAGAAACACACTCGTCCAACGAGCCATTCCCACCACTCATTCGAACCCAAAGAACCAAAACAATCACCCAAATTATCCATTTCCCAAAACAATAACTAAATGACGCACTCTCCTCCAGTCTTCCTCCACCTACTCTCCTTTCTCTTCCAAATTCCATGGTTCCCAATAATTCCCCTGACTAATTCCCTTCTCTTTCTCTGAGTATACACCATTGTTCCATTCTGACATGACTCTTTTCTCTTGTTTACCTTATGCAAGAAACACCAGTTCCCCTCAAGTGTTTCTTCTTAGGAATCACCATTTACATGTTCCCAAGAAAGAGAAACTCGTGTTCAGGCCTTTCCAAGTTCCGACCAGGCCTTGTCTTCCGTTCTTGAGCTTGAATAACTCCAGACTCGCGCACCCTTTTGCCAACATATCTTCCTTTGCCGATGCAGAAGGTGGGAAGGAGCAAGAAGATGAAGCAATCCATCTCGGGACGCATCGGGACGATGTTAAAGCGAGTGAAGATTACTCGCCTGGAATGGCTCAAGCTTTTAACATATCTTCCAGTACTGCTTCTGCTATTGCTATCTTCATAGCGTTTGCAGCTTTGAGCCTTCCGTTCTTCATGAAGTCTTTAGGTCAAGGAGTTGGCTTGAAGACCAAGTTTTTGTCGTACGCGACGCTTTTGTTCGGGTTTTACATGGCATGGAATATTGGAGCCAATGATGTGGCGAATGCCATGGGAACTTCGGTGGGATCGGGCGCATTGACACTGCGTCATGCTGTTTTGACGGCGGCCATTTTGGAGTTCTCTGGAGCATTGTTGATGGGAACTCATGTGTCGAGTACAATGCAGAAAGGGATCCTTGTGGCTAATGTGTTTCTGGGGAAGGATACCCTGCTTTTTGCTGGATTGCTTTCTTCTCTCGCTGCTGCTGGTACTTGGTTGCAGGTGCTTTTCTGAACTCTACCCTGATATGAACTTTATCTGCTTAGAAATCTTGGTTTTCTTAATTCATCTACATTTTGTCTGATTCAATTACTTAATAATATGTTATGGTTATGTTTTCTGTTGTTTATTTTAATATAGTGTTACAAATATAACAATATAAAAGAAAAAAGAAAATATTATTAAATAATCGAATTAAAACAGTAAAGAAAAACAAACTCTTTATTCGATCGAAAAATAAGAGGAAACGTGGCTTGCAGCTACGCAATTTTCTTAAGACAGATTTCAGTCACTTTGGAGTTTTGAGTTTGTCGGTCGTTTGTCTCACAGGATACAACAACAGGATGATAAGCTACAAGCAAACTTTATTCTTGAATTTGGTCACCACCGAAAACACTTTCCATGCTTGTTATCCTACTAATGTAGGATAAAGGTTTTCTATTTTCCTTACACAATTCATAAAGTAACTTACTTTGAGCATTAGTTTTTCATTTATCACTCAACCATTTTAAGCATATGAAATACCGTTATAAAGGTCTCATGGTGTAGAATATGAACCAATAAATTTATTATTCGAATATCTAACTTTACTCATAGAAAATATGGCTCAAAGTTATCAATTTATCACATTTTTTCCAACATATAGCAAGTACTTGAGAATTTGGATGGATTACCTTTTACCTTTCTTATTGGTTCATTGTTAAGATATCTTGATATGCAAGCAATTCAGTGTTATCTTCCTAGTTTTTTTTGTTTATTATGAACAAAGCTCTAGATTCTTATTATAACCCAACTCTGGATTAAGTCCATATGAGACCAGTTGTTCATCTAACTTTTGTATGTAATTCATGATGTGTTGCGCAGGTTGCATCGTATTACGGTTGGCCGGTTTCGACCACGCACTGTATAGTGGGGTCAATGGTTGGATTCGGCCTGGTTTATGGGGGACCTGGTGCTGTTTTCTGGATGTCTTTGGCAAGGGTTATTTCGTCGTGGGTTTTCTCACCTTTGATGGGAGCATTGGCGTCATTCCTAGTCTACAAATGCATCCGCAGAGTATGTTCTTTCTCTTTGGAATATCTTAACCGAATGCTCCGCCTTGTTCAGTTGTCTTTACAATATGTTTTCTTGTTTACTTAGTTTGTTTACAGTGCTCGTAATCCGGGACAAGCAGCGGCTGCAGCGGCACCGATTGCAGTTTTTCTGGGTGTAACCGGGATTTCTTTTGCTGCCTTTCCGTTAAGTAGGAGCTTTCCAATGTCTCTTGGTCAAGCTTTGGGTTGTGGAGCAGCTGGGGCATTCATAGTTCACAATATTATCAGAAAGCAGCTTGGCCATCTCCTTGCCAAAGCCACTTCTTCATCACGCTCGGAGCCGGAAGAGAGTACTACCACTCAGACTAAGAATCTCGGTCTTCTCTCGGATGTTGCAGGGCCTAAAGGCACCCAATTGGAAATAGTTTATGGGGTCTTTGGGTACATGCAGGTATTGTCAGCTTGTTTCATGTCATTCGCACATGGAGGAAACGATGTTTCGAACGCAATAGGGCCTCTAGCTGCCGCATTAACGATTCTTCATGGCGGTGCCAGCGGCACCGAGATCATTATCCCAAATGATGTTCTTGCCTGGGGAGGATTCGGAATTGTAGCAGGGCTTATGATGTGGGGGTATAGAGTGATAGCAACGATTGGGAAGAAGATAACCGAACTCACACCGACTAGAGGGTTTGCAGCTGAGTTTGCAGCGGCTTCGGTAGTTCTCTTTGCATCAAAGCTGACATTACCAATCTCTGCAACTCATACGTTGGTCGGAGCAGTAATGGGAGTCGGGTTTGCCAGAGGATTAAACAACGTTCGAGCCGAGACTGTTCGAGAGATTGTGACATCCTGGGTTGTGACCATTCCAGTTGGTGCTTCTCTCGCGGTCGTCTACACATGGATCTTAACCAAACTTCTGGCATTTATTTTATGACAGCGTATTCAAGAAAATCTGAACAGCTTGATGTATGTGATTCATTCAAATCACTCACCCTTCTTTTTTTCGAAGTATTTTGTGGAATTGTTATACCTTTGTTGAGTTGAAGTGATTTCTTCAACTGAAATCACTAATTATTTTGGATTTGGAGAGGATACAAACTGCATGCAGTTGGAAACATTTTAAAACATCACAATATTGTATTTTTCAATGTCAATTAGTTTTCTTTTAGTAATACAGTGATCAATGGTAAACAAAAGCACAAAGGGTGTAGTTACTTCGGTGAAAAGCAATCAAGTATAATACTGCAGATAGCAACCGATGATCGAGTTTAAGGATGACTAAAAAAGCATTCAATATGCTAGACAAAACCTTGAGGTAAGAAAAAATTGAAGGAGGTAAAAATGAATGGATAATTCTTCTGTTTCATTGCTGAATGGTTTATATGGTTTTAAATTAAGAAAGAATGACTGAATTACAGGAAACTAATTACTAATTCTTAATTTACATGATTGACAACTATTTAAATAATTTGACAACTAATATACTCAAAGTCACTCTTCTTGATTTTTGCAATATTTCCAACACCCCCCTCAAGCTGGTTTGAAGATATCTTCCATGGCCAGCTTGCTCATTAAACAATCAAACTGTTTCTTGTGCAACCCTTTAGTAAACATATCAACAACTTGTTCTGTAGTTAGGGTGTAAATCTAGCATACTTGTCTACTGCTAACTTTTTCTTTGATGAAGTGTTTATCTACCTCCACATGCTTTGTACGATCATGAAGAACCGAATTTTGAGCTATGGCAATCGCCGACTTATTGTCACTATATAATCTCATAGGTAAAGTAACTTGAACTTCAAGTTCTTCTAGTAATTTTCTGAGCCAGATAATTTCAAAAATGCCATGGGCTACAGACCTAAACTCTGCCTCTGCACTACTCCCAGCGACCACATTTTGTTTATTGCTTCTCCAAGTAACCAAATTACCTCCCACAAAGGTGCAGTAGCCAGAAGTTGACCTGCGATCTGTTACACTACCAGCCCAGTCCGTATCAGTATAGGCTTCAATCTGCATATGTCCTTGCTTTTTGAAGAGTAACCCTCTACCTGGTGAGTGCATAAACTGGCTCATCATGCTGACCGCATAAGCAATATCCAATCGAGTATGTGAAAGGTAGATTAATCTGTCCACTAACCTCTGGTAGCGCTCTCTCTCTCTGACATCTTTTGCAGCCTCAAGCTTCATGTTGGGTTCAATTGGTGTTTCAGCTGTCTTGCAACCAAACATACTTGTTTCTTCTAAGAGATCCAACACATATTTCCTCTGACTGACAAAAACTCTTTTCTTAGACCTAGCAAACTTCATGCCCAAGAATACTTCAATGGCTCAAGATCTTTAATCTCAAATTCAGTAGAGAGTTTCTCCTTTAGCTTGGCTAACTCCATGTTGTCATCTTCTGTTAGGACAATAACGTCAACATAAACAATCAAATGGCAATTTTACCTTCTTTTGAATGTTTGTAAAACATGGTATGTCATGCTTGACTTTGACAGAAACCAACACATTTTACTGTTTTGCCAAATTGTTCAAACCAAGCCCTAAGAGATTGCTTGAGACCGTACAAAGACTTCTTCAGTCTACATACTTTCATGGCCCCATGCTTTCCTTCAAACCCCGGGGGAGACTCATGAAAATTTCTTCCTCTAACTCCTTATTGAGGAATGCATTTTTCACATCTAACTGATGCAAGGGCCAGTTTGAATTGACTGCAAAAGACATTAATACTCGAATGGAGTTTATCTTTGCCACAAGAGCAAATGTCTCTTGGTAGTCAATTCCTTGAGTTTGTGTGAAGCCTTTTGCCACTAATCTCGCCTTATATCTTTCTACACTCCTACCAGCTTTGCACTTCACCGTAAAAACCCACTTACAACTCACAATCTTTTTATCCTTCGGCAAATTCACAACCTCCCAAGTCCCATTTTTTAGGGCTTTAGTCTCTTCAAGAACTGCTAATTTTCAATTGGGGTCTTCTAGTGTTTTTTGTATGTTTTTTGTCACAACAATTTTGAAAATATTAGATGTAAAGGCTTTATGAGATTTGAAAAGTTTACCAATGGACATGTAATTGGCAATTGAGTATTTAGCACATTTCATTTTATAAGAGCAATAGGAATATCAAGGTTTTCTGTTTGAGAAACAAGAATTGGGGCTAATATTTTGTTGGGTTCAAATAGTGTAGGATGAGACAAGTTACCTGCATTATCTTTTAGACCTTCATCCGGAGAACACAATTGATCATTTGCTGGAACAAGAGATGAACTTGCTTTTTGTGGATCCTCTTTGTAGAATAAACAAGCAAATTATGTTTAAAAATTTTCCTTTTGTAGTGCTTCCTTTCATGTTTGAACAAAATCAGGTTCAAAAACAACAAATTGAGGTCCAATATTAGTTATTTGAACAATTTCCTTTTCCTGAATAGGATTATTTCCTGAATAAATGGAGGCTCAAGATTGATGAAACTGGGTAAAGAACTATGTTCCCAAAAATTTCCTTCCTCACTAGACTCTCCCCATAAAGGGAATTTGTCAAAAAAAATATTTTCTGAAAAAAGTAACATCCAGAGTAGTATAATACCGTTTTGTTTAAGGATTAAAACACTTATAACCCTTTTGATTAGGGGCATATCCTACAAAAGCACTTTTTCAGCCCTTAGATCTAATTTAAAGCGAGATCTTTGGGGAAGATGAACATAGACCGTGCAACCAAATATTTTTAGAGGCAAATTAGAATTCAACCTTGATTCTGAAAATTCATTTTTTAAATATTTCAAAGGTGTGTTAAATTTTATGACCTTTGTTGGCATCCGATTAACCAAGTAGGATGCAGTTAAAAGTGCATCACCCCATAAATATTTTGGCATATTCATTGAAAGCATTATAGCTCGAGCAATTTCAAGAAGACGTTTATTTTTCTGCTCAGCTATCCCATTTTGTTTAGGGGTATCACGACAAGTGGACTGATGAACAATTCATTTTTCTTGGATAAAATCATTTAAAACTTTATTGAAATATTCAATCCCATTGTCAAATCTTAATATGCTAATTTTTGTTTGAAACTGATTTTCAATCATATTGTAAAAGTTTTTTTTTTTAAAATTTGTCACTTCAGATTTCAAAGCGACAAATAAATTTAACAAATTCGTATGTGATCATCTATAAAAGTTACAGACCATTTCATACATGTTATAGTGGTAACTTTTGAAGGTCCCCAAACATCATTATAAAATAAATAAAACGGTCTTGAAGGTTGGTAAGGTTTAGGAACATAAGTTCTTCGATGACTTTTTTGCCAAAAAAAACAGTTTTCACATTGCAAAGATTTAAGGTTAATATTCTTAAATAATGGTAGAAACAAATGTTTCAAATAAACAAAGCTTGGATGGCCCAGTCTGTAGTGCCAAACCATTATTTGTTCATAAACAGAAATGGAACTAACACTACTAAATCCTTGAACTGTTTTATTTTTAGATAGATTATCCACAAAATAGTAAAGTCCATCTTTCATTCTAGCACTAGCAATCGTCTTCCTCGAACTCTGATCCTGAAAAACACAGTATGATTCAAAGAAGATAACGCACCAGCTAGAATCCTTGGAAAGTTTACTTACAAATAGGAGATTACAGACGAGTTTGGGAACATAAAGAACAAATTTAAGACTTATTCTTTCAGAAATTTTAATTGAACTTTTGCTTGTAATTTGAGAAATAGTTCCATCTGTGATTATAACATTTTTATTACCAAGACAAGGAAAATAGGATGCAAATAATTTTGAGGAATTAGTCATATGATCAAATGCTCTTGATTCTATTATTCATGAAGTAGAGAAATTTAGGCAGCGAGATAGAGCGCTTATTTCCTTACCAGTTTGTGCCACGGACACACTAAGAGTACTAGAAGACGCCGAATTGGATTTTAGCAGAGCAAGAATATGATCAACCTGTTCCGTGGTGAAGGAACTGCTTGCTTCAACTTCATTTGCTGCAGGAACATCCCGACCAGACCTATTATTCTTCAAATTGACTGGTTTCCCACAGATTTTCCAGCATGTCTTCCGGGTGTGGCGTGATTTGTTGTAGTAGTCGCACCAAACCTGAAAGTTCTCATCATTCCGATGCTGATTCTCATTATTCCGTTGCTGGTTTGAGAGTTTTTTCCAACACCTGATCCTGCAGCGGGAGCTGAGCTTTCAACGGTCGTATTTTGCCTTTTTTTGTCGAGCATCACGTTCTTCCGGCTTTCCTCCCTTCTAACCTCTGACAAAATTTCTCCAATTGAGAGAATAGGTTGTTTTCCGATTATTCTCCCCCCACCTCATCAAATTTCACGTTCAGTCTTGCAAGGAATTTGAAAATTCGGTTATCCTCTATTACCTTCGCGTGGCGTCAAGCATCTTTTGTTCACTTCCATTCATAGGTATTGAACAGATCCAAGTCTTGCCATACACGCTTCAAGAAGTTGAAGTATTTGGTGACACTTTCTTCTCCTTGCCGCATTTCACCGAGCTTTAAGGTCAGTTCAAATATTTGGGATTGATTTCCCAAATCAGAATACATCTGATTGACGTTATCCCATAATTCCTTGATGTTGGATAACACATGTAGTTAGAACTAATATCCTCCCCCATAGAATTTATCAGCTAGGTCATTGCCATCGAATTTTCTGCATCTCAAGTAACATACGCAACATCATCTTCTGCTGGAGGCTTTTTCTCACCAGTAAGATAGCCTATTTTTCCACGGCCCCGAATATACATTCGAACAACTTGAGACTATCGCAAAAAATTATCACCATTCAAGCGAATGGTAGTAATCTGGACAGGGTGTTTTTTGATGGAGTAAATACAGAGGTATTGTCTGAGATTGGGTTCTAGGCAGAAGTGGTTGGGGAAGTCTCATTCGATACTTCTGACATAGTGTGGGGTAGGACGGCTCTGATACAAAATTGAAGGAGGTAAAAATAAAGGGATAGTTCCCCTGTTCCATTGATGAATGATTTATACACGATACAAAGGCTCTAAACTAAGAAAGAATGATTAAATTACAGAAAAATAATTACTAATTCATAATTTATATGATTGACAACTATTAGCATAATTTGACAACTAATATACTCAAAGTCACTCCCCTTGATTTCTGCAATATTTTCAACAGAAAAAAGTCATGGAGAAAGTTTTTGAATAGATGTTAAACTAGGGTCCCAACCTGATTCGCGCAACGTTGCCGTCCTTGAGAGTGGGGTGCAAAAGGCTTCTTTATCCTTCTACCTTTCCGCCCTGAATGCTTCGACACTCTCTCCTTTGGAACTTTAGATGCCTTGGAAGGTTTGGAAACATAGAATTCTTTTGCTGAGTAAACAGATTCCTCCAAGTTTTCTCCAGATATATCTGAAGTGATCCCTTCTCTACCTTCAGCAGCTCGTTTGACCGGAAGCTTCTTCTGGTGTCTACGCTTCAGTTTTTGGACAGTAGAGGATGGGATGATGTAATACTTTTGGCCAGGCAACAGGCTATCTCCAGGCCATAGAAGGGACTCATCAGGATCCGTAAAAACTTCGGGACGTGCAATACACATCATTGAAGACAGAAAGGCCCTAGCATAAAACAGAATCCTTCATTCAGATACATGTCGTAAAAGAGTCTCGGAAAGTTTTGGTGGAGAATGATCAGAAAGAATTCCCAGCACATTTCAAGGACCGTAAATCATCATCGTTACATAAATCATGTCATCAATTCTTATTTAGACCAAAGAGGAAATATACCTGCATTATGGAGAATTGATAGGTCTCATAATAAAGTGCAGAAACCAAAGAGGAAATATTAATTATCTGACTTTTTTCCATCACTAAATTATAAAAATATCAATTTAATAACTCATATTATTATAATTAACTTGCCTGTGAATCCAATTTTTAGAGATTTGTAGTGGCATGTCAAATGTCATTCAAAGTTTAGGAAATTTAATGCATAAAGATGCACATAGCAAAATAATCATATATACTACATCTCATCAAAATGAGGCCCAATTCGATCTCATCAAAAATATCACAATCCTCTTGTAAGCCGGAAATGGGCACGGGCCGAGCCCATTCTATAAGAATTAGACCTGTAATATAAAGAAGCCCTAGAGGGTAAACCTGGAAACCAAAAAATCCCAACCATTTTCTACCACCATCAAATTCCACAAACCCTAGCCGCTCTCGCTCCAAAGATCCGCACCAATCCAAATCTCCAGCAATGACAACCCGCTTCAAGAAGAACCGCAAGAAGCGCGGCCACGTGAGCGCCGGCCATGGTCGTATCGGCAAGCACCGCAAGCATCCGGGAGGTCGAGGAAACGCCGGAGGTATGCACCACCACAGGATCCTCTTCGACAAGTACCACCCTGGGTATTTCGGGAAAGTCGGTATGAGGTACTTCCACAAGCTCAGGAACAAGTTCTACTGCCCCATCGTCAACATCGACAAGCTCTGGTCTCTCGTCCCACAGGACGTGAAGGCAAAGGCCAGCAAGGATTCGGTGCCGATGATCGACGTCACCCAGTTCGGCTACTTTAAGGTGTTGGGGAAAGGTGTGTTGCCCGAGAATCGACCGATCGTGGTTAAGGCCAAGTTGGTGTCCAAGACTGCCGAGAAGAAGATTAAGGAAGGTGGTGGCGCGGTTGTTCTCACCGCCTAGGTTAGGATTTTTGCTTTTGCTATTGGATCTGAATGACATTCCTGCTCTATTATTATCTTGGACTTATTTTTGAAATGAGAATTTACATTAAGATTAAGTAGTCTCGTTAAATAGGATCGATATCAAATGCAAACCTTATCACGTCCATCTTTTTTCATCAAAATGACTTGTGGAAAAGCTGTTTTGAAGTAAATTTCTTGAAATATTTCCTGAAACAAGGAAAACACGTATAAGTTGCAATCGGGTCGTTTTGGTCTGAGCTGCATTCGTCTAGGTTTTATGGTTCAAATTTAGCGCGGATCTAGTGTAAGTTGGGTCGAGTTGAGCTAATATTAGATCGGATTAAGGTTGGATCAACTAATTTCGGGTCAAGTCAATGATTTTTTATTATCTCGGACATTTCGATTTGAGTTGGATATGAATTCCATCTATATATAAAATTACTTATATATTCTTATAAATAACGTATTTTTCTATGTTCCATATCAATTATTTTTAGAAAATATAAATCATTAAATCAAATATGAAAGTGGTCTTTAAAGGAGGAAAACTATTATTGTTCTTCACTTAAGACTCACTTTGGCCTTCAGTAATTATTTTTTTGCAGGATGAGTTTAGAAGGAGTAATACATATTGTTAGACACTACTAAAGCTATATATTATTATATTTTTAATAATTTTTAAATAAATATTAAAAAAAATAGACTAAACATGCAATTGATTTTTTTTCTAATATATTTTTATTCTTTAATTTAGAGCATTATAAATTAATCTTGCAAACCCTAAACACCTCGGAATAATAACAATACAATAATTATTGTCTGATTGTGCTGGTCTTCATGAAAATCGTCATTTTCTTTTTGTAGAATTATTATATTTCTTTGCCGCATTTTGCTCAATAGATTTCCTCGTCCAATTGTATATTTGCTTGGGGGGTTGGGCTGCTGCTGCTGCTGCTGTCAAGGAATGTCGGATTTAGAAAATATTAATTAAAGCAAAATGAAAGAAAATGTAGAGATGGTAACTAAACGGGTCGGGTGAGTTTTTGGTTTTCTTGAAATTTAAAAGTACTATTTGAATCTCCAATTGTTCAAAGTCTAACATGCTTTAGTAAAAATATAAATAAATTTTAACTCAACTCTGAAATTTTATCACAAAGTCATAAAATCTGAACCGTTCAATTTTTTTAATAAAATATTAAATATAATAAATATACTAGCCTTTTCAACCCGATTCTTTTTAAAACTCGCCCAACTCGTATTAAACCTGAAATTAAAAAAACAATTCGAATGAAAAGGAACAGGTACATAAGATCGAGTTGGATTCGAGTAATTTTATAATCCTTAAAAGAAAGTAATTAAACAGGGGATGCGTGGTCAACAAGCAACGGGTCAACCATTACGTTTGACCGTTAGGCAGTAAAAGAAAAAAGGAAATGAAAAGGAAAGGAAAGGAAGGGCATCCATAATTTCCCTTCAACTTCCAAGCAAGTGCTTTTCACCTTCCAATTTCCCAATTATGTCGTAAAAGACGGTTACTTTATAAAGAGAAGTAAAAATAATACCTAGAAATACCAAATTGACTCTTTGCCTCTTTACTAGTTTCATTTTCGTTTGTTATTGTTATTAATATTTGTTTATTATCCTGAATTTCATCGTTAATTCCATTTCACGCGCTGCGTCGAAAGTGGGATTCCGGTACTAATATATCCTAAAGCACAGCACAATTACCTAGAAGAGTATAGGACTCTGCTAAAGAAACATCTGTTGCAGCTCGGCTGATTGAGTTGCCTACTTCCTGACTCGCTCGTCACTCGCCCTGGACTCCCCAAGATAAAGTATTAACCTTTTTATTTGTCTTTTTTTTTTTAAATAAATCTGGTTGAGGTTGATAATGGGATCGGCGGAGGAGAAGAGAATCGAGGATGAGCTGTTCTATCCGATTTTGCTTGCTGAACAGGTTCGTGCGGCGGCGGAGGTGGCCGAGTCGTTTAAACTCGATTGTGCGGAGGTCGGGAAGCAAGTAGATCGGCTTTCCCAAATGCTTCGAACGCTTGTCCGGTCCACCACCTCGGTCTACGAACGCCCGATTCGCCGGGTAGTCTCCGAGGTTTCGAAGAATCTAGAGCAAGCCCTCGGGTTAGTCCGAAAGTGCAAGCGACAGAGCATCTTGCGCCGAGTCGTGAGGATCACGAGCGCCACCGATTTTCGCAAAGTGTCGGTCCTTTTAGACGCTTCCATCGGCGACATGAGGTGGCTCATGGGAGTCCTCGACACCGAGAACAACGGGACTGCCAGCGGAATCTCCCTCCCTCCAATCGCCAGCAACGACCCGATTATTTCGTGGGTTTGGTCTTACATCGCCACCGTTCAAATGGGTCAATTGACTGATCGAATCGATGCCGCTAATAACCTCACTTCCCTCGCTCGGGACAACGACAGAAACAAAAAGATAACCGTCGAAGAAGGCGGCATCCCTCCTTTGTTAAAACTTCTTAAAGAAAGCTCCTCGCCCGAAGCCCAAATCGCGGCGGCTAATGCGCTTTTTGTTTTAGCGAACGAGCAGGAAAGAGTTAGGAGTATTGTTGATGAAATGGGGGTTCCCATTGTGTTTCAAGTGTTGGGAGATTCTCCGATGAACGTTCAAATTCCGGTAGCGAAATTGGTGGCGACAATGGCGGAGCATGATCCGCTGGCTCAGGAGGATTTCGCCAGAGAGAATGTAATTAGGCCGTTGGTGACTCTGTTGTCGTTCGAGACATTTGAGGAAGATTCTAAGACACAGTTGGGTAAGCAAAGCATCCATTCTATAGTTCGGATAAATAAAGATTTGGAGAAATTTTCTTCAACTGGAACGAATTCAAGGAATTATAGTTATAGACCATATGCTAATTCGTACTCGAATTTACATAATGAAGGGAGTAGTAGGGGAGGAAATCATAGGAAAGAAAGGGAAAATGAGAAGCCTGAAGTTAAAATTCAGTTGAAAATCAATTGTGCTGAAGCACTATGGTTGCTTGCTAAAGGGAGTGTTTCGAATAGTAGGAGGATAACCGAGACAAAAGGATTGCTTTGCTTGGCGAAGTTGGTGGAGACAGAACAAGGTGAATTGCAATATAATTGTTTGATGGCAATAATGGAGATTACAGCTGCGGCTGAATCCAATTCCGATCTTAGACGTGCAGCTTTTAAGACGAATTCACCTGCTGCTAAGGCTGTTATCGATCAGCTTTTGAGGGTGATCAATGAATTAGATAGTCCTACATTGCAAGTTCCTGCTATTAGATCGGTTGGTTCATTGGCAAGGACTTTCCCAGCTAGGGAAACTCAAGTGATCGGTCCTTTGGTAAAACAACTTGATAATAAGGATCAAGAAGTGGCAGTGGAAGCTGCCATTGCATTGCAGAAATTTGCATGTCCGGATAATTTTCTCTGTATGGATCATTCGAAGTCGATAATCGAGTTCAATGGTGTTCCACCTTTGATGAGATTGCTTAGGTGCGGTGACAGGGCACAGCTGCACGGTTTAGTACTGCTCTGCTACCTCGCTATACATGCGGATGATAATGAGGCTTTGGTACAAGCTAGGGTTTTGACTGCCCTCGAGGGGGCAGACCGAACGGTGGTTGCACACCATCCCGATTTGAAAGAACTGGTGACAAAGGCCATATATCAGCTCAACCTTTATCACACCGGCGTCCATCCACAGAGGCAAATGTATGCACCCTGAATGTGCACCCAATATTTTTTTTTGTCAAGCCATTGTTCTGCTTTTCAGGGTGGTTTGAGGACAAGCTGAAAGGGCAAAACACAAATATACACATTTGGGTCAGTTAGAAAAAGAAAAAAAAATAGTTTCATTGAAGTTGACGGGTTTCTGCTTAACTATTATACGCTTCAAAAATACTTTAATGCTTGTGAATATTTCCATTTTTGTTATATGAACATCAAACTATTTCCTATAGTTGCTTCTGGGAAATTGATGCTCATGCGAACATTTCGGTGGATTTTACTTCATCAACAATAAGGTTGTTCCCGACACAAATTCTTCCTCAACAAAATTCGCGGGTTTTTTTGTGTCCCTTTATATGTTCCATCAATGATTTTTATGTCATGTGTATTAATATTTTTTTTCTATTGTTTTATTGATAATACATGTAATCTGAAATTACTAATGAGACATATAAAGAGATACAAAGAAGGGACAAACAAATTCTATTCGACCCCTTTTTCGTTGCCCCTACTTGGGGTATGAAGCTGAATCATTCGTAAGGAAATTGTCATAATAATTCAGTTTAGGTAAAGAATTTGTGGTACAACGCTTTCATGTAGGTTCTTTTTTGTGTATACAAAGTATTGTTTTTATATTAATGTTTATGGGAAAATATACAAGCGTTATAATTTTAGGAGTTAGGATTTATAGTTTAGGGGTTTAGAATTTAAAGCCTATAGTTAGAGCTTAGAGTTAGGGTTTAAGGTTTAGAGGTTATAGTTTAGGTTTTAAGGTAATATGGTAGAGAATAGGTTTTTATCTATAACCCTTAAATTCAAACCCTAAACCCTAAATTTAAACCACAATCCCTAAATTCTAAGCACATAAACATAAACCCCTAAATTATAAACCCTAAAGTAAATTCCTAACCCCTAAAATTAGGGCGCTTGTAGAAATAAAATGTTTCTACTGCATGTGTATGGTATAATTACCCAATATTTATACATATATCTATGTTGTGTTCACTTTATTTTTCATCGATTCTTAGTAATATAAAAATCATTTAAGAATTAAATATTGCCATGTTTATAGTACTATATCATATAATACGAACCAATGAGAGAATACAAGTAAAGTTTTTTTTTTTTGATTGGTATCTAGTGTTATTATAAGGTAGTGTTTATTCAATTTTTTTAATCTTTTAATAACGCATACACATCGTGCGCACATTGTTCTTGAACTCGAGTCACCTTAGAAGTAAAGTTTTTAACATGCATTTAGATATGTATGTTTAACATTTGAATTTGGATGATGAGAAATATCATTCGTAAAGATGATTCTAAATTTGTAAAGCAGATTTCAAAATGAGTCCAGCCCAAAACATTTGGGCGGAAAGTAAATCTTTTGGCCCAATTTTTCTTTTTCAGCTGAAGAAAAATAAATGTTTTAACGTACGAAAAAACACTTTGTACCAAAAAAGTATTGGGTACATAATACATTAATAAGACACCTAATATTCATTAAGGAGAATTTAAATCGCAAAAATGACATCGTTGAAACAAACAACTTTAAATATAAATTATAAAATGAACATATTTACCAATAATTAGTTGATCTAACTAGATGAACTGTTATTTCCTTTAAATAAGATTAGGGGTTGAATATTGAAGTTATGAATAGGTAAAATTAGATTGGGAGAGTCACTTTCATATTGAATCTATACAAAATTTGATTTAGATTAGTCGGCCAATAAGTCGAATACCAATAATTAAAAAAACAAATCTTTATATCTAATATTTAATACTATCTATAGGGGTTTTTTTAGATAAAAAAACAAAGAAAACCTACGGCCACAAACCGGCCGGAGCTGCAAACGGTACATGCGCCGGAAAAACAGAAACCACATCTACAAATGTCAAAATTTCTGTAAAACTGGAAACCCTGCTACTGAACACTAATTAATATAGTTTTATTTAGGGCTCAGCCATAAAATATGATTTAAAAGAACTCAACATCATTGAATGTTGAGGCAATTATGTAATTTCGTTTGTATCATTGTCTTGTATCTTATTAATAAGAATTTAAATGTCTTACATTGTATCAACAACTTCTAAAGTAAGTAATCAAAAAATTTTAATTGACACTTTTCCTCCCTAAGCCATAGGTTTTAAACACAGTAGGAGCAAATTTTTTCTTTTTCCTCTCTCTAAATAATTGTTCAAATTTTTAATCGACATAATATAAATAATATTCTTTGATGTACAATTAAAATCAAATTACTTATATTAAAAAATCAAATTACTTGAATAAATTTGGGTTAAACTTATGATATTTAAATTTGGGATCTTAAAATTTGTAAGACCCCTTCTTTATCATTTAATCAAGGTATCATCATCGATGTTATTAATTTATTAATATAGAAATTATAAGTAAAGTTACAAAATATATGATATTAGATAATTCAGATTAATATAAGCTGATATGAAAATATTTAATATGTTTTTTAACGAAATCATAATATCCATTGCTTTTTTTCGCAAAAAAATAAAAGAACTAATCAGAAAATATACTTCATTAAATAGATAAACGGTTGATCGTAAAAATATTAAATAAATGTTCATATAAACCATTTAAAGGGAAAAAAGTTCATTCATATTTTCATCGTTAATCATTATTAGTCAAAGTATTCAGATTATAAAGGTTTAATAATTTGCAATATGCGGATAAAAAATAATAATAATTTGCAATATAAAAATTATAATTTGACGTTCTTCTGCCATTTCTAATTCATGCCAAGTCCAACGTTAATATTTCACGATGATTCCGGGTGTGTCTAACGTAAGGCAAGGTGTGATGTGATTATTATACGACACCAACTGAAAATGTTATAAGATATATAACACATAACTGAAAATGTTACAATATTTAATAACATTTTAGTAGGTGATTAAGTATCAAAACTTAGCTTCAAGTACCGATACTTTGATGGTTTCTTATAACATTCTAAGTTTTTGTAAGTATCGATACTATGCGAGACACAACCGAAAATGTTATAAAAAAATATAACATTTTTTAGTTCTGTATTTTCTAGTTTATAACATTTTCGGTTGGTGTAGTACCGTAATCGTACCGTACCGTAGACCTACCTGATGATTCCATGATAAGTCAACCAACAAGTCCACTCAAGTCCCACTCTACCTTGACATCCTTTTTGGTCAATTTCCTTTCCAACTACTCATATTTTTTTTATCAAATAAAGATAATTATATTATCGAGGTAAATATTAAGATTCAAACATATAAAAAATAGTACAACATAAATATCTTTTATCACTAAATTAATTAATGAATCTCAACTACCCACATATTTAATCACAAGCAATGTATTTTTCTTGCTTCATATTATTTACATTAGATTTTATTTCATTCATCACGTGAGAAATAAAATTATTTTATATAGTATATATATTTATAAAAATTATTTTAATAAAATAATTATAGATAAATTGATGAAACATTTATAGAAGAACCTATTAGTATGAGTTCGATTATTAATGATGATTTTAATTAATTTATATAAAAATATGAAAAGATACAAACAATCTTACTATTATGTTAAGTATTAATAATATAAAAAATTTTAAAATTTCTCAACTTAATTGGTGTCGAGTTGACTTTCGACAATAATTTAGTCACGAGCTTTATATATAGTATAAATCATATTGACTCCATGATTAAGAACATCTGACCTTACAACTCACAATCTTATCGCCTTTTAGTAAAGTTTAGTGATCATTTATAAATTTTACCTAAAAAATTATGAGGGGTAGGGAGAGAGAAAAAAAAAGATTAGGTTTTAGATTTGAATAGAAATTATCTGCCCATTTTCGGTGCTTTTATTTATGCCACACACTAAAAACTTAAGTTTAAGGTTTATGGTTAATGTTTAGGGTTAGGGTTTAATATCATAGTTTGGAAAATTTAGGGTATGATGTATTTTTTAGGATTTATAGTTTAAGATTTACAATTTGAAATTTAGGGTTATGACTTAAAATTTGATTTTTAGTGTTAGGGCATGAGATTTGTCCTTTAAATTTGTGTTATATTTGAATTTAAGATATTATACTTATTATTTTTAGGCTTAAAGGTCAAATTAGCCCTCAACGAAAAATCGAAAAACCAATTAAATCTTTATGAAAATTTTACACCCAATTTAGCCCTCATAATTCAAATTACACCCAATTTGACCCCTCCGTTAGTTTGACCGTGTTGACCATCAATGCCCTCTAACAGTCAAAATATAAGACATGTGGCACGCCCACAAAATATTTTTAAAAAAAATCTAAAAATCTTTAAAAATCTACAAAATTATAAAAAAAAATGTAAAAATAAAAAATATAAAAATACTAAATTAATTTAATTTTTCTTATTTTCCTTTATTTTTTATAAAAAACATAAAATAATATTTTTTCTAAAAAACCCCCAAAGTTTTATTTCTTTAAAAAAAGCCTTATAAATATCTAAATCAAGCATTAGCACCGTTTCAACCACTGGCCACTCTTCGTCGCAGGAAAATCTCGTTCTCCCTCAATATTTCTTCTCACCAGCACCGTTATCTGCCACAATACCAACAACTTCTACCGTCGATTAAACTGATTTGAGGACTTAGGAATATAGGGTTAAGGATTTAAAAATTTTGGGCATTTTGAAAATTTTTGAAATTTTGGGATTTTATAATTAAAAATATATATTTAAATTTTTTTTATATAATTTTTAAATATTATTTCATTATAAATATTTATATATTTTTAATAATTATTACAATTATTTTATATTTTTCGATTTTAAGTAAAAATATTTTTATGATTTTATACATAATTTTAATTTTTTTACACATTTAAATATTTTTTATATTTTTCTTGAATTTTTAAATAATTTTTATATATTTTTAAATATTTTTCAGATTTTTAAATATTTGTAATTTTTAATATATTATTTTTTATTTTAAATATTTTTAAAATTTTTTAAATAATTATTTACGATTTTGATAACGTGACACGTTCAAAGTGTACCACGTGTCACATCATAATAACTAATTTTGAGTTAACGGTTAACTTAACCAAATGACTAAATTAATTGCAATTTGAATTTTAAGAGTTTAATTAAGTGAAAAAAATTCATAAGAACTTAATTAATTTTTTGCTTTTTTGTTGATGCCTAATTTGACTTTTAAACCTTATTTTTATGTTATTAGTGCGGTTTATGTAAGAAGAAAAAAACAGACGTAAGACTGAAGTCTCCTCCACGTCCACATGATGTTTTGGCAACGTAAACATCCTGCAAGATTTGTTTTCGTTAAAATTTATCACAGATCAGTCCCCACACACCTCACTTGACTCCCACCTTATATTATATACGAGTATTTGCTGTTCTTCTTTATTTGCTACGTACCAAGTACCTCTTCTATATTTATTTCTTTTTATTAGGGGGAAAAATCGACTCGAAACGGTTGAAATTTTTGACTCGATTTAAAAAAAAAAAATTGTTAAGATTCATTGGCTCTACCTCTCCAACCACTTTTTAATCCCTTTTTTCAGTATTTATGGAGGCTTTGGAAATGGCCGATTGTGTAAATCTCTGTTGAAGTTCCAAAGGAATTGAATCCGGGTATGAATTGCAGTAGGTTATGGTGGATATCAGGTGATGTATATAATACACTGGGATTTCAGTAGACCTACTGTATGCATACCTCTAGCTAGGTGGCATATGCCAGATTCAAAGCTGACCTGGGTTGGTGGGAGCGGTCATTCCTATAAAAATTTAAAAATTTAATTTTGCCCCCTAAAATTTTATGAGTTTAAATCCTAAAATTTTATCGGTTGCCCCTAACAAAAAAGTCTTATGCCCGTCCCTATTTACATCTACAATGTCAATTTAGATCATGCAGCAAATCATTTATCTTAATTCTCAGCATATTCTTACATGATTTACCCCATTGTTCCCTTGTCCCCTCCAATGCTACAAGTGAAGAACAGACTCACGAAGAATGTAAAGAAAGGCTTCTTTTTATACATTCAATGACAAATTAGCCACCCACTTCCCATGTGGGTCTCCAATAATACCACCAAGTATTTGACCATTTGGGGTAGTAGTTTAATGAAATAATATAATCTCTCTCTAGACGCCAACAAGATATTCGCAGTCTTTGTTGGAACGTTATTGCTTCAATCCGAAAGCTCCGATCCCGATGAAGGGTTGTTTAAGTTTATAAATGATGAAACCCCAGATTAGATTAAGCCCCCTTGTCACTTTTTTAACCATGCCTGCACATTCTTGGGTTTTAAACAAATGGATGTACAATGACACCATTTTTATATCTTAAAATTTTATTTTATTTTTTGATGTGAGATTAATATTTTTTGTTTCTTTAGAACATAACAATATGCAAATACAAGTGACATCCCCAATTATTGGTGAGTGTAAACAAGGTCCATTCAAACCCTTGCATAGGATTCTAATCCATGTCTCACCACATGTGTGTTGTCCTTTGTAGGGGGAGATTGAGTTATATCACAAAAAGGTGAAAAGCTTTACAAAGAATCTTCCCGCTATCACGAGAGTTCGATGTGACTTCGAACAAGAGAATTCGGGGTCGAATTTTGAAGATGATAATATTGAACGAACAAAGAAAATATGGGTGGTGGGGGCAGTGAAAAGACAAGGTCGAAGTCTAAAGAAGGAATAATGGCAGAGACTCCCTACAGTGGGTCTTGTGTGCTAAGCGTTTTGTGGGGATTTGTCTCAGTCAATCAGCTGGTATATGGAAACATCCGTGCAGCATCTTCTTTACCCTTTGCAAAGGACTTACCATTTTTCTTATTAAAACAAAGGGCAAATTTTGAAAAAATTTAAAGTTTACAACACTTTTTTTTACCAACTTTTGCATAAGTTGTATAACCTTTGCTGGATGTTGACTTGCATGTGTCTGATGTCTCCCCTCATGAACATGAACAGTTTCAAACCAATAAAAACAACAACAGCAAGAGATCAAATGAACTGGAAAAATAAAAAACACTAAACCCAGAGAGTGCTAAATAGATTTAACACAAGCTTTTTAAAAACGAACTCAAAAAGAAGTTAAATTCCGACATGTTATTGATGTAAGAATTACCTCTGTACGTAAACTTCAAGTGGTCTCTACCATTAAAATACCCTAAAATACAAAACAAAAAATGATAATCCCATTACAAATCTTTTAAACATGGCGAATGAAGACGGTGTCCAAATCCGGTGGAGTAAAGAACTCTCTAACGCTTCCGTAATTACACTTCAAAGAAGGCTTTCTCTTCATCGGAGCAGGTGGACACGTCAACAACGTCGGAATTCTGGCTTCCCGTCCCGTCGGAGTGGTGGAACCGGAACATGAATCTTCGTCTTCTTTATCATCGACGGTGGTTTCTTTATCTTTGTGATGATCTACTGGATTAGTGTAAACAGGCTTCAATGGAGCTCGTAGAGAGATTCCGGCAATGACCCCTCTTTTGGCATCGGATTCTAACCCTCCTCCTCCTCCTTCTTCATCCACTTGAGGCTTCCCGGAAACCCCCATATCCTTTGGCCGGCCCTCCAAAACAGAAGTTCAAAGTTAAGAAGACTAAATATAGCTGGAAATGAATAAGGGAATAAAGAAGAAAGATGGGAGTTTTGGTTTCTCTCTTTTTGTGGAGGGAATCAATAGGAAAGGAGAAGGAAAGTGATGATGGAAAGGAAGAACATGGAAAGAATTAAAATTTTGGTTTAAATAAACAAAAAGGGGAAATTAATGGGGGGAGATTGAAAGGGAAAAAGGGGCAAGGTTGAATGTTGTGTTTATACCGATCAGGGAGAGAGAGAGAGAAAGGGAACCCGAGGAAACTCGTGACATGACGTCAAACCACACTTCAAATTCAATTGCTATGCTTTAATAATAATAATAATAAAATAATTTGATATATAATAAATTTATTAATTTTAAGGTTTGAAGATGGTTGGGTGCAATGATAAAGTATATTGTTATTTGAATGAGGGAATTCAAGTTCAAACTTTAGAAACGATATTGTTAAAGGAAAGAACACGAATACTAAACATGGATTATAAAATAGACATATACTATATAAAAAAAGATTTAATTTAGGATTAATGTTTAGAGTTTATATTATAGATCTAAAATTTCGGATTAGAACTTAAAGTTTAGAATTCAAAATTTAAAACTTTATAAATAAATTTATAATTTAAATAGTAAGTTTTATTATTTTTTACACAATTTAGGATTTATATTCAATACATTGCGGTGGAAATTAAAAAATTTTATAAGTGCTTTAGTTTTAGGGTTTATGAGTACGATTCATGATATAATTTTTTTCAAAGTTAGGGGTTTAGAATTTAGGGATATCAGCCTAAAATTAGGATTTAATGTTAGAATTTAAAGTTTAGATTTTAGCGTATTATGGTGAGAGATTTAAGTTTTAATATATAAATCTCAAATTCTAACTTAAACTTTGAATTCTAATCACAATTACTAGTATTTAAATCCTACATCCTAAATTAAATATTTAATTCCTAAAATTAAAGCACTTATAAAATATTTTAACATACACGTATAAAATAATTTCCCACAATATATGTATCAAAATATACTAACATTTATAATAATAGAAAGAACGAAGTGACAGACGGCAAAAACAACTACTTCTATAAGTTGCCCGTGAAAATAGCTGACCGCGGGTAGCTTTCGGGGATTGTTTTAATTAGTATTAAATTGGTGGTTTAGGGATTGACTTGGATTTTGGCGCCAAATTTGGAGTGGAAGGTCATATGCATGAATATGATATGCTAATGTTGGACAATGGGATCAACGATGGTTTTCCTGTTTTATTTAATTCTTTATATTATGCCACTTTTTTTTTTTAATTCTACAGATTTCGTTGGGCATTTTAATAAAAAACCTAGTTTTAATAGTTACTATTTAGATAAATAATCCCAACTAAAATTATTTAGAAAAATGACTCCCAAATCGTCTACGTAAGATGATCTCGCACTCTACAAAACATGAGTCATAATCTCGCTCTCTGCATATAGCGAGTTTCGTCTCACGTGGTTGCACTTTTCATATAACTTAATTTAAAATTAGGGAAAAGAACTCGCTTTTTCCAAAATGAGAGGTCCCGGAGAAATTAAAGGGGCGGATGAATTTATTGCGTGGTTTACTGCACTAACCTCGCGTTTTGTGAATAGCGTGTTCCGTTGACCATTTTGATATTGTTCCCTAATAAATGAAGGATTCTAATACCCTTAAATACCCTCTAATCTAGATATAATTTCTTTGACCTAATTTTTTTAATACTTAATTTAATAAATTTATAATTATTCAAATATATAATATAATATGACGTAATTATTTGATGTAAATATTTGAAAAAGGTTTTAAGGATATAGAAAATCCTAATTATTTTAATTTGACATTTTTTCTTAAATAAGAATTTTTAGTAGAAATCTTTGATTTCAAATCCTTATTTTACTTAAATTAAAATCTTAATTATAATAGAATATTTGAAATCAAATAATCATAATGTAAAATAATTTCCTATTTATTAGGATAATGATATTGTCTAAAAAAGCATATTTAGGAAAAAAGATGGTATTTAAATTTTATTAATATATAAGCTGTATTACTAATTAATGATCTTAACTAAAAATTTGTTAAAATTTTAAATTCTATTGGTATATAATAAATAAATATAATAAATTTTAAAAAATGAATAGTCTAGTAATCTAAAAAATTTAATCGAATAACATGTTAACATCAAATGTGGATAAAATGAATTTAAAAATCAATTTTCAAAATCCTATGACCTCACTTTCTGCAGAACGCAAGGTCTTTTATGACCGGTTGGAATATGAATAAAATCAATTTTCAATACCCTTAAATACCCTCTAATCTAGATATAATTTCTTTGACCTAATTTTTTTTAATATGAAAGTTAATAAATTATAATTATTCGAATATATAATATAATATAACTTAATTATTTGATGTAATTATTTAAAAAAGGATTTAAGGATATGGAAAATCCTAATTATTTGAAAAGATTCTAATTTTCACATTTGACTTATTTTTCCTTAAATAAGAATCTTTAATATAAAGCTTTGATAAAAATCCTTATTTTCCTTAAATTAAAATCCTAATTATTGTAGAATATTTGAAATCAAATAGTCATAATATAAAAGAATTTCATATTTATTAGGACAATGATATTGTCTACAAAAGAATATATTTAGGGAAAAATATGGTATTTAAATTCTATTAGTATATAAGTTGTATTAGTAATTAATGATCTTTATTAAAAATTTGTTAAAATTTTAAATTCTATTTGTATGTAATAAATAAATATAATAAAATATAAATAAGAAGTGAATAGTCTAGTAATCTGAAAATCCTAAATAAATATGGATACAATCAAATAAAAAATTTAATTTTCAAAACTCTTTGACCTCGCTTTCTACAGAACGCAAGGTCCTTTTATGACCGGTTGGAATCGAATCTGTCGGGACTGAAAAGTCGCATCTTTTCAAAAGAACCTCGCATTTCACAGCTAGCGAGTTTCATTGAAATCGCTTCGTGGGGGTGCAAGGACTCTTATAAAAAAAGGGGGCTCATTCCTCCAAATTTTCACATCTCCTATTCAAATCTTCTTCTTTAACTACTATTCTATATGTTTTTTATTTTTAAAGAGTTCGAATATTCGATAGAAATGGCAGGGTTATTGAGATTGGACGACATACATGTGTTCGACTACTAGTGCTCAAACGGTGAGGCTAAATTTTTTATTTAATTATTTTTTTAGTTGTTAATACTTTATTGATTCATTTATTAATTTTAAATTTTAATTTGAAGGGGTATGAACGTGCGTTGACTTGTTACCTCAACCGTACGGGAGTACCGCATCCGGATATTGTTCCGTATTTGCATGAAGCTGGTTTTGGCCATGTTTCCACCATATTTGACGGTACGAAGTTAAACCTTCCGTTGATTAATGCGTTGATAGAGAGGTAGAGGCCCGAGACATACACATTTTATCTTTCCCGTGGTGAGGCAACTATCACCTTGCAAGATGTTGCATTTTATCTTGGTCTGCCCGTTGACGGCGAGGTTATAACCAGTATTGCGAATGGAAAATGGGCCGGCGTGTGTGCAAATTTTCTCAAAATAGTGCCGGAACCGGACGATTTGGATGGTGGTAAACTTAAAATTATCTTTTTGGATAACAATTTACGAACCTACATCGGACGCTGATGAAGACACAAAGATGGTATAAATAAATTTTATTGTTTTATGATTATTTATTGTGATATTTTATTTCATTATAAATAATTCTATATTTAATTTTTTTTTGTTTTTATAGCGGTTTGCACGTGCCCATAATCTACGAGTTATTGGGGGGTCTTGATGCCAGACAAATCCTACAACAAAGTACATTTGATGTGGTTGACTCATCTAAGCAGTTTTACGGAATCCAAAAATAAGAGTTGGGGAGCGGCATTCTTGGCATATCTATTTCGGGAGCTATGCAGAACTGTCGACCCGAACAGACGTGCCATTGGCGGGTGTCTTTTGTTGTTGCAGTCTTGAGCATGGTTTCGAATGTTGTTTTTACGCCCGGCGCTTAAACAATCTGCCACATTCTAATTTACACTTATTTGGATGTACTAATAAATAGTAAAACAACTTTATATTATCTTTTTTATAATATTAGAATATTTTTTTATTTGAACTATAGGTGGTTGGGTAAATTATCTCATGTAGGACTACCGACAACCCAACGAGATTATCGACTGTTTTACGACAAGAGAGATGAGATAATATTTTTAATCGATTTCATTTTTCTTATTTAATAATAAAAAATTTTAAATCACGTTTATCTAATTTAGTTTACAAATATTCTATGTAGTTCCTATGGACACCGTATGAGGATGATAATATTAAGGACTGCATTTTGTCGGAGATAATGCTGACTGAGCCCGTTTAGATTTTGATGGTCTCACTCATACAGTATGAGACAGTCGAGTGGCATCCTACCGACCGCGTGTTGCAACAATTCAACTTTGTCCAAAGGATTACAGACCAACCACCCAATTTGGACGAATTACACAAGTTAACGCGATAAGGCAAGATGGTAGTCCATTGAGACCATCATCACGCGTCATGGATACAGCTGTTGATGACATGATTCAGTAGACGGCCCACCATTTTAAAACCTATTTTTGACCACAACGTTACCTTTGAGTATATGTAGTGGTACCATCAAAATGGAAAGCCGTAATACTAACTTCGGAGTAACAAGAACGAGAAATAGATGTGCCTCCCCCAAACTGTCTATCGACGCAACGTGATACTAGCATGGGAGAACAAAGCCAGAGGAGAGAACTCGTGCTTCTAGGGCATCGTCATCGGGAACAGTACATGCATATGTCCAGTAAACAACCCAGCCAAACACGCTTTCGAAGATTTTTTCATGGTTGTGTTTCGTCCGCTTATAACAGTTCCTACAGTGTACTACTATCTGTCAGTACCATTTGTATCTATTCTTATAGTTTATCAGTTTCCACCAACGACAACACAGTTTAAATCCAATATTGTTCACCAGACGTCGCCACAGAGCCTATTCTACACCGGTCCCAGTGTTAGCGGTGGTACGCCAAATGCATATGTGGATGATGATGGTGGTGGTGGTAGTGGCATTGTTCGAAGGAATCTGCATTGGGATCGTCGTCCACCGCGGTGCGATACGGGTGGACATAGGCATCATTAGGATGGATATGTAATATTTTTTTATTTATGTAAAACAACTTTGTTATCATTTTATTCAAAAAATCTATCACGATAGATCTTGTTACTTTTTTAACTAGTACGGAATAAATTTATGCCTTAGTTGATAGATTTAATTATTATTATTTATAATTACAATTACTTAACAACTAAAAATTAAATTTATAATTACAATTATCATTTTTAATTACAAATATCTAACAAGTAAAATCTAAATATATAATTACAATTAAAGCTAGTTTATAATTACAATTACTTAACAACTACAAATATAATAATTAGATTGCTTTAGGGTTTCGATTTTATTATTATTATTTTTAAAACTTGTAATTAAAATTTATACTGAGTCGAATAAGATACATGAATAGAGGACACATAGGATTACATATTTGTGAACAAGATATATGAATCTACGCTTAGTTAAAATGTATAGAAGATGAGTCAGTTTCTGTGTTGTCATAGTCTGATGTTAAGTTCAGTTCCTCAATTTTTTGCTCTTTATATAGTCGTCTGTTGTAGTTACGTATCAGAACTGCCTCTTCGTCTTCTTCTTCCTTAGACACTAGAATTGTTGCTGCGTTTGTTGATGAAAATGCCCATTCATCAAATTTTATAGTCAACTCGATGTTTGTTCCCCCGACACGAGTGTAGCTTCTAAACATCTTGTGAAGGTCCCTAGCGTTTGATAAGGGGAGCATATAATGAGCCTCAAGGTCGGGCTCATCAACGAGTATTTTCGCCAACAAACAAGAGATTTGACGTGTTGTAGATTCGCTAAGCTGCGTTGAAATCAAATCATATAGCTCATCTCTGTTGACCTTGCTGCTAAAGAAAGTGTAGAAATAGGTTCCAAAATGGAACACCATTGCAGAAAATCTTGCCATCTTCTAGACACTTTCGACTATAAAGGAACGCGTACAGATCAAATTATTTCACTATAGCTAATACGAATTGAAGTTTTTATAGACGACGATGTAGGTTGGAGTTTTAAAAATTGGAACTCGCTTTTTGTAGATAGCGGGGTTACTTCCATGTCAGGAATCTCTATAGAACTCGCTTTTTGCAGGACGCGAGTTCTAGGAATCTCAGCCTTACTAACAAAACAATTTTGATAGGATTGAAAAAATTAAAGGTTCCCTGATTTTTGCGGGAAACAACTGTTGTTCTTGGTGCCCTTATATCAGACAAAAGTAAAGTTCTCTAAACACCAAACAATTGGTATCAATTGCAGGGTTAATAGAAGACAATGACATGAGAAGTGAGGCACACCAACTTATTCTGCGTGATGATGCTTTCAAATAAGTGTGTCCATTGTACATTTATGCGAGACTTCTTGATTCTTACATAGTTTGAATTCAAAACAAGGTCTCTAATGTTTGTTCTTCTTTCTGGATAATCGTAGATATTCTCAAAATATGTCGAGACGATGAAGTATTACTGCCCTGGTATACTATGATAGCGAGATTATGGTTGTTGCGTCTATATGACGACTACAGACTTTTCATGGGTTTACAGCTTTCGTGAGACGGCTGTTACGCATTTTGGTTCAAGATGAATGACAAGTCGCAATATCAGGAAAAACGTGGTCTTATTAAAGTGTCAGCAATCCTCTTCACCTTTTATTGAAGGTTGCGGGTAACTTATTTTTACGCCTTAATCGTGGAGGCTAGGTGAAGACCACAACATGTAACCTTAGTTAAAGCCCCTACCATTGCAGGTGATGATGAAAGTGAGTCGCAATTGTAGCTTTTGGGGGGACCTCAAAATCCTTGACGTAAACATCGTCAAAGCAAACATGTTTAGGGGTACATTTAACGGTTACAATGTCTCGTGTATGCCAATATCAGCCTCTGTGCTTCAGCTCGAAGAAAAGTAACGCTGCGACCTCAACATCCACGAACAACATGTTTAGGGTAGTGATGTACAAGATGCCTTCTTTAGTCGGGATCAGGACTGTATATATGAATTTCTTCTCATATGATGATTAGTGGGTACCAAGAAATCCACGAAACTTATCAGGAACTGCCCACATCGTCAAAGCATGTTTAGGGATATTTTGACCGGTGACAATGTAAGAATCCATTTTTTCCATTTTATGTATTAGTTTGAAAAGTAATAAATATACATTGTTATTCATGCAAAAAAAGCTTCATAACCATATTCAATACGTTTGTTACACCTGCTAATTAGAATCACAGATTATTTATAATTGCAATTGCTTAACATCGCAAAACTATATTTATAATTACAATTCTCAATTTTAAATGCTAATTACTTATAATTACAATTACAAGTGTAAAAATGTTACACCAATCAATATGAATTCACGCATTTGCAGCTTCTCTCATACAATTTATAGGCGGTGGAATTTTAATTTATAAAAAATAACAAATTATTAGACCTCATGCTCTTCATATAGCGAGATCCAGTAACATGTTAAATTTGTGGCGTACTCTGGTGCTGACATGTTAGGAATCTATTTGGACCTCACGTTTTGCAGACCGCGAGGTCCAAAAAACATGGTCAACATACCTCGCATTTTGGAGGACGCGAAACTAGGCCTATATAAGGCAGAAGAGAGGCTAAACAAACCCACTAGCATTTGCTATTGATTGTAGTTGATCAATCGCCTGGGTTCAATTGCTATCATATTCTGAGAGAATATTCAATTGTAGCTACTAATGGCAACAAATCACGTATCAAGAATTTTTTTGCAAATAGATTTCACTGATATTGGGATTTGTTGATATATGTAGTTGCATTTATACGATGACTACATACTATTGGCCCGTTAACAATATTGGTGGGATGTGTCTTTCGCGTTTTTATTCAAGATGAACGACAAATCGCAATATCAGGGAAATCATGGTCTTTTAGAAGTGCCCGTAAACTTCTTAACCTTTTGATCGAGGCCGTGGATAACTTTTCTTACGCTTTCATCGTGGAGGAGATGCGAAGACCACCGCATGTAATTGTAGTTGAAGCCCCTACCATTAAGGATGATGAGGATCAGTGGTTACCACGAAATACACGAAGCTTATCCTCAACTGCTACATCGCAAAAGCATATTTAAGGGTCCAACAACTTAGTCCGACTATGGCACCATTTGTCTAAATCAACGACACATGTTAATCGACCAACGACGTGAAAGCATGTTTAGGGGTACAATTAATTGCATGTTTAGGGTAGATTTTGGCCGTCTACGTGACCTAACAAAATAATTTATTTTCTTCATTTTATGTATTAGTTTAAAAAATATTAATTTTACCGTGTAATTCATGCACAAAAATAAGCTTTCAAACTATTTCAACGCCTTAACTTTAAACTTGTCACCATAATTTATAATTATAATGACTTAACGACTCGAATTTGCAGCTTCTCCTATTTTTCAATTGCAATTCATTTTAATTACAATTATACGCCTTCGATACTACGCCTCTAGGCTTAGGTATTACGCGAATTGTGCGATTAACTACCTGGATAAACCCATCAAACATGACTCTCAAGACATTTAACCTTGTTATTCATGCACAAAACAAGGTTTAGAACCATTTTCATGGCGATTTTTATATTGTTTACAATATCTCATCTGTACCAATTTTAGTCTCAAATGAAAGATAAGTATCAATACTAAGCCTCTAACCTTAAATATTACGAAGATTTTCCTATTAATAACCCGGAAAAACACCTCCAACATGCCTACCAAGCCGTTTTAACTTGTTATTCTTGCACAAAAACTAGCATTCGAACCATTTTCAAGGCGTTTTTAACACCGTCTGCATTGTCTCCTACGTACCAATATCAATCTCGAATGAAAGATAATTTCTAATACTACGCCTCTAAGCTAAAAAATTACGAAAAATTTCAGACTAATGACACGATAAAACGCCTCGAACATGCCTATACACTCTTATTTTTTTAGCATGGATTACAAAGAACTCGCTTTATGTAGAAAGCGAGTTCTTTGAGAAAAATCTCGCTATTCGCATAACACAACCCACGATAAATTGAATTTCTCTTGGACCTCGCGTTTTGAAAAACGCGAGTTATTTTCCCTTAATTTTAAATTGTGTTATCTGAAAAGTGCATCCACGTAGGACGAAACTCGCTATATGTAGAGAGCGAGGTCATGACTCGCATTTCGTAGAGCGCGAGGTCGCCCTACGTGGACAATTTGAGGGTCATTTTTTGAAATAACTTTGACCGGGAGTCATTTATCTAAATAACTATTAAAAATGGGTTTTTTTTTATAAAAATGTTGATTTCGTTGTCCGATTTTCGGTTCTCATTGTTGTTTGTACATGTGTCTTTTAGTTTTACGGTTAGGGTTTAAAGTTTGTGTTTAGGTTGTAAGGTTTAGAATTTAAAGTTAGTGTTTATAATTTATGGTTTAGTTTTTTAAGGTCAATGCTAAAAATTTAGGATTTTGATTTTTATAGTGTAAATATACAGGCTTGTATAAAATTAGGTTTACACAGCTTGTGTATCAAAATTTACTGTTGTATATAATATTCATATTTTTATTTTAGAAATTTTAGAAATTTTAGTTTAATTATTATTAATTTGGTCAATTTGATCATTTCCTGTGCAGGTGTAACTTGGAAAGTAAGGTGTCATATTTTGTGCATGACATGGTGCAATAGTAAGGTAGAATAATACAATGATCGTGGAGTTTAACGAAAGAGTTTGTGATATTTGTTTAATTTTTTAAAAGAAAATAAAAGTATTTTTTTATAAAATTAAGAGTTTAATTAAGATTTTTAACAATTTTGAAAAACTTACTAAGAATCTATAAGAAAATCTGCGAGTAGGTTTAACTAAAAGTATTTAAAATTTTCGGACTATAATATACTTTTAAAATTTCAAGAGGCTGAATTAAATTTTAAAACTTTTAAGGAGTCCAATATTATTTTCTTAGAAAAAGTTGAGTGTCATAGCTCCCTCTTGTCCTATTATCGTCGACCACAGATGATGTGAACTTTGTTTTAATTTATTAAAAATTTAATATTTAAATTATACTTTTATTAATTGTTAAAAATTTGAGAGTATTTAGAAAACTTTTTAAAGAGGTTTGTGGTAATAGCCTCTTTTTCAATAAAATTTTTTTTTTGAGGGTATCGTAACTACCTCTTGTTTTATATTTGAAGAACACACGGTTGATTAAAATTGTTGATTTGTAATTGTTTTTTACTTCTAGTTGAAACATAGAGAATAAGTTATAAAATTTAAGAATTTTTTTTTGATATATAGACTTGTGTTAAATGGTGTCATAGAAAAATCTTAAATAAATATTTTATTAGTTTAATATAAAATATAAAAATATATATTTATTAGTTTAATATAAAAATATGTATTTATTAAATATAAAATATAAAAAAATTTAAATTTTTTATTAGTTTAATATAAATATATATAAATCTATATTAAATATAAAAAATATTATTTTTAAATATATTCGGTACTCGAATTTTGGAATATTGTGACCCAGGCCTGACCTGGGAAATGGCAAGCCGGGTAGAAAAATTCTGGGTAAATACCCGATTATTTATGTATGGGTAGTTCTACCAGGTCGGTCGGGTATTTTTGAACACCTCTAGTGTCATACGACAAACACCCAAAAATTTTGATTAGATTTTTTAATAAACTTACTATAAAATAATGTTAAAAATAAAAATAACACAATTTTAAATGAATATTAACACCCTTAAAAGAAAATTAATACCCTTAAAAATAAATCGACACTTATTGTGAGACACTTAGGTTTTTCTGTTGGGATGCTCGTTCGATCAACCGTGTGACCAATAGGGGTGAATTAGGTTTTAGGTGATTCATGTGGAAGCTATGGAAAAATAAAAAGAACACAATGATTTATAGTGGTTCAAGCTTCTAACCATACTTTACATCCACTACCTTAGCTTCCCACTAAGGATTTTTCCAAATTCATTAATGAATTTTATCCCCTTTTTCTAGGCTAAGGATGCAACCCTTACACACTCAAAGCTTTCTATCTTAAAGCTTGAGCAAACCTTCCTTCACAAAGAAAAATACAAATCAAACTAGGAAAACCTCTCAAAGGTTGATATGTTTGCAATTTAAGCACACTCACCCAAAACCTAACACTTGACCATATATAACAATTAAGCTCACAAGTGTGTTCTAACGAATAATTTGACACTTAAAGTACTCAGACACTTTTTCTATACATTGAATGTTGACTTTATGATTCTTAATGTTCCATAGATGCTTGGAGGTGTCTTTTAAACCTTCTAACAATTTCATGGCCGCTACTAGCCGTTGAGGACTTCAATTCCAGCCATAAATGCAGTTATGGAGCATGACATATCAGTACACGAGACTCCTTATCGGTACCTGGCTCAAACAGAAAGAGCCGTTAGAGCATTTATTACATAGGGATATCAGTATGCTTGTATAGCGTATTGATATACATCTACTCGTATCGATACGACTAAACTTGTATCGGTATGGGAAATGGCTACTGAAATTTGCAAAACGTTGGGGATGAAAAATTGTATCGATACGCTCAAAGTTGTATCGGTACTGGGTCATCTAGGTATCGATATGGGTAAAATCGTATCGTACTCAGGCCCAGTTTTTGACACTTTGGCCATTTAAAATCATTTAAATTGTGTCAAAAACCCTTTAAAAACATTTTAAACATATTTTTCAAGTTTGTAGACTTTGAAATATTTTTGCAAATTAGTTTAAGTCCAAAAACATTTTTTTCTTAAGTTATATCAAAATCAAATATCTCAACAATCACCCCCTTTTTAATATAACGAAACCACTTGAAAAATGGTTTTTGTGAAAACTACCCCTTAGTAAAATACTTTTAGAAAAAGAGAATATTTTTGAAAATATTTAAGACTCCCTATTTTCTTTTGGAAATTGAATTTTTTGAATTTTTCAACCATCTCTCCCCTTTTTGTTATATCAAAATTATTTCAAAACTAAGTTTGAACTCACATTAAGTTCAAAAACACCAATTGTTAGAAAAATTAGTATCAATTGACAGTGAATATCAATTGTTGGTGTAAAATAACATTGGAGAAAAGACTAAAAGGATTTTAACACTTTAAAAGAATTTTTAGAAAATAGTTGCCCTTACTTAAGCATCAAATAAATTGTTAGTCCAACAATTTAAGATAAAAGCATTGAATTTCAAATAAATAAAACACATAAAAAACGTAAAATTCAATTTAACATGCCATTAATGAAAGTAAATCATTAAGCATATAAGGCATGACAAAAAAGAGACAAAAACTGTCTCTTTTTGCAGTGCATACCGGTATGGATTAAGCCGTATCGGTACAGTATGGGTAGTACCAATATTGAAGGCATGAAACTAGTTAAAAACATCAACAAAAACAACTTAAAAGGTCTTACAACTTAGTTTTATGTTCATACAAAAGCTCTATTAAGTCCTAGATAGATATTAAGCACATTTGCTACTCATGCTTCTTAAAACATAACATTTAACACAAGAAAAACATGATTTCACCAAAATCAACCAATTACAAGTTTAAGGCAAAAAAATATAAAGATGTACTTATTAGGCCAAAAACATGTAACTCATGCAATTTGTGACTCCCCCTAACTATACGCAATTAGGCACAACAAAGAGTCATACAAACATGCTTAGATCAAAATCAAAACATTATAGGCATGATCAAGAAATTGCATGAAATTTAAATTTACCACTTGAACTAAGGTAGGATGTTAAGCCTTCATTCTTCAAATGTCCTTCCTCCTTTATGTGTGAAGAGCTTCCAAGATTTGACTTTGATTATCAATTGCTCAAGCACACCTACAAAAGACAATTAAGTAATTTTTGGTATCCAAATTGCTTTGGATCCAATGGCGTTATTCTCACAAACTTTAGTCCCCTTAGGAATCCATTTTTCAATTTTATCACTTTTCTTTAAACAAATTAGTCCCTTAGGGACCGAAATGTCCTTAACAATTTTGCCTTTGAAAAATTTAGGGGAACTAGATTGTCTTTGATAAAAGTTTGATTTTACAAAACTAGATTTGAAGCATTCTCCAATTTCCTTTTTAAAATCTTTGTAAATCAAAATTTTTTCCTTCTTAAGATCATCCAACTCTTTTTGATGATCTTCATGAACTTTTTAAAGCAAAATTTGAAAATCGACATTCTTTTGTTCAAACTAATTGAGTTTTGCTTCAAGTTCATCCTTGGTTTTAGAAATAAATCATTTTGAATTTTCAAATTTGAAACCAAATTCTTATTTTTCAAAATGTGATTTTTAAATTCTAAAACCAACTCATCATAGGCATCTTGTAATTCATCAAATGTATATGAAATTAAAGTAGATGAATTAGAAGTTACCCTTGAATCTTTTTCGATAACCATGAGACAAATGTGGGCTACCTCATTTTCGGTGGAGTCCTTATCACCACTCAATGTCCACACATGCCTTCTTATTATGCCTTAATCTCTTCATTCTCGATTCATGCTTTAATTCTTCTTTGTGGAACTTCATGAATTAGGAAAAATTCTTGAAGAGCTTGGCAATTTCTTCTTCTTCACTATCCTCTTCACTTGAATCTTCATGTTGGCATGTGGAGGATTTGAGAGCAACAACATTCACGTCAATGCCTTGCTCAATCATCTTCTTCTCCTCTTCTTTTTATTTCTTCATGATTTCATAAGTGAGAAGAGACCTCATGAGAGCATCAAGCTTTAAGGACTTGAGATCATTGGCTTCGTTGATGGCAGTCTTATTTGAGTCCCATGACTCGAGAAGAGAATAAATGAGCTTTCGGATAAGCTTATCTTTTGAAACGATTTCTCTATAGCCTTTAAGTCCATTGATGATGACAGAGAATCTATCGAATATCTTGGTGATGTCTTCATCCGGTTCCATCTTGAAGTTCTCATACTCAAGGTCGAGAAGAACAATTTCGGTCTCATTTACTTCACCGATTCCTTCGTGAGTAACTTTGAGCTTGTCCCAAATCTCTTTGGCACTCTTATAAAAAGAAGAGTATGCATACTAATTCAGTTCAAACGCATAAAACAAGATATGCACTGCTTTATCGCTGAGTTACATTTTCTTCTGATGTCCCGCACTCTATTCCGCCTTGCTTCCTTGTGGAACGAACGACCCATCAATAATGACATCCCAAAGATGATAATCAATGAATTTCATGAAGTATATCATCATATTCTTCCAATAAGAGTAGTTGACACCGTTGAAGAAATGCGTCTTGTCGATAGATTACGCCACGATCTCCGGTTAATGTGGTTTGGTTGAGCACCTCTAGGATTGACTATTGGATGTTAATCCGATGAAAAGAAGAAGCTCTGATCCAATTATTGAGATGCTTATTCGATCAACCTTGTGGCTAAGAAGGGGTGAATTGGATTTTAGGTGATTGGTGTGGAAGCTATGGAAAAATAAAAAGAACACAATGATTTATAGTGGTTCGAGCTTATAACTAAGCTCTACATTCACTACCTTAGCTTTCCACTAAAGATTTTTCCAAATTCACTAATGAATTTCTTCATCTTTTCTAGGCTATGGAGGCAACTCTTACACAATCAAAGTTTTATATCCCAAAGCTTGAGCAAACCCTATTTCACAAAGAGAAATACAAAGCAAACTAGGAAAACATCTTAATAGTTGATATGTTTGCAATTTAAGCACACTCACCCAAAACCTAACACTTGAGCATATATGACAATTAAGCTCACAAGTGTGTTCTAATGAATAATTTGACAATTAAAGCACTAAGACATTTTTTATACATTGAATGTTGGCTTGATGATTCTTAATGTTCCATAGATGCTTGGAGGTGTCTTTTAAACCCTCTAACAACTTCATGGTCGTTACTAGCCATTGGTGGTTGTTAAGAGCCGTTGGGGACTTCAATTCCAGCTATAAATGCATTTATAGAGCAGGGCGTATCGGTACACGAGACTCCATATAGGTACTTGCCTTAAACATAAAGAGCTGTTGGAGCATTTATTACATAGGGGTATCGGTACGCTTGTATAGCGTATCGATACACACCTACTCATATCGATACGGCTAAACCTGTATCGGTACGGGAAATAGCTATTAGAATTTGCAAAATGTTGGGGATGGAAAATTGTATCGATACGCTCAAAGCTGTATCGGTACGGGGTCTTCTAGGTATCAGTACAGGTAAGACTGTATCGGTACTCAGACCCAGTTTTTGACACTATGGCTATTTAAAATCATTTAGTGTTAAAAACCCTTTGAAAACATTTTAAACATATTTTTCAAGCTCGTGGACTTTGAAATATTTTTGTAAATTAGTGTAAGTCCAAAACATTCTTTTCTTAAGTTATATCAAAATCAAATATCTTTGAAAGTTTTGAAAATTTTCTCTAGCTCCGTTTCATCATCTTCTTTTTATTTGATTTAGCCATCGACGGCGACACTCGTTTCGGTTGTGGTTGTGGACTGTCGGTAATTTTTCTTATTTCTTTGTTATATTATTCATATTTTACTTTTTTAATTTCTAAAAGAATAAATGTCTTTGTGGCACGTCCCTTGTGACATGTTTTCCTCTATCTTGTGTCACATTTTTTGTTCTTTCCGTTTTTATTATTCTCAGAGTTGTATTTGACGTTTCCTCAACTGATTAAGATTGATCTTATTAGGTTATCTTGCTGATCTTCCCTGCTTTGGACCCTCAGATTGGATTTGGATACATGATTTGTGTTTGTGAATAGTCTTTTCATGAAGTTTGGCTCTGATTTGCGGTTGTCAGTGGTCTTTCAGTAATTTGATCCCCTTTTGTGGTTCATTTGTCGATGCAGTCAGATCTATTCGTATCTATATTTTGTTCGAGTCTTTTTGTTGGGTTTTAACCATTTCCATGTATTGTCCTTGTATGATCTCAAGTAACTAGTTTATTGTGTCATTGGTTATAGAAAAATGTCCAAATTATATGTTTACTTTACGATTGTGATTATAAACCCTCATTATAATTCTGGATATTTTCTTTTTAATAAAACTAGCAACTTTCTATAAAAAAAATTGATATTTATTATTTGTTCCCACATATTTAAAAAATATTCGAAACAATTATTTTTGTAAACCATAAATCGTCTAAATATAACTGTTGGTATCGATTTTCAGCTCTTTTTCTAGCTCAACCCTATTTGTAAGGGTAAAAAAAAAAGATTAGGATATGTTTTAACTTAAACGAGGACCGAAGAATCAAATCCAGAATAAAATGTCAATTAGTCTGGCTTAATTGAGAGATCGAGCGTCCTTAAAGGATTGCTTTTAGAAATAACTTTAAATTGAAATTATGGAAATAGTCATTTTCGGTTTTAGGAAAACTGCAGTTTTGAAGGACAAAATTTATCCCTTATGACAAAGAAGATTAAAAATTAATAAAATCATGGTAGGATCATGTCAGCAGTAGTACTGGGGACTAGGAAGTTTGATGATGCATGCTCATTCATGCTTATTACTATTTTTTTATAATTTTTTAAGAATAAAAATATACAAATAATCGTTAAACTATAAATAATTTCTTCATTGATCTTTCATATAATTATAAAATCTATCAAATTATTACAAAATATAATTAAATCAATCGATCGTTATACTATTTTATAATGTCTGATAACTATCTTTTAACAGTACATAAATTTAATGACAAAAAAACAGTACATAAATTTAAAGACTAAATTTTAACTTTAGAAAAATGAATGACCAAAAAAGTTATTTTTAATAATTTAATGATTATTGTGCATTTTATCCGATTTTTAAACTAGGGCAATTATACCATGCACTGACGGTGGAAACAAAATGTTTTCATAAGCGTCCTAATTTTAGGGGTTAGAGATTTAATTTGGGGTTCATACTTTAGGGGTTTAAGTTTATGTGTTTAGAATTTAAGGATTGTAGTTTGAATTTAGAGTTCAAAGTTATAATTTATAAGTAAACACCTAAATCCCTACCATATTACCCTACAACCTAAACCCTAACCCTAAAACCTAATTTTTAACCACATACCCTAAATTCTAAACCCCTAAACCTAAACTCCTAATCTATAAAACACAAATTAAATCCCCAACCCTTAAAATTAAGGTACTTATGAAAACATTTTATTTTCACCACTAGCCCGTCATATATTTTTCCTTTAAACTACCCGGTTTTACTTTTAAATAAAAGAATTACTCATATTTTCAGTCGAAAAAGGCAATCCCTACTTTTTTTATTTGGAAAAAATACTTTTAATTAATAAATTATATATATATTTAAAGAAATCCACTATTGTGTTGGAATTGTATTATTTTTAAATTGACGTTGTTAAGCAAAATCTAGTATTAACTATCTCCGACGGTTATGGACGAAGTTACCAGATAATATGGGTGGTCAGACAACACCTGAAATTCTTAAGATTTTTTTTTAAAATAATATATATTAAAAAATAAACAAAATACACTCATTTATAAATAATTAGTACCCTTAAATACAATTCAAGAAAAATAAAACTCCTTAATCGTCCCTGCTAGTGGTGGATCTTAGTAACATCCTTTGGGGATTTATTTAATTTTTTTTTAAAAAATAAAATTCTAAATTAAAAGTTTTAAGATATGTGAAGGGTTTAGCTTAATTTTTTTAATATTTGGAGTTTAACTAAACTTTTTAAAACATTCGCGAGATAGATTTAATTAGAAATATTTAAAAGATTAAATAATAGTTTTCTAAAATTTTATGTAGTATTTGTTATAAAATGCAAAAAAAAAAGAAGAAATTGAGGTCAAATTCCTGTGGGCTAATCAAATATGCTTAGTTGGAGGATAAACTGACCTCGCCTGCAACACTTTGGGCAAATGGCCAGCCAAGGGGGGAATAAAGCAGACAAAAATGTACAATATTCACTCACCGCCCGTCAGAACCTGCCGATGTACGATCAAACTACATTTAACAATTCCAGACAATTTGACACCCCACAAATCTCAAACCTCAGCATTTGCAGTGAGTGATGGATGTTGGCAATGGGTTTTAATTAAATATTTCTAAACTTTAGAGAATTTTGAAAGAAAAAAAAAAACCAAGGGACCTAACTAAAAACATGGCAAAACTTCGAGGTTTAATTAGATTAAAAAAAAAACAAGATATAATTATTTTTTTAAGAAAAAACCCATACATAATTCAGTAGTTGAGATTTCGTGGGATATGGCATTAGAGAAAAAGCTAAGAGAGAAGCAGGGATATAATCTTGAGTAGGATGAAGTTTTACAGCACAAGGAAAAGGAGAAACATGAGTCATGTACGATAGAGTGGCCTGCAACAGCAAATCAATATATATATATGTAAAATAAATACAGTACTCGCGACACTTCGAAACATGCTTCACATCCTTGAGTGATTCCAGTTATCTTCGTATTGATCCATGAACTCGTCGTTGAATTTCTTGAAGCTCGACATGATCGCTGGCATGTCTTCCTCGGCAGGTAAAATCGTTGTCCTCAAGTGGAACACCCTGTCAGAAGCAGCATAACATTTATGCATTTTTGTAAAACTATCAACATAAATAGCATAACTGAACCATGCATATCATCGAACACGAGCGGAAAGTAAATTCTCGAGAGAAGGGCAAGTTTAGAAGACGTTTTCAAATTTCAAAGTACCCATCTTTTTGTCCGAATCCGGAACCAGGGACAGTGGAGATGCCTGTTGCTTCCAACAACTTGAGACAATAAAAAACATCTGGGACCATTCCTGCCTGCTTGGCAGCTTCTATAGCTTTCGGAGGCAAGCGTATTTGAGGAAAAGAATACATGGCGCCTGTAGGATCACCAAGAAGAAAGTACTGATGAACAATCGCATAAAATGAAAGATTTCAAGTGACCAGTTGATAACGAAGATGATTTACCTTCGGTGAAATTACAAACCACATTCTTGCAGCTGTTGAATCCATCAGTCATTATCCTTGCTCTTCTTCTCAAGGATTCAAGGATTCCTTGGCTGCGAGTTTTAATGTTAGTTTAATCAATGCAAGCACGACGAACACTGGAAAAACCCACCCTCCATTTTTATTAAACCAGAAAGAAAAACATGCATTAACCAAGTCTTTGGGAACTTTGTGTTAGAAGACATACCTTTCCCTAATAAATTGCTCATATGAAATATCCCCAGGTTTCAGTGGGTTGACCATCAGTCCCATCTGTAAAGAGAAGAGGAAGCTTACTTATCGTACGGTTAAGAGAACCACAACCGAAACTTAAAAGTGTTCGAAGTCACAGAAAATAGAATGACATTTAACTCACAAATATCTGAGCAGGAACATTAGGACTGAGTGCTATTGATGCAATCTTGTAGATCTCATCAACTGTCTGTAAATATAAGATCAGGAAAGCAAAATTGAAATGAGCATCTATTCGAGGATCCGTATTGTGTTCGAACCCGAAGAAGAAAGTCTATGATTGTGAATATGAAAGAAATTTAGTTGTCTTTTCCATTTGACAACATCATCAAAGTTGGGAAATTACTATACCTTTTTAACATGGAAATTCAACAGCAATGGTGCTTAAACTATTTTACAATGCATCATGCATTGACATTTGGGAGAAATTCTTGGCTCCCACAGAAAAACATTTGTTAAATCAAACTAAAACGACGCAAACCTGGGGAGGAAGGTTGGTCATCTCAAAGTATCCTCCTCGTTGCCCACATTCACCCCAATATCCTTTAGACACAGTGTGGAAAGAAACTAGCTGCACTTCCTTGCTTATGGGAGGCCCCATATCCATCAAAACCTTCCATTGGTAAAAGGAAAAAAAATGCAATTAGAAACAATTAACACTCCATGAGAAACATTCAGACCTCGTTTGATCTAACAGCAAGATAGAATCTACCTTTCTAGCACTGATAAAGGGACGCTCGTCCTGGTATATATTCTGTTGATAAACCTCGTCTCCAAGTAACACTAAGTTTTCTTGGTAACAGAAGTTTATTATTTCTCTTAAATTAGCTTCACTGAGACACTGACCAGTAGGGTTCCCAGGGTTAATAATCACCATTGCTCTCACCTGGTCATATACAACATAAAAAAGATTCATTTACCAAAATAAAAATATGTATTGTAGTATTAAATCCAAAGGGAAATGAAGTTTACAAAACAACTTTTGCGAATCGAGTTGAGAAAATAAATTTGGGAAGTAAAAACCGTTTGTTGCCGAGCCAAATCGAATCAGATTTTTAAGTCCCGACATGAAGAATGGGATTATTTAGTCAAACAAGTTATATACGCTTTTATACATCAATTCATCCAATTGTGATGTTTGTGTAGTTTCAAACCATGTTTCTCGAGTTCTTTTGTAAACAAGCAAAACAAAAAATATACTGACAGTTATTCCTTTGAAGCGAGCCTGGGCAACTGATTCCCGAAGATTGTTAACATCCAACCCCCAGTTTGCAGTCTCTTCCAGGTAGTATGGAACAAGTGAACCACCAAGGAGAGATATTGTAGCCGAGTAAAGTGGATACTGAGGGACAGGAACCAAAATCTGGCAAAGAAATTTTTTTAATAGAATACAACTTATCATCAGAACTATACACTGGGAACATAGTAAATCTCTAAATTATAATTTATAAGGCAGAAGAATTCAAACTAAGACAATAAGAAAAGATGATACAAATGATGAAATAATGTTTTAGAGAAATGGAAGAGGAAAATATGTTACCCCATCCCCTTCGCCCCGGATAATACAATTCAAGATCTGCATCACACCTTTGCTGGCACCATCAGTGAGGAATATGAGTTCTGGGTCACTGCCATTGGAAAAGGAAGCAAACAACGACTAGCTTACAACTTTGGAACCAAAAATGAGAAATTGTTCGTGAGAAAGATCATATAGTGAGTGATAGCATCTAGATTATCACCTGGGATACCCATCACGCCTTTGAATGAACTCTGCTACCTCCTTCCTGACTCCTGGAATACCTCTGGAATCACTGTATGCACCTAGATAGATAGTGAGTGAACAAATGTTATTTATATTGTAGATCATATTCGAATTACTTTAAATTCTGAAAACTTTCGGGAACTGTTGATAGATAAGCTATAATAGGATACTTGTAATGTAACAACTAAAATAGAGAAATAATTCAAATAAACAACAATATAAAAATTGTCAATTGTCATGCAGTCTAAGGTAGAATGTTGGACTCTAAGTTCCAGTGTATAGGAATCAAAACCTTGGGAATCTCAAATATAAAGAAACATGGAAAGATAAAACTAATTTACTAGATTATTTAACAAGTATACAGACAGAAGAAAACGAAGTGCAAACGAGAGGTATTTCCGGTGGTTTAACAATGATTTTTGTATAAATAGCTCAACGATATACCTAGACCACCAGAGGTCAATGAAAGATAATGTTTTGCTCTTGCAATTGCATCTGCGGGAAATAGAAGTCCTACATTAGGATCATCTAGCAGAAATGGAGCTTGGCACAGAGCAACCACCTGCAGTAGCACAGATTTGTTGGTTCAATACAGGCTATTAACAACTGAATGAGCAAAACACAGAATAACTCCAACAGAAGGAAACCGAAATACATAGAACTTATATATATATATACCTGGCGAGGAAAAGTCAGTGGTTTTTGTCCAAGAGCATGAGGGTTGCCAACATTTGTGAAAATAATCTGCAGACATAAAAATAAGGCCATGAAACAAATTAACATGCGCGCATCAGTTTCGTAACCGAATAACTTACAAGAACAAGCTCTGTGTGGTAAACAAGTACTATAAGCTTAGCTCAAAAGTGTGATTATACTACTAATGATAATTTCTCAAAAATATCTAACAATATGGTTTTCAAAAGCCCCAACCAAGAATATGTAGGAAACCGAAACTCACACATTCTCTGTTGATTACAAAAGCTAAAATCACCAACACATAAACTCCTGTGCCAACTACTTGTTCAGCATAAGAAGCTGAACTGGATGGTCAAATAAAATAAGGAGAAAGCAACCAAAAACACACCTTCTTCCCTTCCTTCTGAAGCTCAGAAGCTCGAAGATACAACTCGCCTCGGACTGCATACTGAACTTTCTTCACGTTTTCATTCAGTGTCTCATAGTCCAATCCCTTAAGACCCATGATACCGGAGTTCCTTCCTTAAACTTATCAATCTATGGATTCAACACTCAAACCTGTAAGAAAACCTTAAACCATAAGTCAAAACTTAACATTTTGATCTTTATGCAAGAAATCAGTTCGTTTCCCAGTTCCAAAATGAGAATAGAAATCGCCAAAAACAATTTGAACTTTACAATATAATCACTATAAAACCGGCTCTAAAGCACATCTGACAATAAAAAACATGCATTAACAAAAAGCGCTAAAAGGAATTAAAGAGAGTTTCTTGGGATCAATGCGATTATCACTAAATAAGGAGCCAACCTCAGAATACTTGAAAATCCAGGCAGAAAAATGCATATAGAAAAATAAAAACAATCACATAGTTAAAACATAAATCAAGTAAAATTCAAAACCCAAACTCGATTGATCATAAATAACTCAGAATCCAAGCAGATTACCCTTAAACTGAACCAGAAACTGCAGAAACGAAAGTGGCGTGGAGGAACTGAAATCCCGAGGTGGAGTTGGTTAAGTTGCAAGTGTCAGTAGACTATTCACGTCAGGGAAAAGGCAATATATATATAAAAGATGTGGCAGTGTGGGAATGAGTTAAGAAGGGCAGAGGCAGCAGCGGAACCACTGAAAATTGGATTATTTCAAAAAATGTGGGAATTTGGGTGTTTTATCTTAAAAAAACAAAAGACAAAAGGGATAAAATTGATCGAAGAAGTGTGGTGTAGCTTCAAACCGTGAGTTCTTGGTAGATATTGAACCTTGGGGGATTTCATATTGGTCGTTCTCACCAACTCCAAGTGTGGTTCATATTTGATCCTTAACGGGTGTTTTCCAATCCTTGTAATGGTAATGGTTGCAGGGCAATTCAGTCAACATTTCATGAATTAATCTTTGATATTTTTTGTAGAATTATTTGGGGTATTAATATTAATATTATTTATTATATTTAGCTTGTTGACAAAATCAGTGCTAGTCTGCTAGATGTCTTATGATGGACTGCAGTTGCTTTTCTGTAGCACTGATTACAATATCGTTGCTGGTGGAATGGTTTGGATTTTGGACCAATTATCAATATTAGGTTTTTTTATTTGTTTACTAAAATTGTGTAATGAGAATAATAATTTAGAAAGATACTATTGGAGAAAGCATATTCTATTATTTTTTTTACTAAAAGCATATTCTATTACTAAAAGAATAATAATGGGTTTAAGTACATCACTTGGGTCTAAAAAATTCTTGTAAAAAGCATAAAAGGTTAGGAGAGAAAAAACAATTCATGTACTTAAACCCATTTGATTCACCATAAAAACTTAAAGCAATCAAACTCAAACAAAAATTAAAAATAATAACTACAAAAATGGAGTAAAAGATGTGACTTTAAATTCTTTAGTATTTCAAATTATTTTGGTTCAAAAAAATATTATTTCAAAATTCATATTATTTTAAAGTCTCATTTTTTTCTAATAGGCAAAGTTTGTCAAAAATTTTAATTTTGACTTTCTTAAACTCACTTGATACGAAGTCTAAATCTGCCACCGGAGTACAACATTAGTTCCCAAGATCTAAAGTTTGAATAGAATAAATTGGGTTGAGAGGGTATCTCTCATAATTGAACACGTACAATATTCAATCCGGATTGGTCACCCAATATGTTAGATACTAATGGTTATACCAAAAAGGAACGGTTTACATTTATGCTCGTTTAAACTTTAGTTTAAATTAACTAATCAATTATTGATTCAAGTTACAAAATTCCAATGCTATTATTTAAAAAAAACATGTAAAACCGAGATAAGTCTGTAAGATTGCCCATTTCTCTTTTTCCTTAAATAACTTTAGTATTTTGCCCCTGCCCCAAAAAATGAGGGAGCAAGCACTGCTTCATACTGCATTATTTTACCTTGTTCGACATTTTTATATAATTTAGGAGCTTCTTGAGGGCCTTACCACTGTCAATGGCTTCTTTGGCTCTTTCCAAAGCTAAGGACACGTCTTCTGCACCATCACATCCGAGTAAATGATCAACAATTCCGGCATTCAAAACAATCCGATCATATGCTGGCCCTCTTTCACCGTGAAGGGTTGCCAAACCCAGCTCTATATTCTTTGATATATATCAAACATGGTTGAATAACAATGGAGTTTCAAAAATAACAAACAAAAGAAACAAAGGGAAAAAAGAGTTCTGTTTTCACCATTTCTGGTGGTTTGTTGGCAGAGGGCTATAAAGCAAATGGTTTTCAAATTTTACCGATCTATCAGTTCTTGGAGTATCACTTGGTTCAAAACCGTAGACCATTGCATTAACCTCAAGCTTGAAACTCTGACGTGATACACCTGCAACGTTAGGATACAGGACGGCATTAAAATCTTACTAATAATCTTAGCTCTGTTAAATATTCAGACAACTTTCGAAATGGATTACAGACGAACCATCCACTTCACAAGCTGATTCCATGCCAACCGAACAAAAACCTGAACAATAGTTCACAGGAAGTCCTTTTGATGTGTTTGATGATCGCAACCTAGTTGTCATTGAGAGGGCACCTTCTTCACCCTTAAATAAGAGCAGTATCAAGCATTTAAGTGTTTTGCTCAAATTACTTGTTGATTTCTTTTGGAATTTAAATCGAATCAAGATATCTTGAATATCAAGAAAGGTAAGTCCTAATTTATTCTTCTCTACTCCATAACCAAAACATTTTCACATTTAACAAAATGTTCTAACCTTCACTACCAAACCAGAATGCACACCTCTTCTTTTCATAAGCATTAACAGCGGTTCCACATAGCCTTCATGATAGAATCCCGCAACAATTGATTCCCTCCCCTTCGCCTGTTAAAGAAACAACAGTCCTTGTGAAATAAGCACTCTAGCGTCAGGAACATCGTAAATTTGCATACAGTAAAATCAGTGGAGAATAAGGCCTTGCAGCACAAAATGCCATGAAAGCATCCCAACATATACATAAATGCATATACATAATATGTACAATATATTAAACTAATAACACAAAGTAACGTTGCTATCCACATATATACTCGCACCCTGATAAATTGCTGAACCTTTTCGGTTGTTGCTAGTGGTGGACGTTTCTTTATTTGCTCCGTCAATCCAATCAATGAATACCTAAAAACATCATTAAAAAATCTTAACTCTTTCATTATATTAATAGGAAATAAACATAAGCGGTTATGCCATAATACAGTTCTTAACCAAATCAAGTCCAACTCCAACCCTTTTCACTGAAAAGTGAAAACCCAAAATCTTAAAGAGTTTCCATTTAATAATATTATGTTTCAGAACAAGAAACCACGTAAACCCAATAATCCATCAACTAATACAGTTGTTGAATTGAGTATTTAATTACATTATGTTTTGGAGAACAGATAAGAAAAAGAGCTGTGGAATTATAACCCAAGAACAACCAACGTTAATGAGATCTATGTCTTAGGGTGCTCAGGCTTTCAACCAGAATAAGATCATATGTAGACCTTCATGCAAAGGAAATATAATTTAAAAGGTGCGAAGTTTCTAAACACATTACACATCATGAAATGGAGAAGATATAATCTGAAACAATATTTACTTGGCAGTTGAAAATATGCACTCTTAAAAATTGGTTAGAGGTACAGACTACAAACTAGCATTTAGTCTGATTTTCAGGAGATACTCTTGGTTGAACATAGAAGATTCAAATGCTAAAATTAAGTATGTTGGACCTTTATTCACTTATTCCAGTTTGCTTTTAGTTTTTTCCCCAATCTTTTTTATTGCAATATGGAGCATGGACCAAAAAAATGTGAAAGAAAGAGAAAAGACAATAGACTATTTGGTTAGATTCCATAGAGAGATGGGCGAGCTTCACGTAGACTTATGTAAGCAAAACCAGCCTCCTCATCCTGAAATGACAATTTTAAAATTTTCTGCAATCAAAGAGAAACAAGAGGGAGGAGGCAAGGAGAGGGAGAAGAGTAAGTGAGAACCAACCTCAATAAGTTCTTTTGCTTGATGCAAGGATAAGTTTGTGTTCGCTCCCATAAATTTCAGCATTTGTTCTTCAGTCACACCCCACTGAGAGAAGGAAGATTTCCTCATGATCACTGAAACAGTAGAAATGATTAGTGTGCAAAAACGGTACAAGCATTGACACTATATTTTGAAATTCAGAACAACTTTATAGCATCAAAAGGAAGTTGTACTTTTAGATGGACTTGTCCTTAGAAGATGAATTGCAGCAGTTGCAACAATAACAACTAATTCTTATTTTCCACGAATAATAAAGAAAATGATTCACATGGCACGGGAATACTGAGAACTTACCTTAGGTGGCATCCATTCCACACCATGAAGCAAGGAAGATTCACCATAACAGGATCAAACTGCAGCAACAAACAATGTGCTCCTAAAGTATCGTGTGTTTCCATCATAAGGTTCACCATAATGAGTTAAGGATCTAACGTCAGCAATTGGAGTGGGACCTGAGTTCATCATCAAATTCATTTGGTCAATATTATTCAATCATTTGAAAAGCAGCATTCTAACAAAGTTTCCAAAAATAAAATACAAATACAAATCACATACCAAGTTCATCATCAAATGTGAGGCAGTATGCTTTAAGTTCCCTATCTGTTTCCCTGTTCATACGTTGACCAATTAAGAATGCCGAAAGCAATGTTTCACTTACTCCAGTGGATTTTCCATCTTCCAATTTCAATGCAAAAGCATCTTCCAGAACACCCTGGACTTCCTCATATCCAAGGTGACCTCCAGCCAAAATTTCTCTAAGTGCACCAACCAATCTCATTTCACTCATTCCATTCCCAACAAAATGTGGTCCAGCTGTACTTCCGAATCCCATTATAGACCCTTCGGGATCAGCAATGAAGATAACATCAGGTGGTAGTACCCGTACTAGTTGCGGCCAAAATTTCTTCATTGCACACCTTTCTCCTTCACTCCATTGAGTTGCTTCGGGGAAAGCATTTGCACGGATTGTCATTCCAGCAAAGAACGCTTCAAGCTGAGCTTTCGAGACTTGTTCTTCATCTTTCAGTTCCCCCCTAACTGGCAATCTATGCAAAACATGTTATTGAACGAGGCATATCCAGTTAGGACTTACGACTAAGGATCCTTATGCATCAAAATCATTTAAAAAAAGAAATCCTAGCCATTGTATTGTTAAACCTTCATGCAAATTCCTAAGCCTTAAAATAAATGAATTGACAAATGCAAATCGCTTTACTAAAGCAACCTTAAGATAATTTTATTCCTGGGAAAATGATAATAAAAAACGCTTTAATTAAGAACATTTGACCTGATCTTAAAATGGTGTCCAAAACCTTAAACGCCTGTTCCCCGGAGAGCGGTCTGGTCTGAGTGGGTCCAGTGCAAACCCTAGCTTGAGCTTCCAGCACTGTCTGGTTCGGCTTCGGCAACTTAGAGTTTCGATACGTTGAAGAAATCGCCGGGTTTGTAATATCGGATTCGTTAAGCCCTAACTGTTCAATAGTTGCAGAGTCCAAAACAGCTCTCGTGAAAATCAAACGCAATTTCCGTCCGATCAAACGGTGGCCGCTATTCTTATTCAAAAAATGAAGCGAGCTCGGAATGCGGTATGGATTAGGGTAGCGAGAGTTGATTTGGATTGAAGACAAAGAAAGCGAAGGCTCTGGAATAAGCTGAGCTCGCATTTTCGAGGGGTCGGAAAATTGGTCGCACCTTACCGGTTAGGGACGAAACGATGGGCAGGATGGCAACGGGGGGATCCGAATTTATTGAAAAATCAGATTTGTATCCTATTCGATCTAATAAAATTTTAATGTCTTATAAATTTTTATTATAGCAATAATAGTGGAAAAGAAATTTAAAGATAAAATAGATGTCATTTATGAATAAGAAAATGGGTGTCATTCGTGGATAATAAAATTATAATAGTAAAATTTTTAATATTAATATATTGAGTACGCTAATTTTTTTTTTGAAATTAATATAAAAGTTCAGATTACTCAAATTTGTTTTTCTCGTTTTCAAATTTCAAATTTTACATCCATTGGACTTATTGGAATTAGAGCCAAAAATAGAGAGAAAATTTAATTTTGAAAAGACCTAAGATAATTCCCAATATAAAAACTTCAATCATTTCAATTTATTTAAAAGGAGAAAATGGTAAAATTAGTTTAATATTACATCTAAAAAATATTTTAAAATCTATAGCACCCCAAATTATTTTTGAATCTATAAAACTTTCTATAGTGCATTTTGAAGATTGTTCCGTCCTCACCAAAAAATTAAGAAAAAAAACATAAAAGCAAGTTGCTTTCAATCCGTCTTCAACAAAAAAATAAGAAGATTGCCTGCTTGCAGTTCGACCTCATGCTGGGTGCAGGGACGTGGCAGTAAAATAATAGTGTTGGCAGACCCGGGTAAGGCTGAAAAAATTGAAAGGGGTAATATTTTTGTGAAATAGGTTTTAGAATAGGGTGATTAGGGTATTAAAAAATATTTTAAATATTGAATTTGAATTTTGAATGGTTATTAAATAGATTACAGGGGTAAATAACAGAAAAAAATTGTATTGTTTTGTGTGTAGTTTTTTTGTGTTAAATAAGTGAGGTTAAAGGTAAAATATGAAAGAAAGTCTGAAAAAAATAGGTGAAGAAGGAGAAAAAGAAGAAAGAAGAGGGGGAAGAAATTTTAAAGAAATTTAGAGTAAGTTGATTTTTGTGTAGATTGTTTGTTTATTTTTATTTTAGAATGTTGTTTAGGACAAAAATTATAGCAATATAATATAACATTATGATAATTTTGATTCGAAAATATATATGGTTTTGAACATACAGAAACAACGAGCAACATGTTTATGGTCGTTTTTCATTAGGATGGACAAATTGTGAAAATTAACATCGGTGTCGTATTTGAATCGAAAAACACTACAAAGATGAGGTTATCAAAGAACATTTTCCTTCGAGAGATGAAGCATGACATAGACAGAAAAATAAGAGCTGAGATTGTTCATTTTTGGTACCAGTGGAAGACATGTGATGATCCAGTCAGATATTCTACAATAGCTCTTAAAGATGATAGTGATGTTAGAATCATGATTAAATATGTATTCGAAGTGTTGCGTTACATGCTGAGTTGCGTGAGAGATATGACGTTTTGGGTTTATCCAAAATGTATTTGGAAGTTCTTCTCAAATGGGTTTCGACAGTGCGGTTGAGGACCAACCATATAGGTTTGGAGATATCTTTGTTGTGATGTTGGAAAGTGGGACATCGAGTGCATTTCATCCATATGTCGGGCCTTTGATGTTCCCGACTGTTGAGTCGACAGTTGATCCGAGTGTTGGCATTGACATTGAAAATCTCCAAGGTCGATGAGGAAAAACGCTTGCTGATTCTAGTGAAGATGAAAACATTGCGGATCCTGATTTGACTAATGATGACCTTGGTAATGAGCCTGTTTTTGATGGTGGTGAGTTTGTTTCGGCCGGGGATAATATTACATGGTATGAACCTTCTGTCCACATGAACTTTATAGATTACAATGAGACGAAGGCACCTGAATTCCCAGTCATGCCACAATTATGTTCGGGTTCATATGATGAATTATCAGTTGGAATTCAATTTGCAGAAAATGAATTAGCTACATGGGCAATTAAAGAGTATTCCATTAGAAAACATGTAGACTTTATTGTTAAAGAATCCAGTCTGAGAACTCTGTTTGCAAAATGTATTAAATATAGAGAATATTGTAATTGGAAGATCCGAGTGCCTAAACTTCAGAGGAAAAATGCTTAGGTGATTACAAAGTACAATGGTCGCCACACTTGTTTATGAAATTCCATCGACCAAGACCACCATAAATTTGACTCAGATGTAATAAGTCGCCACGTGAAGATGTTGGTTGAAGCAAATCTAAAGGTTATTGTTTCAACGATTATGGCATCTATTAAACAACAGTTTGAATATCAAATAAAATATGGAAAGGGTTGGTATGCAAGAGATAAGGCACTGAAAAAAGTGTACGGTAATTATGAGAAGTCGTACAATGAGCTACCACTTTTATTACACGCAATGGTATTATTTGTTCCGGGGACCATAGTCAAGTATAAAACATTGGATGCATGCAACCGAGAAGGTGAACTTCTTCAGGGAAGAAAATATTCGACAAACTATTTCAGGCGTTCAAGTCATGCATTGGCAGCTTTCCATATTGTAAGCGTATGGTCCAAGTTGATGGCACAAGGTTGTATGAAATATACAAACATGCACTGTTGATTGCCATTACACAACATGGTGATGGAAATATCTTTTCGATTACCTTCTTAATTATTGATAAAGAGTCGGCGAAGTCTTGTAAATTCTTTTTGAGCAATTTACGTAAGCATGTCATCCGAGAAGATGGAATTTGCTTGATTTTCAATAGAGCATCGAGCATTTTAGCAACAATTGATCAACAGAACATCAGATGGACACCTCCGCACATATATTTCGCTACTGTGTACACCATATTGGCAAGAACACTATTAAAATATGAAAAAAAGACCTATCATTCGCAGCCAATTTTAGGCATGGGTATGTAATTTTCGTTTTTTCAAACTCAATTATTTATGTGTTATGATTTTTGTTGATGCTAACAACATATATTATGAAATAGTATACGAACTACTATGACCAAATTTTGAGAGAAAGTTGGCAAATTTAGGCATGGAGTACGACGAAGATGTTTGGGCGTAGGCAAACAATATAGAGAGGGAAAGATAGACCCAATCATATGATGAAGGTCGACGATACGAGCAATAATAGCCAACCTTATGGAGTGCATAAATGGTGTATTAAAAGGAACACGTCACCTCCTAATAACAAGCTTGGTAAAAGAGACGTACTATAGGTTGTATTAAGTATGTAAAAGTACTAAATTAGTACACTTTCTACTCGTTATTATGGTTAGATTTAGGCTCATTCTAGTTGCATTTTTAGTCACTCACGTATATTTGCATTGTTTCCTTTGTGGTTGTGCTTGATTTCATGTTTCGGTGAGTTTTGGTGAAAAGAGGTATTGTTGGTATTTGTTTCGTGTGTGCAAGATTTATTGCCCGGACAAGCTGGAGATTGTCGAATCAATTGAGGAAAGAAGAAGGAAGCTGCCAACTTGGATAGGATAAGCTCAAGGAATTCGAGATAAACATGAAGAAGCAAAGATATATCCTAAAAAGTGTTGGAGTCCCACGAAGAGGTCAAGAGGAGTTTTTGGAGGATAGATAAATAAAAGAGATTTATATCTTTTATCTTATTATAATCTAGCTTAAACTCTTCCCTATCCGACAAAGAAATCGGCCAAGCCATCTTCTATAAATAGAAGACCTAGCTGCAGCCTTGGAGACATTCAATTGAGAGAGAATCCAAGAGAGAGATGTATCGACTTCATCTTCTTCCTCTTGCTTTGGTTTATTTTATGTTGGAAACTTTTTGTTTGAGTTTATTTTTAAACCCAGCCATGAACTAAACTATTTGGGGTTAGGGTTATTGTGTTGAATAGTTGTGAGAATGATTGAATTTGTTTTAGGTATTAGAGTTTGCAATTTAGTTTGAGGTTTGTCCATTCTTGGTTTTTAATTTTCAATTGCGAGTGAATTGGGAGAGGATCTCGTGAATGCATATATTTATCTAATATCGGAAGAGCTAGATTCAAGAAACGAATGAACATGGTTTTCATACAAACTTATGTTGCTGAAGACTAATTCGACTTATGGATAAGTTAAGAATTTCAACGGCTAAAAGAAGTGCAAGATCGGTTGATGTTTACCCATAGTTAACGCAAGAATGTATCACCAAGACGGGCTTAATTAACTAGTGTTTCGAATTAGGGATAAGGAAAAACCATTGAAGAATGCTTCGCCGAACCTTGAAATAAGTCACCCAGTTGCCCAGGTAGTCACACTATTCCCAATTGCCCAGGCAATTTCACTTGCCCAAGCAATCCGACTGTTGCTAATTGCCAAGGTAATTGAGTTGCTCTTGCACTCAACACTTAGAAGATTCATTCAATTATCATACCACGACCCGCAATAACCTGGCCTACTCTCTCTCATTCGATTGCATATTTCTTCTATTTTATTTCTCTTTTATTTACTCATTAATTAGAACTCTTACAATCACCAATTTGTGTTTTTCTTTTCAGTGTGAATAATTAGATTTCGGAAGTAGCACCAATCCTTGTGGAGACGATATCTATTTTGTACTATAACTCGCGACGGGTACACTTGCACCAATTGCGAAGCACTCAAAACACGCAACAGGTTGGCTAAAGTTTGGTCCGATAAAAGGGTAAAAAATCCAAGCTATGATAAATAGGGGACAAGTTTAGTCTCCCGATCATTTGACAAAAATGAAAAAGAATGTAAAACTGGCAAGATCGATGGTTATTCACGGGTTTAACCTAAATGGACAAATTTTTGATGTTGTTGATTCCGTACACAACAACGAAGGAGGCTGCTGCCAAACATTTCGAGTCAATTTTAGGCAAAGATAGTGTGACTGTGGTGAGTTCCAGGTATGTCGATATCCATATAGGCATGCAACCTCAGTATGTATGTCTAAAGGGGTTGACCCGTACAACTTTGCAGATGAATGCTTTAACTTGTACAAGATAATAAATATTTACAAATGTGAGTTCCCACCGATAGCGAATTCACAATATTAGCCACCATTGAAGCATGACGAATAGTTACCGAATCCAGCACTCCGTAGAGAACCAAATAGAAAACCTCCATTGACTCGCATTCATACCAGTATGGATCTTCATTATAGAGAGGCGGGAGAACCAAATAGATATACGAGATATAGGGGTACAGAACATTCCAAAAACAAATGTCCAAATCGATCGAATTACATGGTCATGCCTCGGTAATTCCATTCATTATTCGTGGTAGAACTAGTTTTATTTCTTTATATTTGTATCTGAATGAACATTTAAATATTTTATATTTGAACCTCGTATTTTTGGGATCTGTATTGTGTAATGAAAATAGTTTTTATTGTTAACTGCCATGCTTATTTCTAAAATTTAAGCGCTTAGACATCTAAACAGAACACGATAATAGGCATCACATATCATACATGCATCACATATCACATAATTTCTAAAATGAAGATTCAAATAACTAATAATAATAGGCATCACATATCGAAAATAATAATATTCAAGTATTTGTATTACATAGAAGAAGAGTCACGTGAAATCATTTTCTATGCAATTTTTATTTATGTTAGGGTGTGGTCGAATGGTAATATCGTGGTGGTCGTCGATCTTGTTGCAGTCTTTGCAGTGCAACGTATTCCTCATCCTCATCAATCACCAGAGGCATAAGAGACGGTGTTGTAAACACATAGTCACCACTATGCCCTCATATCTTGGTAAAAATATGGGACTACTAATCGACGTATACGCCATAAAATTTGTGATCTTCTGATAGTCCATGTTTTCACCAAATCTCGGGTACACGGGTGATTGTGAATGATAAAAATCTGGTACGTATGTTTCAAAATCACTCGCAACCAAGCTTCCGCCCACTGCTGGATAATAAATGAGTAGTTGTGGATGATAAAACATGTCATCCACTGGATTTGCTACCGAGCTCCCGCCCACTGCTGGATGATAAATGAGTGACTTTGGATTACAAAATATGCCATCCATTGAATTTGCTACTGAACTCTCGCCTACTACTAGATGATAAATAGGTGGTTGTGGATGATAAAATCCGTCATTCACTGGATTTGCTACCGAGCACCCGCCCACTGTTGGATGATAAATGGGTGGATGTGGAAGATAAAATCTGCCATCCACTGGATTTGTTATCAAGCTCCCACCCACTACTGGATGTTCATATATGGTTGGAAAAGTATTAGCATACATATCTGATGTACCAGATTTACTGTGATATTCATTCGCTTGACTCCGAGGTAAGCCCGTTGCACTCTTAGATGATTGATCATGACCACAATATTTTTTTTAGAAATAGTCGGCATTGTTCTTGTTCTTTCGCATTAGTCAAGTATTGTTTTCCATTATTGCGATAGAAGAACATGTACTCTAAATTATCTAACTCCAAATCATCAACTTGAATTAGAGTACGAGGTGGCGACAATTCACGTCTGTTGTTCTACATATCAACATACTTGACATACTTTATTTCTCATGCATGATGACCCTTGTCGCGAAAGTCTACGCGGTGTAGGGTGTCACAATTCAGTGGATCTCTCAAAATGGGCTGGTGGAAGCCAAACTGCCTAAGGACTCTATTTCTGAACTGGTACTCTACAAAAGCAAAGTGGATCATCGTTTTAACCGCACACCAGAGATAGAAATCTCTCATTAATGCTTCTAGTACATTTACGCATGCATCGGTGTAAGACCTCCAAATAAACTGCAAAAATTATATAAACTTAACTTAAAAAGTAAATTAATTACATAAAAAATAACATGTAAAAGTAATTTAATTTAATTTTGATACCTCAATTTCGCAAGATAAATCAATATGAGCTCTAAACACTTTCACATTGTTGTATGCTAACAACGTATGAGCTTTTTTCGCATTCCATCTGCATATACATCCAAATAACAGTCATTTCATTTTTTAGATAAAATAAAAATATTTTTAAAAACTTTCAAATCAAAGTAAAAAATTACCTACTAACAATAGGAAAATTTCTCGAACTTCGAGTAACCAATATAAAAATAGAAGTCGTTCTTATGCCCAAGCTTGCAATAGCAACAAACATCCACCAACACCGCTTGCCTTCACATCATTATTATCTAATAGAGCGGCCTTGCATAACTCATGGTACAAGAACGTTAATATTGCTAATCCCCAACTATAATTACCAGCTTTTGAAGACATTAAAAGTTATGGTAGATGTCGTGTGTGTGAACAAGATTGCCAGATTTATTCAGCATCAGTATCCCCCAATGAGCTGTAAAATATATGCTTGACTTGCACAACTAATATATTGCGGTGTATTATTGTTACCGTCTCTCTACAACCAGCACAATTTAATACGAGATCCTCTCACATTGTTTCCAGTTGGAACCTTGTTGAGGTAATAAAAACAAAGCTTTGCAGGTGAATCCTTCGTATGCTTAACCAATGGACTCCCATTTACCGGGACCCCGATTAGCATTACCACGTCTTCGAGCGTAATGGTACATTCTCCTCATGACATGTGAAATGTATGAGTTTTCGGTATACAACACTCAATTAGTGCGATAATTAAACCGAGAATCAGCTTGTAGCCACGATTAATATGGCATGATAAAATCCCGCATATTGCAACCATTAAATTATATCATTGTGTGGGTGATTACTCCATATGCTTAGGTGATATTTAAAGGTTTCCTCGGTTGCCTGCATTAAATTATAACAAATAGGAAAAATAAAGAATCCAGAATCTCAAATTAACTTCTTTAATTTATTTTACTGTATTATCAACCACAACACTAGAGACATGTCGATTCTATAATCTCAACATAAGATTTTAATCGGTCTTCCTTCTAACAAAGCTACATACATGACAAGTAAGCAAATATTAGTAAAAATAAATATCACTAAATTTAATCGTAACTACTACTTTAAAATATTAATAAATATAAAATTTTCATGATGAAAATAGAAACCAACTTATTAGTTTACAATTTGACACAAAATATTCGAACTCAGATTTCTTCAAATCTTCTTTCTTCTCTTCTTCAAACAATTTCTTTACAAACTTTCTTCCACAATTTTTTACCTTTATCCCTTATTTAACAACTCAAAATTTAAACCTCAACTACTCAACCCACCAACCCACTAACTAATCAATATAAATCAACCATCCATTTTTGAAAAATAATTAAAGCCGGTTGCCAGTCCATTATTTTTTTAGAGCAGTGAGCCATCACATGTATATTTTCAGCATGGTAGTCCTGCACACTGCACACGATCAACCTGCATGGTGTTGCGGACATGCCCTCTTTGCTCGGTTGGCAAGCCGTGCGGCACTTGAAATGGGTCACAAGGCGCTAGGGCTTTAGAGTTTCGAATCCCGCAGGGCCTAGCGATAGCTACACTCCAACCTCGTACTTTAGCCACGAGAGCGATATGGGGCCCTATGGCCCCAAACCATCCCTAGGTATTTCTCCCAGGGAGACAGTGCGCCAACCACTAGGCCCCACTGCCCGCACACCTAGGCCCCACATGGGCCTAGGAGTAGGTCGCTTACACCAAAGAAGCTCGGCCACTAGCCCAGGCGAGGGGGATGGTGGAGACCCGACACCAGACCACTTCCCCCTAAAGAGCTAAATAAACTTACCAGGAATGCCGTGAGTAGACGTTGCTTCGTCCCAAATGAGGACAATTTCTGGATAGGGCCTTCATCGTCTTCCTAAAGCTTCTCAACTTGCATTCTTGACTTGGTAGCTCCTTAGGGACTGCTCATATCATCACTCGGTCCACCATTGCTCGGTCATGAACGGGCTTGTCAAGGCAGGGTCGTAATATAATAAGGGATGGCCTTGACATCTCTCCCCCACTTACTCTATCGATGGCCTCATCGATGTAGCCCCAGAAGGGATGGTTCTGACATTCTCCCCCACTTCATCTACCGATACCCTTATCGATGTAGTCTAAGAAGAGATGGTTCTCATTGATATTGACACCAGTTCTTCATCACCTGTTGAGCCGATACGAACCATTGTGGCAGCACATCTTCGATTCGTGCTCGATTTGGTTTATTTTTCTCGTCCCACCATTTGATCCTTCAAGCAACTAATTCAAGCCTCGATCCTGGGTTCTTTCTATCCCCTTTTGACTATGTTGTACATCCGTAACCATCTAGACTGACCACAGACTCATTATAACCCAGTTCCACTTCTATCATGTTGAGTTTTAGATTCATGCACCCCACTTTTACTCTGATTGTGGCTCGGGCAAAAGACAAGTAACAAACCATCGATCCACTCGAACAAGTGCCTTGTAGTTTCTCTGTGCTCCACGATCTGCCCATTAACCTACACAAATACAAAAGTAACATACCTGGCCATGAGCAGACGTGTTATGACTCGTCACTCAATGGCTTGCTCCTCGACGTTAAGCATCTTCGCCAACTTTGCCTCATCTCTTACCGAGACCTCCAAAGTATTGAATGCGTCACCATACATTTGTCATCAACATTAACCCAAGTTTTGCCAGCACATGCTCGCGTTGCACCTGGTTTCTCAATAATGCATAGATTATCTCTAGTTGCCAACACCGTATCGCATTGTACTTACCTTTTGTTCTCCGCAATACATCCTGTTTTATAAGATATACAAGAAATTTTATCAATGAAAACATATCCACACAAGTCTCGTATGATTACCTGGTTGGCACACATTGCCTTATGCTACCACCAATCATGGTATGCCTTTGTATGTATACCTCATGTGTTTTGACTATTTTGAGAATGCAGTCTCTACGGCAAGCTAATATCATCCACTCGTGAGGTTTTCTTCTTACTCAATTATACCTGCACCATTTACCAAATGAATGCCCATCAATATTCTCTCGAACAACCTTGCCCTTGTTCCAGTAGCCAAAATAGATGGTCATATGTCATCGCTAGAACTTCTTAATTGTCTCCTATGGCCCTTGTAATAGCCAATCAAGTTGCCCCTTTATTTCATTTCTCCTTCACTCCCTTTGTAACAGACATAACTGTTGATAAGCACAAAAGTACGCATTTGATCTCTTGACACACATGGCCTATACTTCATTGGTAAGTTAGTTCCCCACATGTCTTCTCCATTATCCACTTACTAGAAAAGTTCATCTTGTTATCACGCCCACAAAGGAACCTGTATTAGCACCCCACAACCATCATATCAATATTAGTCTCGTGTCGTGGACTTCAAAATGATGTCTCACTTGTGCCCTCTACGTGTAACTTAGGTTTTCGCAGAAACCAAACTCTTCCCCATATGCCCACGACCATCTAGTCAGTAGAGTATTCTCATGTAGGATCAAGACCTCTTTATTCTCTTACATAATCTCGAATAGAACCTGTATCTGTTAAATCCCTTAGCTTCTTTTGAGCATTATATTCTACATTTTCGGGAAAGAAATGAGCCCATTAACTCTCCCTTTAGCTCATCCCATATTTTGATAGGACAAACACCATTAATAAACTTGGACCGCCACCACCACTTGGCGTCCCCTATTAGATACACCAAGGCCACCGCGACCTTGTCTTTATCTGTTTTAGTATGCGTATATCGGAAATAATGCTTGACGTCGAACAAGAAATTTTCAAGCTCCTTAGCATCTCTGTTCCCTTCATACCGCTGAGGTTTTTTGAAACCTTAGTCCTCAGACCTTATCTACTGTCATCGAATTACTCATAGCTATTTGTATCAGGTTAACCTGAGTCTTGATCTTATCTAGTCCGAACTTCATATGACTTAATGCTTCTTTTGCCTCCATTACCAAAATCTTTGATAGTCTGGATCAACTCTCGCTGTATTTCCTTTATTGCTCAAAGCCGATCATTTGATGCCATAGCTCTCATGGCAGCCACTACGGCCTCAAGTTCCTTAAACCGACTAGGGTCTACCGACCCACCACCTTGTGTTGACGCCCCAGCACTTGGGTGTGTTCTCACTCTGGGCAATACTTGTTCCATGTTTTCGCGTTTGTCACCATTCTTGTCGACACACCCAGAATCATTGTGCCTGCCAAACCTTCAAACCATCTTGGTTCTCTAATCGATTTCCCCCACATCCCTCAAGGAATTGATAAGAACACCTGCCTTCAGAACACACACAAAGAGAAAACTAACCACGAAATTGGTTAGTCCAATTACATAACAATAAAATGAAATGTACCTTACAAGTTCAATGAGACTTTCCAGTACGACTCTCACTGCAATTCACGCTCTGTATTGCCAAACTCTGGGAAGTGCGTTATAACTTCCTTGACCACCACATTTCTATTTTTGGGTAACACTAACATATCCGTGGTAACCAGGTTTTGCTTTTGGTCTCTTGGTCCATACATCAACTTTGACTTAAGCCTTGGCTTTACTAGCTCGCCCCACCAACTAGCTTGTCGGTAGTAGCCCATATCTCCACTGCCCAAATTGGGGATTTTGTAATACTTGGGTGAGATCTGAATTGTACTTGAATCATCACCACATACCCATCGAGCTTGTCTGTCCCACGCTTACTCTTTGGCTCTACTTGTGAAGGAACTCCTAAGGAGAGCTTTCCTCAGATGCACCCACATTACCAATTTGTACCACCCTTGTGTTTCTCACCCAAACGGGTAGCTTTTACAAATAGTACTTTGCCTTACCCTAGCCAGCATCCCCATCAAAGAAAGATTTTTGTGTCAAAATGAGTTTTTTTTTCATCCAAAATAAAACGGTATTGACTCGCACAACCTTTGTCATCTCATATTTGTAATTTATTGCCAAAGAATCTGGTCCAAACTACCCCACTGCAACACAATCCTTTTTACCTTAAGACCTAATGTGTCTTGAGAAAAATTGCCATTTATGGACAAATTATTAGCTATGGGAAACATTCCCCTTAGGCTCCTTGATTTTATTTGACAATGTAACTTTTCCCCGAGAACCCATGATGTGTCCACCGCTACAAGAGTCTACAACAACAAGAGGGAGCATACCAATAACTCTGCATTCCCTTTTACTCCATTTTGTTTCGAGAGGGGCCACTCCATCTGGCATACAGCGATCGTCGCAATCCTTTGACCACTTCATTAAATAGTTCGAGGTCCTAAGAGTTTTGTCCTGCACTTTTAGACGATCACACTGTACCAAAGTACTCCCACAACAAACTAGTTTTATCATACCCCTTTGATTTTATCAATGGGCGAATCCACCACCTTGAAGAACACGACTCCGCCGCATTAAGTCCCCGAACATAAAGCAATTATAGAACGGTTTTAAGTTGTCTCCAACTCTTTCCTTTAGGGTTAGTCTACAAACCCATGACTATCCGTTGTATCACTCTACAACCATTTATACCCACTCCTCTTTTCACCTGAAAAAAAAAGATAGTTAGGCAACAATCAAGCACCACAGTGCCAGGATAAACAATATTGCCATTAACTTCCATCAATCAAGAATTTATCCCATTACCCTAGAAATGACAAGCACCAGTATGTTAGATTAACAAAAATAAGCACATTTTATGCTTCGGGCTGCACACGCCCTTGTACTAACAGGACAAAACAAACATCAATAAGCAAGGGTTACTGACATAAGGCAATGTATCAAAATAAACATCACTATTACCGATAGCCACCATAGGGAATGACTCTCCGCTCGAGTGATGCGTAAGCATCCCCATATTGCTAGAATTCGTGCCCCCATGCTATGAGGAATACACACTTCATCATGTCCCATAGACAACCTTCAATGAGCCTTTAAAGCAACCCAAGAAAAAAAATATTGTCGGTGTCCCAAATCACGGACATGCACTATTATGCAAAGATCAATCTCATCCACAAAAGTTCTTGCGCTTCTTTGCGCCTCAACTCGATCGCCGTTTCGATCAGCCAACAACAATGTTACGCCTGTAACGAACAAATGAGCACCACTGTGCCCTAATTCACACGCGCCACCGCGCTAACGGAACACATCGGCACTACCTTGCCAAACCCACCACTAGACATCTTTGTGCCTTTACTAGGTCTTGATCAATTAGCATAAGAAGTCACCCTGCCTACCCCACTCGCGGAAGCGCTTGACGTAGGTTCCAGCCACCCTGCCTACCCTCACATGGCACTCAGCGTGAACTAGACCACCTTGCCTACTCCACTAATGGATGCGCTTGGCGTGACATTACACCATCCTGCCTACTCCTTGAAGAGAAGCGTTTGGCGTAGGATTAGACCACCCTGCCTACTCCCCACATGGAAATGCTTGGCGTAGTCCCCCTACCCTGCCTACTCCAGTCCAAATAGCGCTTGGTTTACTATCATTCGACCCTGCCTACTCCATTTACCGGAGCGCTTGGCGTAGAATCCGCAATCCAGCACCTCTGTACACAGAAAAAAAATAGTCTTTTTTTTGCCTATCATGGTGATCCACCCTGCCTACTCCACCTATGAGAGCACTTGGCGTGAGACCAACTGATCCACAAATAGTCCAACTCTCATTTTTGCTACACATTCGTCTGGCGTCACCACGCACCACAGCCACTAAATAAAGCATCATAGTGTTCCAGTTGGTACATGAGCACTATGGCGTTTGGTTAACAAATACGCACCACTGTATCAAAAGCCATAGCCAAACGCCACCGTCACACGAGTACATTGTCCATCGTATTCTCGCTCTGATACCACGTGTCACGGACAGGCCCCCTTTGCTCGGTTGGCAAGCCGTGCGGCACTTGAAATGGGTGTTACACAGACAAGTCAGCCTTCCTCATGCCTCATTGTCCAATGAGTTATCTTGGTCTAGCCTTCTCAGGGTCACAAGGCGCTAGGGCTTTAGAGTTTCGAATCCCGCAGGGCTTAGCGATAGCTGCACTCCAACCTCGTACTTCAGCCACGAGCGCGATATGGGGCCATATGGCCCCAAACCGTCCCTAGGTATTTCTCACGGGGAGATAGTGCGCCAACCACTAGGCCCCACTGCCCGCACACCTAGGCCCCACATGGGCCTAGGAGTAGGTCGCTTACACCAAGGAAGCTCGGTCGCTAGCCCAGGCGAGGGGGATGGTGGAGACCCGACACCAGACCACTTCCCCCTAAAGAGCTAAATAAACTTACCAGGAATGCCGTGAGTAGACGTTGCTTCGTCCCAAATGAGGACACTTTCTGGATAGGGCCTTCATTGTCTTCCTAAAGCTTCTCAACTTGCATCTTTGGCTTGGTAGCTCCTTAGGGACTGCTCATATCATCACTCGGTCCACCATTGCTCGGTCATGAACGGGCTTGTCAAGGCAGGGTCGTAATATAATAAGGGATGGCCTTGACACATGAGGCATGCATAGCGCACTGAAAAAAATTTCGGCATTGAAAAAAGCTGAACCCGCCCCTGCCATGCTATGCAACCACCCCTCACGCTACTATACACGTTGAGGTCGAATTGCAAGCAATCCACTTTCACTTTTTTTCTTCATGAGGTCGGATGGAAAGCGAGGTGCTTTCATATTATTTTAATTAATTTTTAATGAAAACAGATTGGAAGTAATCCGATCTCAAAAATTGAGTGCTATAGATTTTAAAAATATTTTTGCTAGATGTAGTATTAAACCAATTTAGCCAGAGAAAAATAAAGGTAATATCTATTTTTAAATATTAATCTCTATTGTTTGTGAATATCAATAATTAATAATTGATAATTAACACGATAAGAACTATAGAATATTATAGGAATATATAGAATGGTACATAAAGGTTTGTTTTTATGAATTGTTCGTTCATTCAATTATTTTTCAAATATGTCGTATCTTACTCAGACCAATAAATAAAGCTGAAGTTATAATAAAAGTCGCTAGTAAAATATCGAAATAATAAGTTATAGTAGGTATGAAGGTGCTAAATGAAATATGTTCTTTTTATATATGTGTTTATACATCATTTATCTAAGTTTCAATTTTTAAACGAGATGGGGATAATCAAGAATACTAATTAAAAGAATAACTTCAATTAAATTTTTTATGATTCATCAATCATTCTAAACAGTATTCACAAAAATAGAGCGATGGGCCAAGAGTAGAAACAAAAAAGAAATCGAATTTATTGGTATCAAAGTCAATGATGAAGATAAAATTTAATTTTTGAAATAAAATTTAAAATTTGATTAAATTTAATTTTAAATTGAAAACAAGAAAATAAAAAAAGAGTAAATATTGAGTAATCTGAATTTTTATATTGAATTAAAGAAATTTTTTAGCGTGCTTAATACATCGATATTAAGAACTTTTTATAGAGGTCACTATCCTCTTTTACACTTATTTTTCTCACTATTCGATACATTATTGAGCATAGTAAAAATCTTCAATATTATAATTTTACTATTCATGAATGACATCCATTTATCTTTAAAAAAAATTCTACTATTATTGCTATCATTTTGGCAACTTTTGATTTCTTTTGACTTCTTGCACCGGTAGGTTACATCTTTTGGCATCAATTTTTTTTTTTTTTAAATATTGACTATGTTTGAAAAGTTCTGTCACCGTCACCATTTTATGTTCACTATCTATTGGCTTTTTGTAACAGTAGGATAAAAAGTTTATTTAAAATTTTAGTAAAAATAATCAAATAAAATAGTAATTTATTTAACTTTATAACACAAATTAAAGTAACAGATAATCTCATTAAATTCTTTTTTTAATCATATAATCACCTTAAATTCTAGTGAAAATAATATCAATAGACATCCATTTATTTTGAATAGAACTTTTTTTGAGTGTATGTATATATCAGCATTTAAAAAATTAAGTCATAATTTTATTTTTTAAAATTTAAACCTAAAAAATGAACTATACGCTTTAGTTCTAAATTTTAATTCCAAACCGTAATATTTGCGAATAAAAGAACCATAATGTTATATTGAAATATCGAAATCAAAGATTACGCGATGTACTTTTAAATAATGCGAACCAAATACTCTCTAATATCACCTGGGTCGAGTTCACTTGAAATAATTAGAAATCTACGTTGAATTATGAATAAAATTTTTCTGCCCCTTTTTGGCATCACTATTTTTATCTTCACATTAAAAAAATTATGTTTAAGGTTTAGTGTTAAAATTTAGAATTAGGGCTTAAAGATTCGGTGTATACTATATTTTAAAAATTTAAAGGTTAAAATTTAAAATTTAATTTTTTTTAACGTTGGGTCATAGTATTACTAAGAGGCATTGAGAAGGGGTAACAATTTTTGTTCCTACGGTATACCCAATTTTCGAACTTCCACTAAAAAAAATCGAAGAATTTAAGAAGTGATAAAAATGGCGGGGTCTTTGGCAGTCGTAGAAGCTGATCGCCATGAGAACGAAGTGCCAGTAAGTTCCATTAAAGGCCAATGGCAAGTTCATTTTGCTCGTTTCATAGTCCATCCCTCTCTCGTACCTATCACTAAGAACCAACGACGTCGCTTGCGTGGAGGCAACTGGATCGCCACATCTTTTCCAGCTGCTTCTCTGCAGATCATCAATGATCTCTCAAGCTCCGAAGCTATCCTCGCCGTTTCTTTAAGCGAGAAAATCATTGTGAGTTGTTCGTTACTGATTCTTCTAGATCAATCTCTTAAGCAGTTTATTAATTCTCTTTGATTGATCATTAAAATAATGTGGAAAACTGATTTTCATTTTATCGGTAGTTAGGTGTTAAGCAAATTAGAATCTCGCTAGCTTTATTTTGATTTATTTGATCAATCTTTTAAGCAGTTTATTAATTCTGTTTGATTGATCAATAAAATAACGAGGAAAATGAATTTTCATTATCCGAAATAAATCGAGTATTAAGCAAATGAGGATGAATCCAGGTTCGGAGAAGCGTGTTGATTGTTGATTTCTCGTAGCCATCATAGTAATTGCTCTCGATCCTTCTCAAAGTATACGGAATGCAGAAAGTAGTGTACATGAAAGCATATCCAACTTTAGATTCTGGTTGTATTTAGTTTGATTTTATCTCAAAGTATCAATTCAATTTGCATTTTACTTGTTACCAGATTGGCGGTTTGCCTTTGCATAGCTCATTATTTTTCGATATTATTTCATTTGGATTTGCATCAAGATTGTGTTATACTGTTATAAGGAAACTGCATTCTGTTATTTGGAGCTGGAAGAGCACTACATTTCCAAGCTACACTTCTCCTGGCCTCAAATCCAATGCATCCCTGAAATTCCTGCTAAGGGCACCAGAGCTGTGTTTGTAAGCTACAAAGACTGTGCCGACGAGGTAAGCCTATTACATTTACAAGGGAAGAACAGACTTTTGCATTTCATGGTCTAATAGAAAGTCAAAACTGGCAAGCTACCCTCATATATACATACCATACCATACCATACCATACATAGTCCTTTTGTTCTTTGCTTAAAGAATTTTATGGTTACCGTTAAAAGTGTTTGAATCCATAGGAGCAAAATAGGAAAAGTATTTAAGTGTTTGTAAAGTGAACAAAGTTTGAGAACTTCATTAAACAAATGAATGATGTAGGAGAAAAATGTGTGCAGACTTTCCTGTTGTTTTTCATTCTAGAGCTAGCTAAGCCACTTAATGAAGATAACATCTCCCAAAGAAATCCTAGCGTGGGAAACTATGCAGTCTAGGACACGATCAAGCTATTTTAGATCTAAGCGATACAAATTGTTACTTTTCCCTTAAAGGCAGACATAATGCAGAAAACTCATGGAATTTTATTTATATTTTGGCAGATTCAAAAGTTTGCTTTGCGGTTTTCTACACATCATGAGGCAGTATCATTCATGAATACACTGCAGGTAGAGATACAACTCTAGGAATGCTTACTTCTTGTAATAACATTGATTTTTATTACAATTATAGATTCATTTATATCCAATAATTTCGCTCTGCTGCTGGATTTTTTTTCTTTTACACTGGAATGATTGCTTTTTCTCTTTTTCAGGAGAAGTTCAAGGGTGAAGAAATTGAACCTTTAAATACAGACTTTGGGTCTGATTTTTCACCACAATCAGAGTTCATATCGAGTAATGGACTTCCTTCTAGGTAGACATGAAAATTGAAAAGCTACACTTACCAATTTGTTTCTTGCAGAATGTTTTAACATATGTTATTCGATTATTCAGAAGACAAATTATTGAGAACACTAGGATATGTCTTAAGAACAAATATAAAAAGAGCTAATGACTTTGTCTGCAGAACCAATCAAGAGTTGGGTGATTTGAATCCTGACGGTTATTACACTCCACAAATGTCTCCCAGTTTGAGCTATAAAATTGGACAGCAGTCATTTGATCAAGATGTGAAGCTTAATAACAATTCCGAAGGTTCTTACGCTCCACAATTGTCTCCCAGTTTGAGCTATGAAATTAGACAGCAGTCATTTGATCAAGATGCGATGCTTAATAACAATTCTGAAGACATTTTTCTACCCTTGCCCCCCAGTTTCACAACATTACTGACCAATTGCTGCCCTACCGCTGAAAAAGGTAGATTTCTTGGCCTAAATATAGATTGAGATATCAAGGAACTGAATTCATAACACGTTCCTTAAATGATGTAGCTTCCAATCAACCCATAATGTCTGAGGAAATCGGTCTCGAATCCCAAATTGTGGTATTGGTTTCAAACTATTTCACGATAATGTTGCTATTGCCGCATGGTCTGGGATTTAACATTTCGATTTCACTTAAATATCTCTACGAGACTGCTCCTTCATTGACAGTTCTGTTTGTTTCGCAGAAATACATGGAAGATTCTTCCTTCCAAGGTACCTTCTATTTCTATTTCACTTCAATTTTGCAAGGCCTGCCTGCAAAACCATATAGAAAAAATTGTTTGATTTAGCCTATTATCCCACTTGCCAAATTTCGAGACATTACTTTTACAGATATGTTGACTAAAGTGGAAAAAATTATCAGTGAAGTTGGAGCTGACATTCTGCTGTAAGTTGCCTTATCTGTTTGAGGTTTCGAACATGATTGAGGCACTCGTATGTCGAACGCTAGTTTTTTTTTAATATAATTAAGTTCTATGCCCTCTCAAAACCAAAAGTATTAAGTTTTGAATTATTTCGAATTTGGATCAAATTAATTGAATGTATAAGTTTTAGGGACTAAAACTATTTTTATACCATATCATGTTAGATGTGTGCTTCGGTATAAATGAACCGAATTTGAACAAACAAGACTATGTTCGTGTTTGTTTAAATTTTTAATATTGTGTTCGCGTTCGTTTATTTATTTTTGAAGGTGTTTGTGTTCGTTCATTTAAGTGTTCGCGAACATGTTTGTTGAATTAAATTAACAATAGATAAATAAATAAACCAAAAGCAACAAAATAAAACTTACATTTTAACATGAACTTATATAACATTTTTGGCAACAACAAAAAGTAATATTTAGATACATCTACAAGCATTTTCATCCTTTAGACGAGCTTATAAACAATCTTATAGGCGAGATTATAAACAATCCTCTAGACAAGCTTATAAACGAGCTTGTTTGTGAACATAAACGAACCAAACACACCTCTGTTCGTGTTTGTTTGTTTATTAAACGAACATAAAAATTTTGTTCATACTCATTTATTTAAATTAATAAAGAACAACCCTACGCTTCAGTTTATAGCAAAAATTTTAATTGAGTGGTTAAATAATAACTTTTAGAAAAAAGTGACCCATTTAAAACATATTTGAGTGACCAGAGATGTATTTTATCCTAAAATCTAAAGGAGCAAATGCTAAAAACATTTCACAATATTGGCGCGTGAGTTGTAAACGACGTAAAGCGGCGGCGTTTAAAAACCAGAAGTTAAAGACATTAACATTTGGCACCAAGAAAGAAAAATAAATAAATAAATAAATAAATAAATAAAGGTGTCGGAAGATGAAGGTTGAAGGCAAGGCCATGGTTCTTCCATTTAAAATCTGAGATATAAAGAACAGTAAATTAGTGTGTGGGCAGATCGTAACGGACATTCACAAAATATGGTTCAGCTTCAACAAGCTCGCTCGACTTTGCACTCCCTTCATTTAGATCTCCCCTCTCGCGTTTGATTCAAATCAGTTCTTAAGAGAAACCGTGAACCACTCCGATCTGATCTGCAAAATTACTAGGGATTTCGTAGGGACGAAAAATATAAACCAAAGGAGAAATGGCGGGGGCAGCATCTGCACTGTTTCTTCTAGATATAAAAGGCCGCGTTCTGGTGTGGCGTGACTACCGTGGCGTGACGTGACTACCGTGGCGACGTCTCCGCCGCCCAAGCTGAACGGTTCTTCACCAAACTCATCGAAAGAGTTTTTTTTTTCTTTTTGTATCCTTTTTCAATTTTAGGATTTCGATTTCATATATATTTTCCGTTTAGAATAAACATGTCTTCTGTTTATTGCTTTATTTTCTTTTTAAGTTTGAATTTAGCTTATCTGTACTTCGAATCAGTTTTCAATTTGACTGTTCTCTAATTGGTTAACGTGTTATTGAATCGGTCCTTTGGATTTGGTTCACAGGGAGATCCGCAGTCGCAAGATCCAGTGGTTTATGATAATGGAGTAACGTACATGTTTATACAGCACAACAACGTGTACTTGATGATGGCAACGAGGCAGAATTGCAATGCCGCCAGTCTTCTTTTCTTTCTGCACCGTTTAGTTGATGTAAGCCAATTCGTAATTGTAGTTTTTTGCCTTTCATATTTTTCAAATTTTCGATTGAGTTGTGTTTTTTCTTTCTTTCTTTCTTTCCTTCCATTTTCTTAATGAAGTATATGGTCTCAATTCTCTGTAACGGTATTCATGTTTCAGGTTTTTAAGCATTATTTTGAGGAGTTAGAAGAGGAATCGCTTAGGGATAACTTTGTTGTAGTGGTATGTGAAAACCAAACTCTTTCTCTTCCATTGGTTTTTTAGACCGTATTGGTTTATAATTTTAGGAGTTTAGTTTAAATTGGCACTTTTTTATGCCTCTGCCAGTATGAGTTACTTGACGAGATTATGGATTTTGGCTACCCTCAATACACCGAAGCAAAAATACTTAGTGAGTTTATCAAGACCGATGATGGAAGCTAACCAGAGACCTCCGATGGCTGTTACAAATGCAGTCTCTTGGCGTAGTGAAGGAATAAACTACAAGAAGAATGAAGTCGGTGGCTTTTTTGTTGTTATTCTTTCGATTTATTTATTAATGTACTAAGACACTAGCTTATGATGCTTTGTTTTTTCTTTCAGGTGTTTTTGGATGTGGTAGAAAGTGTGAACATACTTGTCAACAGCAATGGACAAATAATTAGGTCAGATGTTGTTGGGGCATTGAAGATGAGAACTTATTTGAGGTGTGTTTTCTGGTTGTTTGAAGATATATGGTTTGTGTTAAGGGAATGTGCTTTAGTTCTACACTGAACTCTATCTTTACTTATAGAGTGTAATTGCTTATTTTCGTTAATAGTATTAAAGTGGAAATATGAAAGTGTGTCTAATGTAGCAAAATATATATTTAAACAAATACTGCATTTTAGAGAGAATGCATAATAATACTGCGTGGTTTGCAAGTTGCAAATAAAGTTTAGCATTTGTGAATTTCCTGGGGAAAAATGATGCTGATGGAAGTGGTAGACAATTGATATGATGAGACCTCAATTTCAATATACTTCCTGCAATCTGGTAAAACATTATTAATTTAAAAGTGAGAATTGGTGTCTTTCCATCTCTATTTGGCACCCTTTCTGACAACACCATTCATTTGAAACTTCTGGTTGCCATGTCATTCATGCTGGTTATGCTGGAAGCTCTAAAAATTTGGTTTGTTCATGTATGCATGCTCTAAAATAGGCAATTCAAACCTTCATGCACGCAGACATTGTCCAAACAATTGTTTTTTTCTTGATAATTTTGGCATCAAAAAGTATGCTTTCATTTTGGAAGTTCTGCTCTAGGCTGCCCATTTTTTTTATCTGGGTTCAATTGTCTATTTCAGTGGTATGCCCGAGTGTAAGCTTGGCCTAAATGACAGAATATTGCTTGAGGCACAAGGACGAACAACAAAGGGTAAGGCGATTGATTTGGAGGACATAAAGTTTCATCAGCATGTACCCTGACTCTCTTTTCTACTTGTACTTCGGTTTTTTTTATTATATGATTTGTTAAGCGTTGGGTGTAACAGCTACTGAAGTCTGATGTTGCGAATTTCCCTATGATTAATGCTTTGGCTATGTGTGTACGTCTGGCTCGATTTGAGAATGACCGGACTATATCCTTCATACCACCTGATGGTTCCTTTGATCTCATGACATACAGACTTAGCACCCAGGTGAATCATTTTTCTGTTGAATTTTCATTCCCCTTTCTATCCGTCTTTCTGCCAATTCCTTTTTTTATTTTTTCTGATGACTGATTATGGTTATTATTTCTCCTTTTAGGTAAAACCACTCATTTGGGTGGAAGCTCAAGTTGAAAAACATTCAAGAAGCCGTGTTGAGATTATGGTAAAGGCCAGGAGTCAGTTCAAGGAGCGTAGGCATTGGGTTTTTGTCCCTGTTCCTGCATATTTTGCAGATCTCTAGGTAGCTTCTTTAATCGTTAGATTACTGAGGTCTCATGAAGACAATTACTCGTTACAGTACTGCTACAAATGTTGAGATTATGGTGCCTGTGCCTGCTGATGCTTCCAGTCCAAATGTTCGGACATCAATGGGATCTGCAGCTTACGCGCCTGAAAATGATGTTTTAATGTGGAAAATAAGATCTTTTCCTGGTGGGAAGGTATCATCTGCCAACTCCAAACTTACTAAAAAATCTATGCCAGCCATGATACTAATTATTTTGAAATTTGTAACATAGGAGTATATGTTGAGGGCTGAGTTTACTCTTCCTAGCATAACGGATGAAGAGGCTACCCAAGAGAGAAAAGCTCCTAAACCTGTGAAGTTTGAGATTCCCCATTTTACCGTTTCCGGGATACAGGTATTCCTTGATGTCCTGTACTTTTATTTGGTTATGCCAAGTGTAACTGTTTTCCAATCTTTTGTTCTTCCTCATGCCCAAAGGGATATAAAAATGGAAAATTTCTTTTCCATTGTCTCCCTATTTTCTCTTACGCTTTCATAAGTCAAGAACCAGAGTTCCTATCTGAATTGGGGAGAACTTGTGTTAACTTTCATTATTAATATTTATTTTCCTAACGTATGAACCAATATGCTTGATCTTAAATTAACATCATTATAATATTAAAAAATGGAATACATCACAAATAAAAAAACACCCTTTTTTGAATTTTGTTTTGGGTTTTATAGTTGACTAAGAGTTAAAGTGAAAGATAGCCCAACAAATAAAATTCCAAACCTATCCCTGCAGGCAGGTGTCATTGAAAGAAGGCATGTAGTTAGCTTTTCCTTATTGGATAGATAACACGCATATTTTGCAGTGAGTGACAATTAAAGCTTAGGCTTTAGGATGTCACCCCGTTTAGAACAATTAAGGTACGGCTTAGAGATGTTGTATGGTATCACAAGTAATATGTTAGATGGGTGAGGCATCAAATTGGTTGATCTATTATGCACTGTCATAAAGAAGTGTGCAAGCTGTCTAGATTGTGGGGCATTCAAAGTGGTAATGAATTGTTGACAGGTGGGTGGAATGGATTTAAGATGGAAATCTAACATGACGCCAGCATATCAAGCATAACCTGCTGACCAAACATTTCATGTCCATCCAAAGATTATTTTGAGGAAGGACGATTGGTTAGAATGTTAGTTTTGCTTGCTCTCTAACTATATATCCGTCATGAGCATGCTAATGATACAACTATAAGAATACGGGTCCATCTCTTTCTCTTGGCACAGCTGTAGATGACTCTTTCCTCTAGGAATTGCCCGGAATGATATTATTGTTGTTTCAATTTGCTAACAAGAGCAATCATTAAAAAAAGAAGGGGATTCGTGTTCTTTTTATAATTTTCCTAATTCACCCTGTCGGGGGTTTCACAGGTTCGTTATCTGAAGATCATTGAGAAAAGTGGTTATCAGGCTCTTCCGTGGGTACGGTACATTACAATGGCTGGCGAGTACGAACTAAGACTCATTTGATAGCATTGCTTTCATGTTGTCATTTCCTTTTCACCGAGTTTTAAATGAGTTTGAATCATTGGGGCATAAGAATACAAGAAACTAGTTTATAACAAAGGGCCTGTGAAGAGAAGAGCATGCGAGAGTGTTTCGTCCTGAAAAATCTTTTCTGCTTCACCTTATACTTTCTGTGCATTATAATTTTTTTTATCTAATAGGCGTGTAAGAGTTTTGAACTTTTTCTTCCCTTATCAAACTGGAAATTCAATACTGTGAATTCTTTTATCTTTTTTCTTTCTCTTTTGTTAACGATTAATTGTTTGAATGGGCAGAGCACTTGGAAATCATATGATGCTTAAGAGTCTGTTTTTACAGGAAATGAATTTTGAAAATTGCTTTTCGTTTAGATGATAATGTTTACGTTGTTTTGAAGGGATTCATCTTTATGTTCAAAGGATTGATCTTTTTGTGTGATTCTAGTTAGTGTTGTCAAATCTGAATTGGGTTGGTGGATTGAATTGAGAATTAGTGATTTGATTATTGACATCAAACCATTAAAGGGGGGGGGGGGGGAAGGAAGATTTGGGGAAATTTTCATTAATTTCAATTTTTTTTTGTAAAACAAACCGATCTGTGTCGTACGCGGCACATTTAGTTTTGGTGGACAAGTCTTCTAGCGGATTTTTTTTGTATACATTAATCTTCGAACTCAAAATTTATTAAGCGATAATAACTTATTTACTATTTAAATCAATTCTCGTAGATGATTTTAATATTTTTTATTTAAACTGTTAAAAAAGGATTTTAATGTAGTTTTGCATGTCGGCCCACGTTGTTTACTTCCACTACCATCACATTCACTCATTGGCACTGGGCTTCCCCCCATATTTATACCGTCAATATCCGAACGTTGAAGGTAGGCCAAGGCTAACTACTTCCATAAAGGGTCACGGCCGGGGCCAGACACGAATACGGAAATTTTGGTGATGCCATCATTTTCATTATTTTTCCTTTGGGGATAAAATGCGGAAAAGTGGATGCGATTAATTCAAACGTGGGATTAAATTTAGAATAATAAATACTAATTGAATTTTCCCTTTCTATTTTTATCATGCGTTAATTATCAGAGTCAAATTTTTTTTACAAATTCTAAATTTAATCTTAATCCTATTTAAAGGGAAGGGGAAAAAAAATCGAAGGGAAAAAAGGAGTACTCATAACAGGTGTAGAACCTATAATCTAAGGGAAATAAGGAAACAAAGATAAACAACTTAATCAACTGACTAAATGTATTTGCTCTGATCAGAATTAATCCTAAAATCAAATGTTACGTGAAAAATTATAAGTGAATTATAAATACTTATTTGGTGTGACATTTTCACCCTTTTAATCTCAATCTTATGAAACACTCATCATAGGTTACTCCGGCATTATTGCTTACCCCACCCTTAGGGATTTGGCACACACAGAGTCACGATTGTTCCACCATTTGACATGGGATCGGCAATCAAGGGTTGCTTTAATATCAACTATTAGACCTAGGTTTTAGTTAATCAATTAAACCGTACGACCTTAGGTGGGGAAAATTTCAAAGAATTCTACGAGGCACTAAAGCTAAAAAGCTATTGATAACAAAAAAGGTAAAAAAAAATAATAAGGTGGAGATAATTCAGATTGTTAAGGAATAAAAATTGCTACAAATACTAAGCTCGAAATATTGCACAAGAAATTTCAAAACATAAGTATAAAAGGCACAAAAGCTTAACACAATAAAAGTAATCCATAGGTTTTGACGCTGATACAACAAAACTTGCAGTTTATACTAAGATTCAGCACCTATGGTTTACTTTTATTGTATTCTGCTGAATCTTATATGATACTTTGAATTACAAAAGTTGGAGGGTTAGAAATCATCAAGGAGTAGGGATTTATATAGTGATTCGCAACTGTAATAACAGTTATGATATAGAGGTTTTAGCATCACCTGAAATTGCAATATCTGCAATTGTTATGTACAGAATAGCCTTTGTTTTTTAAAAAATTCACGACCGCAATGTCTACAGTGACCATAATAATATTTGTCATGTCCACAATCACAATAAATACAATAAATACAATGCAACTGCAACTGCAACCACAACAAGTACAATGCAACTGCAACTGCAACTACAACTACAACACAATTTAAATCCCTATCGAAGAGTACTTAGAAGGGTTCTTCTTATAAGAATAGGAAACCCAGAAAGATTTGTTGCTTCTGATTTTAAAGAATCCCATTTTGTTGAATTTTTCTAGGTACTGTACCGAAAGATTTTGAAGCTATCATAACCACTTAGGAAATTTTCCTTGTTTTCTTTACAAAAAAGTTGGTATATATATATATATATATATATATATTGGGTTAGGATTCACTTACATGGTGTAAAACTCAATTACTTTTACACTTTTTCTGGAACATTGGATGATGGTAATTAATGGCTAAGATTGTTTCATTATCTTTTTTTCCAAGTAATATTCTTCACATTTTTTACTGTTAATCTTATCTATCCATTTTACTCATCCAATGGTCATGGATTAGTGTAAAACTAAATGAGTTTTACACCATGTAACTGGATCCCATATACACATATAGATATAACACTATTGGGTGAAGGTAGATGGATGGATGAGTCTAACAGTAGACAATGTGAAGATTATCACTTAGAAAAAAATAAAAAAATAATCTTAGTCATTTATTATCATCATCCAGTGGCCCAAAATAAGTATAAAAGTAATTAAGTTTTACATAGTATAAGTGGATCCAATTATGTATATATATATGCGGGGTGAGATCCAGTTATGTAAAACTCAACTAGTTTTACATTAATTCATGGCCACTGGTGAGTGAAATTGATGGATGAGATTAAAAGTAGGATATGTGTAGATTATCATTTGAAAAAATGAGTAAGGAGTTAATCTCATCCATCCATTTCACCCATCTAATAGTCATGAATTAGTGTAAAACTAGTTGAGTTTTACATAGTATAAGTGGATCTAACCCTATATATATAGCGAAGAGTGTTGCAAGGGAATAAAAATCCTTACTCTTTTCGGTGTTTTTATTTATGCCCCACAATAAAAATTTAGGTTTATGAATAAAATTAAAGTTATGGTTTAAGAATAGAGTTTAGGAAATTTAAGGTATGGTGTATTCTAGGGTTTAGAATTTAGGGTTAGGGCTTAAATTTTATTTTTTTTAATTCTAGAGCATAGAAATGGACATTAAAAAAGGCAAAAAAAAATTGTCCGTTGGAAGAGTAGTCGCTCTCCTAAAATTTTTAAATTTTTTATGATTTAGATATTTTTTGTATATAATTTAATTTTATACTTTTAAAATTTCTTAATTTTGTACCTCTAAAATTTTGTAATTTTATAAGACAAAAATCTTCTATTTTCTTTTTGGTATCCTTTCCTATTTCCCAAACTAAAAAGTCAAAATTTAAGCTTTAACCTTAAATTTTAAGTCCAGAACTTTACAAATACATCTTATTATAAATTTTTTAAACTATAATTTTAAATGCTAACCTTAAACTTAAATTTTTTATGCGAAGCCATCAATAAAATACTCAAAAAGGGAGGAGAATTTTATTTAATTTTATATTCTTAATATTTTTAATATAACTTTTTAATAATTCGTAATTTTTTACATAAAATTATATATCTGGCCGTACATATATATATATATATATTTGTATATTCAACACGCCAATAAATACATATTCCTTCCACCGCTTTATTCTTCTAATATCTCATATTTTTTCTATTCAAAATACCAACAAATTTCTTCCACCGCTTCATTCTTCTATTCAAAATATATACCAACAATTTTTGCACCGCTTCATTCTTCTGTTCAGAATACCGGCAATTCGGAACAGTACTGCGAACCTTAATCATTATGCCAAATTGCAAGGGATTCAAGGAATGGAGCCCTAAACTTCATATAAGCCATGGTTGAACTCAGCATCCGACAGGTACCAACGAAGCAAGATCGCCATACAAAACCACCTCCACTCTTGCTGCATGAGGACGCCACCCTTCAGGCACAAGTTTACAGCAAAGCTAAGCTAAATTATTGTCCAAGGAATAGGATCCGACTAAAAAAATGAAACACCATGTCTTCTTACACATGAAGACAAGTGAGTTATTTGCATCCACTGGTAAAACATGGCAGAACTTGTCTACTTTGTCTCTGCAAGCAAACGGAACATGAAGATACCATAATCACACATTTGTCCCATCAATGGGACATTTCCCTTTCTTTATTCTGTAAATTGCTTTCTGTTTGATGTCGAGAGTAGGAGACAAGAGATCCCATCCCAAGCATTTCTTGAATAATGGACAGTTAAGGTATATTTTATAGTTCAGTTTACAATTCGTAATATTTTTTAAATTATATTTATAAATGCTAAATTTTTTTTAAAAAATATAATATGTTTTGTCATTACACTTAATAATTATCGACATAATTATATATATCGTACCGAAGACATAAAAGTACCCAAACTGAAATATTTTGCAAAGTTTATTTAAAACCATTATGATTTAGCAAGTAACATACATGATACATGCAAACCATCATGGCTAGATAGAGCCATCTGCTTAAACCATATATATAAGCTTAAGCCCTAACTTTCTTTTTTCCAGACTAGGAAGTTAAAACTGCATTCTAAAACTTACTCCCTATGGGGCTAAGGTCTACATACTTAGCATATACACCTAAAGATGAACAAAGGCTTTTGCTCTTCGTCACTGCTAATAGTTTCCATTCATGGTCCCTTTGATTGCTGCCAACCTCTCCAGGAAAAGGTTGAACTCCTCGTCGACACTCAGCATGCTGATCCGAGTATAGTACGAGTCGACCCCGAAGTTCGTCCCACCCCTTGTGACTATCTTGAACTCCCTTAAGAAGTTATCGCAGTTCAAGCCGTCCTTGGTCTTCAACCATGCAAAGGCTGTGCAAGGAAAAAGGAACCAAATTTCATAAGATTTTATGAAATGGGTGTGTTTATTATGTGCCAAAAATGATGATTCATTTACCAGGGCTTGGATCAGTGTCTTTGCCTTTGAAGTTGCAGAAATCTCTAGGGTACTTAGGCAGACTGAAAACCCCATTGCGTTTAACCACCTCCCGCACCTTTTCCCATCTTTCGGACATGAGACGATGGCCGTATTCAAAGAAGTTTTCCTCTTTCTCCGGCCCGGAGTTCACGCAATCCTCGGCGATCACTTCGAGAATCTTGGCAGCTCGAAGCTGAGATTCTTTCGATACACCGATGCTGCTCAGCTCCATGTACTTAACCATCTTGGTAGCCACTTCTTTATCCTTAACGATAGCCCATCTTCAGAACAAAAAAGGGTTATAAATTAAATGATCAAAACATTTTTCTGTCGATTGTTATTTCACGGCGGAGAGGTTATCTTACCCAATACGAGAACCAGCATGTCCGGTGGCTTTGGAGAAGGTGAATAGCATAATATCATGATCAGCCTTCCCAGTAATGGCGGTGTATTGAGGCCAATAGTAGGCTAAGTCGTGAATGAGTTTACCACCTTCACGATTCACCACCGCTTCTCGAATCGCTCCGTCAGGGTTGTTAGGTGAAGTGACACACTCCACGTATGCCCCGTCCTTATCGAAGGCGTACGCATCGCCAGCCCATTTGTACAGCCCCGAACGAAGAAACTCCGTCTCCTCAGGATACGACTGCGAATTCAACAAGGTAAGGTGAATTTCATCAAACGGATGGAAGGCAACAAGAGGGTTTGATGAAAGGCAACAAAAGGAAGAGAACACCGTTTTAGCAATCTAATAACAAGACTTTACATTACTCGATCTAAATTAATTAATTAAAAATTAATCAATTAAATACCATAGAGAATCTGGGGTTGACTTGACTCATCACATGGTTTAAGAAACAAGACATGCCCATGTTACCATGTTTGCTCTAAGATCCAAAAGAATGCATACATGCATATGCTTGGAAAAACTAGTAGTGTTATGTTTTTAAGAAAACATGTTTGTTCCGTAGTCCCATTTCTTCCACAGTGATTTGTCTATTCCACATTTGAGACAACCCCATGGTGCGAACGTTTCCCGATGTCATTGAAAAATGGAACCAATTCCATTAATGCAAAGACGTTGTAATAATAAACATGGAAACACCCCTTCGCCCCCGTTCCTGAACCGCCCTCGATGAAAGCGATAAGAACCAACACGACAGAAGTGGGATACATTGATTTGACTTAACCGAACAAGTCAAAAGTCAACCGAAATAAGGGTTAAAATTGAATCAGAGACGGGGTGTTACCGAGTAGAAAGGGGCGGCGGCGACGACACTGAGGGGCTCAGTGTCAGGGTTGTCTTGGGAAGAGAGAGCGTAAAGCACCGCCTGGAAGAGCTGGGTCGAGCCAGTCCCAACGACGACGTATTGGTCATCGTCAACCACCGCATTCCCAACGACACGATGCAGTCTCCTGATTGCATCATCGAGCTCCGGCATCAGAAACCAGCACAAGTTTCCAGGGTCGCTGAAGTAGCTCATCAAATCATGACCAGGGATCACGACCGTACACTTGTCCCCCATTCTCCTCCAGTATGGCTGGTACATGGTCGGATCACCACTGTAAAAACAAAAGAGAAAACCCCCATTATCACACTTTCAAATCAGACCGCATTGCATGCACAAAACTGGGATTTTAGTGGAATATTAATCAATGTAACAGTCCACCATTACTGAAAGAGGGGAAGAAAATAATCGAGAGAAAAAAAAAACAATGCAGGCGATGGACTACAAACCGAGCCAAATTGATGACACAGTCGAAGGGGATAGGAGTGGGAGTCTTCTTGGCGGAGGAAACGACGGAATTCGCGGCGGAAACTGCCTTCTCAATGCCGACCACCATGTTCGCTTCTACGAAACAGACTGCGAAATTACGCTTTTTTTTTTCTTTCAGTTTTGGTAGTCAAATACTGATGTGGGTGTGAATCGAGTGAGGGTATTTGGGGTTATATATAGGGAGAAAACGCAGGAACTTGGGTGGTGCATCAACCCTCTGATTTATTTAATATTTGGTTTGGGATTTCTCAGATTTTAACGCATCAAACCACAAAAAGCGAGGGCTTTAAAAGGAAAAAAATCTTGAGATTGTTAATGGCAATATCCAAAGTATAGTACTTACCATAAACGAGACTTATCTGTTTTTGTCTTTAGAGCAGCTAACTTTATAGTCCAAGGTGTTAGACTAGATTCCTCACATATTTACAATAAATACACCCCTCCTTTGCTTATTTTTCCATATTAAGGTTAAATATTCGAATCCTAACGTAATAAATAAAAAGATTAAATTAAAAATTATCAAAAAAATTAAGTTAAAAAATTTATTCTCGTATAGAAACTATGTAAAATTCTTTTATATTTTTATTACAAATATGTTTTAAGATAAATGTTATATGTGCCACCATATTAAAACTCTTTTATATTTTTATTACAAATATGTTATGAGTCGGTATGTAACGATCTTCCCCTTGAAACAAATTGTATCCGAGTATTGGTCTTTAAATTTTCAATAACTTTAATTTTATATAAGTTAAATATCCGCCGAAGCACTTTCGTCGTGTCTTCAACAACTTCACTGTATAATATTTGTTGAAGTATCGTTAAATCAAATTAAAAATATTCTTTTGCAGCTGAAAACCGTTGCAATAAAACTCGTTTTGCATGTCTTTTATATTGCAAACAAAATTCGAAACAACGAAAATAATATAATGTTACAATAAAAATAATATAAAATGTGACGGAATGTATTATCTCTCAAGTAATAGGAGACCCTTTATCTTATATAATGTCAGAATAAAATAAAAAATATTAAGTTAATTATCCTATTTGAACTTTTAAGTGATCATTCCAAAAAAAAAACTTTATAAGTGAATACTTTTTTTGACAAGAGCTTTATAAGTGAATACTAATTTTACAATTAAAATGAATTTAATATATGAGAATAAAATTGTCGGTGAAAAAGAAGTATTTTCACCAAGCTTACCTTGAAGATGTTTCCTATAATTCGTAACGCTTGTTTTTTTTTTTTATGTAAATAACGCTTGTATATTGAATGGTAACATTTATATTTTAAAAATATAAAGTTTAAGTTTAAATTTTGAAGGGGGAAAAATAAAGAATGTCGAATATGGCTCATCAAATAGACATGAATTATACAAAAAAAAATATATAAATATAAAAATATTAAAAGTTATTGTATTATTTTAAAATTTAAAATTTAAGTTTTATATTTTAATTTTGTAACATTGAGATATTGTATTATTTTTCTTTTAAAATTTTGATCTTACCATTAACTTCACTTTAATTGCTAGCATAACAATTAGTAAAAAAAGTAAAATAACTTTTTCGTTATTCATGTTTACAATTTTTATCAATTTGGCCCCTAAAACTTGTAGATGTAGATGGTTGAAAAAGTGTAGAATTATTTAATTAATAATATTTTTATTTAATTTTGAAGATTAATTATCAATTAGTTAAAAAACATAAATACGAGACTAAAATTGTCATACCCTAAAAACCAGTCTAGTCGAAATTAGGTTTCGGTGATCGGAAATTTTGTACCGGTCATACCCGAATGATTTAATTGCCTAATCTTTGTACCCCATTTTTAAGTAATGAAAGTTATTTGGGCTTGATCGAAATTATTGGACCTTTTTGTAAAGAATGGAAGTTATTTAATGACTAAATTGTGAAAATCGAAAGCTTGAAGGTAAAAGTGCAAATTTTGAAAAGTTAAGGAACCACACTCGTAGTTATATCAATTAGAGGCGTGAGTCACCTACTTGCTTGTCTTAGCCCACGTGAATTGGCCACCCTTGGTTGAGAAATGACGACTACTTGATGATGGATATTGATAATTTGTGTAATCAAGGAAAGGAATAAAGATTAAAATATAAGTTTCTTTCCTAATGAGGAAATCCATCGGTTATAGGGAATATATGGGTAAAAGTGTGTTAAAAACACTTTAAAGTGTTTCTTAGTTCTACCAAGCCCTCCCTACAACACTCCTATCACCTTTTCTCTAGCACACAAGCAAGCACCACCATTGTCATCTTCAAGTTTAAGCTCAAGCAAGCACCTCAATCCAATCTTTGATCTTTGTTTGATTTTAATACACCATTTGAAAGCTTGTAGATTGGTAAGTAAGGCCCTTATGTTAATTTGATGATTTCATCAATCCTTAGAGTTTATTTTCAAGATTTTAAGTCTTGAATGCTCAATGCTAAGCACATGTGTTAGAAGGTTAATTTCCTTATTTTGATGTTGTCTACAAGCTTTGGTAAGCTTGAAAAACGTTTGTGAATCATTAGTTTTGATTCTAATGTAATCCTCTAATTTTGGATTAGCTCAAGTAGTGGGAGACAGGTCATCTTCACCATCGACTATTCCGAACTCTTCCGATGGTAAAGGAATTGTAATACGAAAATCTTGAAGCCTCATATTGCTAGGTGAGTGTAGTTGTGTCTCGGGATTGGCTAGGTGCCGTCCCGGTTGCATTTGAATTGTGTTTACGTTGTGTATTCATTTGGATAGCTCAAATAGAGCTTACAAGGTACGAATTTCATATGGTAAAGGTGGTAAGATCACTCCATTACTTTTGATGCATCTTGATGCCTTATGATTCGTTTTTCATGTTATATATGAAAAATGTTTAATGTTATCATTTGACATCCATGGGAATTATTATAATGTTTGAAATAGTATGATATGTGTGTTGGAGCTAAGGCTCAATTTGTGATCCGACATGATATGGCCTAAGGGCACAAAGGTGAGTTTTATGATGATATGTGTAACCTTGGACACTTGTGGATATTGGATACAATTGGTATGTCATAGGGTTATTTGAGCTCACTAAGTAAGGGATTGGACTACAGTCCGGGCTACGGCCTATATGAGGGGAGAAAAGATTGGATTGTGTAAGGGACTCCGGAGCTACGGCTCAAGGCTAAGGCCTATTTTAGATATGTATGGCGTATAGGGGAACCCAATGGTTGCTATGTCTAAGGAGATGATATGTATTTGTGATTTACATTTGATACATGAAAATATGATACTTGGCTTTGAATATGATACACATATGATTAATGTTGGAGTATGCCCAAAGACCAATTATAAGATGGTTGTAAAAGACATACTTATTTTATCTTGTTTATTAATAAGAAGCCATTATTATTGTTTCAGTCTTATTCTGTGTATCTATAAATAAATTGAGTTATAATAAAGTACTTAGAATAATATAGTTATTCTTGAATGTCCTTAGCTGAGAATTATTGTGAGCTTGGACAACAATAATGTATTAAGACTAATATGTAGTTGATTGATGACAAAGTGTTGTCATTGACATGGAGATGTCAAAATCAATACATAAGTATGTGTTAGGGAACGACATACTGGACTGACCCTCTATGAGCATGTTTCTTGGATTATTATGTGACAATCACAACATTGCTCATGGTGATAACTACATGTATGATCCTCAGACTTGTGATCATCATTATTTCAACATCGTGAGTGACATATTTTGATATAGGCAAATGTGTGTCGTAACTGACTACACTATAAATACTGATATTGGATATGTCACAATTCATGTAACAAAATATGGTTGATCAAGATAGGATTTGTCCCTCATACATAATAGGAGTAATATCATAGGCCACTTGATTGAGTGAGACTATAAAATGCATGGTCATGCTCGAATAAATTGATATGGGATATCATAGTTATTCGTTTATAATAGTTTACTCAAGATATCAAGAAACATTAGATGGACTATTCAAGTGTAACTAATCTATGACTTGTGTCTGATCTAGATGTGAGGACAAAAGGATGAAATACATAAAAGAAGTTAATCACGAAAAAGGTTAAATCGAACCACGATTTCATGTAACTTAGGTAGCAATGAGGTATTGCTAGATGCCACTCATTTCTTGTAATATTAGAATTGTTATGGATATTACTACTAACGTTACATGAACCTACAAAGGTCACACCCTATGATTGAAACGAACAAATATCGACTAGATAGCATGTGTACAAACTTGTTGTACATGTAATTAGTGAGAAACCGAAAGTGTTATAATTATTGTAATTGTGGATAATTTCATTTATATATATATGTTAATATTTGATAAGTTATTGTAATTATCAAATACTATTAATATATATCTCTAAAAGAAACCTAATTAAAGTAGAATCAGATTCTACATATTTAATTACATTTGGTTAAATATATTGTATATTTAAAGATTCGAATTTAATTAGAATTAAGTTTTTAAATACTATATAAAGGTATAAGGTCTAGCAGCCAACATATGTTTTTTGAAAATCATCTCTAATAGTTAGAGAAGAGAAAATTTGTTCGTTTTATTCGGGTGGACTGTGTAGAGGTCGGAACGCTGCTGTGACGACTCAGATTTGATTTGGATTCTCCTATACTCACTGCGGAATTCCAGATTACTTGAGGTAATGTTTTCATCCTTTATCACCCCGAATTCATCTCTTGTACATGGATCACTGGTGGATTACGCCGAATAATTTTTTCGCTGCGCCATGGGTTGTACCGACGTTTCCCAACAATTAATGATGTATATTGTCATTCAAGCATGCTTACATGTAATTCATGCCATTAAAGAGCTTATTGCGTATTTGTTATAACTACCTCACTAGGCTATGTAAGCCTAACATTCGTGTGTCTCATGCATTTCATGACCTTGAAGAATTCCGAGCATCGATCGTGTGGTTGAAGTTGCAAGTCACTCTCATCACCTCCATGTATGCTTACATTTCGTTTTGAACTCATAGTAAGGTGGCATAAGGCTTAGACATGTTACATTTGCCTATTTTAATATGTGTATAATAGCCTAAAAGTACCTAGGTGTTATATGTGAAATATAGTGTGTTTTGGAATTAGTAAAGTAGTTAACTTTGGTCTAAAGGTACTAAAAGGTGAAAATGGGGTAAACGGATTTGAATCGCCCTAAAATTTTGTATGATGTCGGATTTATGGATTAATAACTTGCTGGTAAAATTTCATCGCATTTGGACATCGTCCAATAGGTTAAATCGGCTGGACACCAGATAAATTCTGTCATTACAGGACAAGCATATCTATACAGGTCAAGTTGTATCGATACGGCCTTGCATATTTGGACATAGTAAAATAGAGCGTATCGATAAGCAAAAGGGGTGTATCAATACGAATCTTGGCAGTAAGGTCTGAGAAATAAATTGTATCGATACGGACTTAGACTGTATCGAAACGGGTCAACGCCGGTCAACCTGTATCGATACGGGCTTAGCTGTATCGAAAAAGGGTCTGTTAAGAAAGGTCAACTTGGGCCAACCTGTATCGATACGGTCTCAGTGGTATCGATACATGGCCTTCATCACTCAAAGTCTAAATTGAATCTATGCATATATGTATCAATATGAACCCAAGGTGTATCGATACGGAGGTAGTTAATTTTGTGAAAAGGCTTTGAACACAATTTTGAATAATTTACAAGATGGTCACTAAATATTGTATGGTCTAATTGGATAGGTAAACAATCTTGGTTTGTAATGAAATTTCACAGTCTAATAATTAGAAAGTTAAACTTCAGATTGATAACATAAATTTCAGTTAAGGACCCGTAATTTATAAAATTTACAATTTAGTCCCTAAGTTTGAAAAAGTTTAAAATTATCCCCAATTTGAGTAAATTGATAACAAGTGAGTATGATGAGTCTTAAAAGAGATTAATAAAGCATACCGAACAAGTTCTAAACTCCGATTAAGTTTTTGACCTCCGAATCTGTTTTTCGATAACACTTTTCGACCCGGTTTCCTACCAGATTGGGAAGGGGGTGTTACAAAAAAATGTAAGGGACCTAACATTTAATCTCACTAGGTAAACTGGTTGTTAGTATCATTTTATCCTTTTAACCGTTGCTAGGTCAAATTAAATAAAAGTTAAGGAAGAAACTAAAATTTTCAAACAAAAGATTAGCATAGACTCAATGTCACAAAATTAAAAAAAATAATGACTATATCTTTAAATTTTGAAATAGTATATGAGTTATTTTCATATATTTTTTTATTAAAAATGAAAAAAATAATAGCTACATAGACAAACTTAAGCAGATAGCAGCCCAACAGCTTCTGGTGGAATCACATCCTTCGAGCCCTCCAGTATGTCACGCAAAATATCACGGGCTATTCAAGACTTTTTTAACGTTATATTAATATTTTTCATCTCTTTCAAGCGTGACAAAAATCATGTCTTCTTTTGCAAGACGTATAAATTGTACATCCCAATCTCAATGCTCAAGAGCTCGAATAAAATTCATATTAAGTTTTAAAATTTTAAATATTTTAAATTAAATACACTCTCATAATTTTTAATTTTATTAATAAACCTCTCAAAATTATTAAAAAGTTTAGTTAAACCATCAAAATTTTTAAAAACTTTAGTTAAAAATCGCATATCTATATTGTCTTGTATTAAATTCCATCCCAATGTTTTTTTTTTGGTCGTTAACAGCTTAAAAACATTTATCGAACAACTAAACTTAGTTAAGTACCTATTAACAGGGGCGGTTTAAAGGTTTACGGGGCCCTGTGTAATTTATTAAAACGATGTCCTTTAATTTATAATCTCAAAAATATATAAATTTTTTTAAAGGTATTTTTATCTTAGTAAAAAAATATTATGACCCTCTTTAAAGTTATTTTTAAATTTTTTCTTATAATTTATTAAACTAAAACATTTTATTTTTCCTTATAAACATTTAATGCAGCTTGTTTGGGACCCCTCTTTTCTTAGGCCCTATGCGATCGCCTATTTTGTACATATCTAAAACCCTCGCAGTCTATTAATAAATACTTCAACAATCCGAACTTTTCATTAAAATTTGAAATAAAATTATATCTAAAAATCCGAACTTATCATTATAATATCGTAACATGCACGACGCCAATTTAATTACGTTAAAAACATGTCTCGACAATTGCTTGTCACTTAAAATGGTTGAAATTCATATTCATAAATAAAAAATTTTAATTCTTTTAATAGTCTAAATGTACTTACAAGATAATATTTGTTCACACATATTTTTAATTTATTAACAATAAATAAATTTTACAAACAAAACAACTGAACATATATCTTTTAAGATAAAAATTCGATTTTTTCCTAGGACCACTTGTTGGATTCAAAAATTTTTAATTATTAATTATTGGACGGTGAATGATATAAAATATGTATACATGTTGAGTATATATATACGAACTTAACATGGGTTTATCAATAGTTAGGAATTTCGGTATCAAATTATACGTTTGACTTTAATTGTTTATATATTTACATATATTATTGTTGAACTGCAATAGCCGGCTTCTCATCTGAAAAGAAAATTCATATAGATTATGTATAAATTAAATATAAAAAGGGACATATAATTAAGCAAATGACATTAAATAAAACCAGTATATAAGTTATAGAATAAAATAATACGTAGTGTTTGTTTGAACTTGTCGTTTACATGTCTTATTGTCGGGAGAAGAACTGAGCATTTGCCCTCGTTCCTTGCATTGTTGAACGCCGTGATTTATTACATATTTAAACAACAATCATGTTAATTAATTACTAATGTTCATGGTTTGAAAGTTATATTAGTTTCAAAGTTAAAAGAGTTTTATATTTGAATTATATTTTGATATATAAGCTGTGTAAAAAAATTACAAAACCTTTTATATTTAAGTTATAAAATTTCAAACTTAATCTCTATCTCTAACCCTAAAGCCTAAACCATAAACTTTAACCATAAACCTTAAATTTACACCCTACAACCTAAACCCTTGAACCACAACTTAAATCTCTAAACCCTAAAATTTAAAAGCTTGTATAAACGTTAGTGTAAGTTTACGCAAGCTTGTGCATCAAAGTATTTTCCTTTATATTTTGATGATGAAACCTTTTTAATAATTATTAGTGGTGTATACAATGAGATAAAGAAGATTTTAGACTTTTTTGGTCGAGAGGGTTGAGGTATCAGACCTCTCAAGTAAGGTTAGGGATGCGAGTTCTGACATTATGAATGAAGTAAATTAGATTCTCTATAGTACTTGATCTAAATTAATCAACCAATAAATTCAATACCGATAGTTATTAAAAATAAGATAGTTGAATAAGAAGATGATGATGAAAGAGTTAAAAAGAGATTTTTTTGTTTTGTTTTGAAATTCATTAACATCAAAGTTTTCATTAAAGTTCATATGCTCCATTTGGAAATCTTGATTTCAAATTTATGTTAATAAATATTGCGGTTTTGTAGGGGGGAAGAGTTCGGTCGCCAACACATGACATGACGAAAACATTAGATACCCTTTGACTGATTGTCGGCATTAATTTCACGTGTATGCGATAATCATAATTCATATCCCATGTGCCCTTTATGCATTCCTTCTTTTCAATATTTTTTTCCTATTAAGAAAAAAGAAAATTCCTACTTGTTTTATTACGAGAAATGAAGTAGTGAGTTAACGCGCGGTAATATTACCTTGATGCTCGACAGATTTTTTTTTATAGGAAGATTAATATGTTTGTTAACGTTGGTTTTGGACGATATTAGATAAGAAAATGTAGATGATGGTCAAATATATGAAGGTTTGAAGGTAGAGACGGGTGGTTCACCTGTCGTGGCAGGAGCTGAGAACCATTAAAGACTATGATTGATTGTTGAGTCAGCCTAATAATATCTATTGATGGGCTGGCAGATAATAGCTCGGCTATTAGGTTAAAAGTCAGAAGAATTTGAGAGTTGTATTGTCATAGTGCAATAGCGTAGTATGGGGAGTGATCCAGAGAATCAGGACTGTAGAGGCTGTAGTATCTTGCATGTTGAAGAATAGTATGGAAGTTAAGAGCTTAGAGGTTCTTCAGTGGAGACTAGAGAAAGCTGGTAGGTTTCTGAGGTGAGCCTTTGGAGAGGGATAGACATCATATGTTGTTCTGGGTGACTTCTTGAGGCCTGGGAGCCTTGTTACTCGAGTGGTCTGTGGGGACAATGATGTTTAACGAAAGTGAGTATTTTAGAGACGTTTGGTGGAGATATAATAATGTTGAAAATAAATTGGATATTTAATGTTATTTAATTTGATTTTAGTGAAATATTGTTTTTTAGCAAATAGTGAAATATTGTTCATTCATATAATTTTCAGATTAATGTATTTTATGATATTTGATATTAAATTTATTTTAATTAATATAAAGAATCAATGAAATTGAATATTTAATAATTTTAAATATTATAGTTAAATTTTAGTTCTTAAAATTATTAAAAAAATAGTTAAATCCTTAAAAAATTAATTTTTTTATTTAAGCCTCTAAATTTTAAAAAAAATTCAAGTTCCTCCCTCCCGACTCCTACTATGATTATTAGGATGGTTCACTGTCTTTTTTTTTTAGATTGGAGCACGATCGGGCCTAAACTCGGATCCAAAATAGTGGGTCAATGCAGATAACGAGGTTCAATTTGCTTATGGCTGGTTAGGATTATAGTTTAGGGTTTAAATGTTAGGAATTTTGGTTTAAAATTTAAGGTTAGTATTTAGAGTTTGTGGTGTTAAGCTTAGGAATTTAGAATTTGTATTTTGCAAGGCAAAAATACATGTATGTGTAAAATATATTTTACACAAATCATTTATCAAAGTTTTAACTATTCTTTTATTAGTAAAACTTTAATACACAAGTTGTGAAAATTTATTTTATACAATTCAACATATTTACATTATAAAACTCAAAATTTTAATTTTTAACCATAAAATTTAAATCCTAAACCCTAAATTATAAATATTAACCTTACATTCTAAACCCTACAACCTAAATCCCTAAACTAAAAAGCACGAATAAATTAAAGTTTACACGAACTGTGTATCAAAGTTTTTTTTCTTTTTTCTATTAATAAAAATTTGAGAAATGAACAATATCATTTCATGGTCGTACAAAAAACATAACAACGATAGTAGTTTTTTGGTATAATGTTAAAAAAGTTTCTAATGTTTGAATAGTTATTTTGCCACTTTTTTTTAGGTATTTTAACTTTCAACATTTTTATTTCTTTTAGATAAAATGACCCTCTGCGAGTGAAAATACTAATCAACTGACAATAAACGGCTTGAAATGATTTGACATGATTTGGCGTAATGATGTTATCAGAAGAAATAATTTTATATTTTATACGATTTTATAAAATTATTTTTTGACTAATGTGCCATCCTATAAAGTTATTTATATGATATTATTATGTCAACGTGCACTGTCATATACATTTATCACGTCATTTCAAATCATTTAATTTTAGTTGACAATACTCTAAAGAAACTTCGCCACCGTAAGCTCTATTACCCTGCTCTCAAGTTTAATGCGAATTTCGTATGTTACTATAATAGATATGAAGCTTTGTGGACTTTGTCCAGTCAAGTAATGTGAATCTTTGCTCTTTATATTTCAGCCATTTTTATTCATTTGAATTTTGATTACTTGGTGTAGTTACTTATAAACTAAGATTGGGTTATTGTAAAACCAAGTGAAGGAGAACCAGAAGCGTTTTAAGATAGACAATGTATTTCTATTATCTCGTAATTCTGCTTTTGAGTGTTGTTTTAGAAGTTACATTGTTTAATCATGTAGAGACACGTGCCCAGTTGCATATAATTGTTGCTAATACTTGGTTCTGAATGTTCTTATGAACATATATTTCTCACATTAGCTATATCTACTCACATATTTTTAGAAGTTAACAGTTCCTTATGAATTTGGACGACTGGGAAATATGCGTGAAGTTTATCGAATATGGCGTTCATGAGAATATAACTGGGTGTATTGGTCTGGTCCCTTGGAGGACACAAGGTGAAGTCTTAAAGGCAAAGCTGCATTGTCTTCAAGAATCTAAAACCCCTGTTGGATTACACCACAAAAGTGGGATAGGTTCTGGTATTGTGTCCGTATCTGCCTTGAACCTTGGACCACCAAAAAGCACCCCAAGAAAGCAGAAGCTTCCTTCTTAGATTCTTAATTCCATCCCTTTAGAATCACAACTTGTTCCATTTTTGCTCCCATCTTGAACATTGCTTTAGCTTGGTGAAAACTGGACTACACCCAAGGCTCGAATTGTAACCTGTCCAAGCTTGGCCGAGTACCGGCTAGCTTGTCGGATTCGACCGGTTTCCGACATATTTGAAGATACAATTGATATTTTCAAAATTTTCCTTCAGCTAGTGGTCCAAATGTTGGACAGAGATGGTAAAGACTGGGAGATGGAATTCCAATTAATTTCAGTGATGAGTCGGTTTCAAAATTTCTATGATGTCCATTAAAGGACCCACATTCCAATTATTCTAATTCAGATGCGGTTTAATCCGGGAACTGCAGTCATCTTGTTCCTTGCAAAAAACAGTCATTGTCAATGCTGGTAAACTGAATTTAAAGAGGAACCATATAGAAAGCTAATTCTCTGGTGACATTATTTATATATATGTTTATTTTAAAAAAATGGCATTAGTAATCCAAGAATAATAATAAAACAATAAAAATAAATACTGATAATATTATTAGATCAAACATGAATAAATTAGCTACAAATGAATTTGAAATTAAAAACAGAAAATCGAATAAATAAACCTTAATTCAATTGAGTAGAAACAAGTTGAGGCTTGTGCAAGCACAATTTTCTTAAGACAGATTTTCGGCCACTCCTATGGTGCTTGAGATACGTTGATCGTCTGTCTCCCAAGATAGAACAACAACTAGATGATCACAAACTGTAACCTTGTCTTCCTCTATCACCAAAAAACTTTAAAAAATCACAGAGTAAAAATAATAAAAAAAAATCTCTGTGGATTTTAGTAGTAGTTAAAAGTACTTAAACCTAGTAGGTTTGTATTCTATTTATAGGGGTAGGTGTTTCATTGAAAATAAAACTTGTGAATTATCTTATTTAAAATAAAATTCATTTATTAAATAGTATTATCACAATAATATATGAATTAAAAGATAATATCTTATCATATATTTATCCTTTTATTCTAAAATATTCAAAAAATAATATCTAAATTTAAGGAAAAATATCTCATAGTAGGTTAAAATATCTACAAGCCTGGAGAGGGCCTAACCAATATGAATATTCACAGTACCCTTATCATATCAACCTAAATTATTCAATAATTATCAAGTAGAGTCTTGTATATAAACATATCATACGCTTGGTAACCCATCAATATGAGATATAAGTTTTTCTTTTTTATTTAACTTAATTTACAAGCCTACTTTGAGCATCAATTTCTCATCTATCACTCACCCGTTTTGAGCGTATGAAATATCATTCTAAAGGTCTCATGGAGTAGAATATGAAATCGTAATTTAATTATTCGAATCTCCACCTTTGCCCATAAAAAATATGCCTCAAAGTTTCCACTTTATCATATATTTTTTTCCCAACAGTTTATATATGTATTTGCTTGTGGTTGAAGTAAAGCTTGTAATTTCATAGGAGCGGACCACAAACTTTGCTTCCAAGTAAAATAAAACTTTGTTTTAGAGAGCACCATTCCTTGCTGCTTTAAATGGGCACTATTATTTTTTACCTTTCTATGAATATTTCTACTCTATTCATATTAACATTTATTATAAAGTTTTTTTAGTATAAAATTCAAAGGTGTTAATTAAAATTCATGTAAGCAAATTTTGACAGGAAAAAAAGAGAGTTAATTATCATTTCGAGACGTATGTCTATCTATACTAAGCACAGGAAATCAGGTCTAGAAATAATTTAAGAATTATAGTGTTGTTTGATAAATTGAAAAATTAAATAATAAAAAGAATTAATTGATGAATTTTAATTATAAATATATTTGATATTTTATGAAAATAATAAATATAACTAGATTGTTTGATAAATATAATATAGTTTTTTTAATAGATAGTATAATATAGTTAAATAAAATAAATAAAAGTGTCTAAAATATTTTTTTTATTAAGTGATAAATCCGTAATTTTTTATCTACTTACTATTTTTCACACAAATTTAATGAATAATTTAAATTTAAATTATTAAACATGCTTAAAATATTAAATTACTCAAATTGTCAAATTTAAATTAATTGAATTTTCCAATGCGTTATCAAATAGGTTTAATTCTGAAAATGATGGTTGGTTCATTTAAATTATTATTAAAATAATTTTTTAAAATTTAATCATAAACTTTTTAATTTTTGAATAATGAGATTTACTTGTTGGAGTATATTGAATTAGATTGAATTGGAAAATGAATTTTTAATGAATTAACCGATTATAAGTTGAGTTTTTTTTATTAAAAAAATTTAATGATATTTTTTTTATCAGCAACGTACGATTTTATTGATGCAAAAAAGCATACGCGCTTATTTCTATAAATCTCGTTAAAAACTTTCCTACACTGAAATGAAAGAAAAGAGTATGTATGAGGATAAAATAATCACGCACATAAACACGTGTGAAATAACCACAAAGCTAAGCGTTTAATACACAATGTAAACCATAGAAAAACATATAAAAAACCACTCCACCATACCGGACATTAAATACAAATTTTATTATTTTTATTTTTTATATATTTTATGATTAAAAAATATATTCATTTTTTGTTAATTTTGAAATCGGACAACTTAACTCTCAATCTAAACTCCTACCTAAAATTGATTCAATTAAAAAAAATACAAATTTGACCATAATGGCATAAGATCTAAGTATACACGGTGGATGGTGTCATAGTGGCAAGACAAGAATATATAGCTTTACCTAGAAGATATATAAGGTTTTTTTTTCCTAATTATTCTTTTACTGTAAAAATAAATGATTAGGTTTAAATGTAGAATATATTTTCCATAAACTAATTATTTTTTAATTATTTAGTGAAAACAGTAAAGAAACAATAAAATTTATCAGTATATTTAAATATTAAGAAAAAAGAAAAGAAAAACAAATAATGCATGGATTAATAACAATAAGGATAATAATTAGTTGATTTTAATAAGAAAGAATATATTAAAGAAGCTAGCATAGAATAATGAATATGATATTGTCCCTATAATAATAGCATGAATGGAATTAATTTCATAATGTATAATTAGGGGTTGGCTCCATTTGCGAAAGTATCCTAATTAATGCATACATAAAAGTTCACTCTCGCCATTACTGTTTTAAATAATGTGTTCCTTCAATTAAGAACTATATTATTATTTTAAAAACAATTTTATATTATATTTTTTGCATTCAAAAAATGTTTATTATATTATATATAGAACTTTAATTTATGCTACTTGACATTGTTTAATAAATTTCGTGAAAAACTAACCGTGATATGTGATGTGGTGGTTACTCACTTCATCCTTTAATCATAAAATCAAGAGTTCGATTCTTACCAATAGGAGTGAAGGCCATTTTACGGTCATCTATTTACCTCTTAATGAGAGCACTCGTGGCGAGAGAATTAGTCACTATTATTAGCGGCGGATATCTTTCGCTCAAATCAACAAAAATAAATTTCATGAAAAAACTGCTTCTAAAATAAGTTTAATTGCAGTAAGCTAAATTAGGGTTTATTTCTACGTAAAAATATCTTTTTATTTAAGGTTTAACTAAATTTGATAACTTTACATAAATTAGAAATGTATCTTGTCTATTCGTTTAATTAATTTTGTACTAAGCTTAATTAAGATTAGATTTAAGATTTGTCAAAAAAAATAATTTTGATAGATGAAAATATCTATTTTGTCTAGTCGTTTAATTAATTTTGCAGTAAGCTTAATTAAGATTAGATTTAGGATTTGTCAAAAAATTAATTTTGATAGATGAAAGTATCAATCTATCTATTTATATAATAAAATGTTGATTGAATTGGTGTTACCCGCTAATAAAGTACCAATTCATATAAAAATAAATAAATTAATTTTTTTTAAATATTTGTGTGTGATTACAAAATAGTATATGTTTATTAATATGTGATCTTTAATAACACTTACACTATGTAGACAAGCTGCTCGAAACTCGAGTCTCCTATGTATAACAACATTTATTTTTTCTTTTAAAAGGATTTTTATGTCATCGGAGCTGTTTTGGATATTTTCATGGCCCTGAGCAAAAATTCAAAAATGGATCCTTATAGAACGAAAGTATATTCTATTACTTTAAAATTAATTTAATATTTCATTAACAAACTATTATTTTCAATATTTTGTTTAGAAATCACTTTAAACTAAAACAATAAGAAGTAATCAAAGTTACAAGATTACCACTTGAGAAATTCTTAAAGTCCTAAAGGTAGAAAGTAGGGCTTGAGCGAGTGCTCAAGTTGTTCTCCGTTCGAAATGTCCCTGCATGTCATTTATTATTTTTATATAATATTTTTTGTAAAAAATAATTATTTTAGATACAAGATTTGTCATCCCACGTTTGGAGTGTAAGCTGACTTTTTTTTTTAGAAAAAATCTTTTTTTTTTGTATTTCAATTTATTTATTTCTCTCTCAAAATATAGTATTTTTAATATAAAAAATTATTATTTAAAATATTTTTCACTCACAAAATGGTTGAATTATGGTTTCAATATTAAAGTAGTTTAATTCAATAAATTAAAATATTAAGTTATTTTTTAATACAAAAACATTATTTCAATTTTGATTAACAATAATTTTCGATCCTAAATAATTTCTCTCCTATTATAAAAATATATATTCCATATAATTTAGTGAAAACTACATATTTAGCACCCAACTATGCTCGTATTACTATTTTGGTATCCCAACTATTATTTTTGATAAAATAGTACCTAACGTTACGATTTTGTTCTGTTTTGGTACCCCAACCGTTAAAAACTAACGGAAATAGTGACATGGCTTGGGTTAGTAATAGTTTTAGTCCAAAAACTTATACAATCTATCGATTTAGTCTAAAATTCTTTCAATTTAAACATTATTTTAATTTTTGGATTAAAATTATAAATTTCTCAAAATTAAGGCGGTGTTTTAAATTGATGGATTTTGGACTAAATTGATCATATATATAAGTATTTTGGACTAAAATTATGATTATACCAAGTCACGTCATCATTTCTGTTAGTTTTTAACGGTTGGGTACTAAAATAGAACAAAAACGTAATATTAAATATCATTTTGCCAAAAATAATAATTGAATACCAAAATAATAATGTAAGTATAGCTGAGGTACTAAATATGTAGTTTTCGCTATAATTTATAATTCATGTATGTAACATTGGAAGTGTAGCTGAAGCTAAAGTAATGGTGAAGGAAAATATTGCACGTGGGTTGATTAATGCATCTAATTAAAAACACTGGTCCCTGTATTTAAATGCTGTATTTAATTAATTTAGTCGCCATCGTTGAAATTGAAATCCCACTTTCCTTAAACCTTTGCATTCTTCAAAAATCTTCCACACAAAGAATAAATTAATAAATTAATTTTAAATTTTCTAAAAATATGCATTAATTGTAAAAAAAAGTTAAAGAAATAAGTGGTCGCTAAACTAAGTAAAAACAATCTTTTGATAACTAAAGTTTAAAAAATTATAAAATGATACAAAATGGTCTAAATATTATATAATATTGTTAAATTTTGATAAATTTAAGGATCAGTTTGTAGCAGTTCGACAAATTTATTAACTATTTTTAATTTTTACTTTGTTTAGTTACCATTTATTTAGTTTATCAGAAAAGAAAAAGAAAGCACACATTGAAAAACCTAACTGTATTCACTATGTTCCATCACTTTTTTCCACATTTACATAAAAGTCCCCAAAAGTGGTATAATTAATGGACACCTTGTTGGTTGAAAAGCAAAATGATAATAAAAAAGTTGTCTAACAAGGGAATTAATTGACCCTTTATCACCCAACCATTATTAATAATGAAAAAAATTATATAAACAAGAAGAAAGAAAGAAAAAAAAGAAACTGTACCCTAATCTTTAAGGGCATTTAACATTTCTTCCGGGTCCTCCATAGTAAAAGTAATTGCCCCAAACTTTATTAATTCCTCCTTGAATATCATAGCAGTTCGGGTGATCCGCAATCACCCGAAGATTGGACAATGGGATTAAGTTGTTGTCCCAATCAACAACTTGCATGTTCTGGAAATACGAAGCTTTTCCGAACCCTTCGCCGGCGAAATGGCCGCTGCCCATTTCCGTCGAGGTGTGGAGACCCCCTGCCCTAGAATTAACGATTTCACCGCCGAATTGAACCATGGTCGCGTGATTCCGAAGGTGAGTAAATAAAAACGATGGCCAGTATCCTACTAGGATCCCCGACCCGAATTGGAGCCACCAATTCCCGTGCTTTGGATCCTAAAATAATTTTATCAATTTTAGTCATAAAAAGTAAAGAGATTTATGAAAAGGAAGTTTCATGATGAAAATCAAATGATTCTCTTGTTCACAATGTGGAAAGAATAGAATCTTATAAAGCTAGAAAAGTAGGGGAATTTCAGGCATTTTTCCGGAGGCTAACAGTGCACGCGGGGGGAAGTGCAGGGCACCATTTATGTAGTGCATGAATAGGGCTACCCATTAGTAAATAAAAATACGATTTATTTTGACGGTTAATCTTTACGCTTTGAAGAAAAACACAATGTTCTCTTCAAAGTCATCAGATAAAATTTCAGGATTAAATTCAAATTTTATATAATTCGAATTCGACTCGACTACAATTTAAATTATTTTTCTTAGAAAAATTCTAAAAATTGGTGGGTTGGCAATATTACCTTCCAAATCAAGAGGCTGATATCAAATTGTCCGCCATTGTACGATGATGTTGGGGAGATGGCAGCTCCAATTGCAATCCTATTATTCGTTTGAACAAATCCTGAGCATAGCAAATTATAGCACCCAGTCGTATGGTATGCGTCCGTCTGCCCAAAATATAAACAAAAATCATTAATATATTTTTAGCACAAAATGATTTATCATTTTATCATACCCTTTAAGATAAAGCTTAAACTAATTTGTTTCCGAATAATTCTAGTATACTTACGGTCCAATAAGTAAAGAATCTGGGATAGTTGTCCCCATATAGCTCTGGGCTGACCTGCACTTAACAAAACATCCGCTCAGATTACGATACAAAAATAAACCCTAAAACATAAATAGAATTTTACCCAATATGTTATGTTTTATGTCTTATTAATAATTTTATGTCACATATATTATTAATAAAATATAAATAATTAATAAAACAATAAAAAAATATTATTAATACACGTAACATACACAAAAAAATATTAAAAACACATACAAGTGAGAGGTAGTTGAGTTGCCATAATTACCTTAAATGTGAAATCTAAGTGCAAAGAAGTCAATGTGAACAAATACTTTGCACCTCTAATTAATGCTTTGCCATAATTATTTAATTTCGACTATATATAACATTGGATATTATTATGTAGGGTATTAAATAAATATTAAAAGGTGGGGTAAATGGAATTAGAAAATGCCTGCCTGCCAGCCAGCTTCAATGGTGTTGAGATCGTCGCCGAATGAACCAGAGATGACCCACATTTGTGATAAGCTAAATTCATATTGATTAGAGACACGAGGTGTCCACACATTTATGCTTGCTTTTGCTCCATAATATTGATCTCCGCTCACATATCCAACTGCATGCTGTAACCCGATAACAGTTCGATAAATTTATGATGTACACATGATTATATTTTTATATTCATGTTCGAATATAAAACATGTTCGATAAATCTGTGAAAGTGAAATCTCGATGTCTGAACATCAGTTTTACTGCTGTGGGATTAAATTCAAGGTTTTAGAAGGAACCAACCTCATGACCATTGCTAGTGGAGTCTCTTCGAACACGTCTTCTTGGTCTTTTTCTTCCGAATCTTCTTACAGAACTAGCCCTCAACATGTCTGCTTCTGTTGTTCTTCTGATCGGAATTGTCCCGTCCGGACACGATTCTCTCGACATGCTCCACAGTTGAAATTCTTCAGCTCCCATTCCGTTTGTGTTAACCCCATTTGGTCTCTCTGGCGGATCCTGAGGGGGGGGGGGGGACTATAATTTATTTTGTTTTTTAACGCATGGTAATGGTAGTAAAATTTACTGATAGTAATAATTTTACCAATGGCTTTTGTCCTTTTAATTTTGGATGATCAAACGCTGGCTGAAGATGCAGTAGAACACAATCTATGATATCACCATCTGGACTCTGCACCACCATTTCCAGAATTTGTTAGTGAAAAACAGAGGAGATTGGAATTCAATGGCGTAACGAAAGCTTTGATTTTCCACCTGAATTGTCTTGACTGCCGGCTTGTTGATCTTGTTGAGACGTTCTCTTATTATTCTCAACTTCTGCAACTCATCTCCCGGCCGGAAAGTTTGATTTTTCGGATCTAGACCGCCGGTCTCCGACGAACGAACGTGACAAAAAGAAGAAGAAACCAAAAGGAAGAATACAAAAACGTGAGTGATTGGCGAGATCTTAGAACAACACCAACAGGAAGAAGCCATGTTCGGTGTCGGTTGTTGTGTATTGGTTTCTCTTTTTATACACCGGTGTTGTCTTCTTTTTTGAACCAACCAGTACCATCGGAAGCTCCCACCGAACAATCCATCCAACATAACATCACCCTTGTAAGGAAAACTCTCTCGATTTCCTCAATCCCTCACCATTTTCCAAAGCTCTCGGAAAAAGAACCTTACAAACGAACAAAATGTTTAATACTAAACTAAAAAGCTTCTTCTTTCTTCTCCTTCTTTTACAGCTTCAAAATGTCTTGGGTTTCATGTACTGACAACTTGGATTGTTGAGCTTCTAAGCATTAGAAAAATGGAAAACATGGAAATGGGTTGAGTTTTCTTAAAGTTTTGCCCATGTGGGTGTGGTGATATAAATACTAAATACCAAGTGGTGATGAAATCATGCGTAGGGTTGAATTATATCTTGGGGTTGTGTTTCCGGTCACCTATTAGCTTTTGTGTTAATTAAATGGGGGGGGGGGGGGGGAAATGGGTGCAGATTTTATGTTATTCTTTACTTTGGTGTCTGAGGACAGATAGGGATTACACTTGATTCTGGCTCTGGGTTTCCAAAGTTCTTTGCTTTAACCACTCCTCTTTCTCACTTCCCTATATGTTCTTTGTGTCAGTTCTTTAGTTCTATTTATCTCGAATATTTGATGCACTGATAGTGTTTTTAATATTTTCTTAAATTAGTAACTTTTACCTAAAAATTAATTTTGCCCTCGTACTCAATCAGAAAATTAATTTTGCCCATCTTTTATGTCATCTTCACACATAGACTGCCACGTCTTTACACGTGGATTGCCATGTCAGCACCGTTGAACATTGACTTTCGTCAGTCAAGGGGCATACGGTGATGCAATTCGACTATTTCAGGGGCTAAATTGATGCGAAAATACTATAAGGACGAAACTGATAAATTGAGACTATTACAGGAGTAAAAGTGACCCTTTTGCCTTATGGAAAATACTTTGCACACAAATTTATGTAAATTTTAGTTTACACAAGCCGTTTAATTTATTATGGTTTATGGATTTAGTGTGCAGGGTATAAAATTTAAGGTTTATGAGTAGAATTTAAACTTTAGAGTTCATGGTTTAAGTTTTAGGATGTTAGAATTTAGAATTCAAGTTTTAAATTTTATAGAAAATTGTATAAAAATTTTACACGGCTCGTGTATCAAAATATAGCCTTATTATTATTATTTGTAAAATGCTCCCTCTTCAATAACAATGGGTCTTTAGATGTTACATTTGGTGTTGAGATGGTGCTTTAAATGCCCATTGAACAACATGTTGTCGATCAAAATAAGTCCATGTTCCCATATGAATCCTCCTGCCCTAAAAGCTGAGATCCAATTGGCCAATGACTCCTCTTTTTCAGTTTTTGCTATGCTTTTAGAAACCAGATGACCATACAACTTTCACTGCAATGCCCAAGTTTTTAGCTCCATATACTATTTTCATCTTTTGAACGTCTAAATTCATCGCAATTCACGATGCTTTTTTACATCAAAACATTACCTTTTTTACAAGTAATTTCATAGCAATTTTCAATGAATTTAAGGAGCTTTCTAATGATATTTGCTATAATTTCTACATAGAATTACCATTTATGGTTAGCAGACACATCTTTCGTTTCAAATAGAGGCTTGAAACAAAGTCAGATATTCGAATTCTAACATTATGAATAGAGAAATTATGTTGAAAGAATCGTCCTATATTGAGTCTTTACCCTTATATTGAGCCTCTACAAAATCTGATCAGAATTAGCCGACCAACAAGTTCAACGCAAATCTCGGCTAAACTGAGCTATATTGAGCTTCTACAAAAAAATATTTACATTTTAAAGATAAATGCCGAGATTCTTTCAACTTAATAGAAAAAGAATTTTAACATGTTCAACGCAAATCTCACTAAACTGACCCTAAATCCCATTCAAACATGATAAATAGGATTATAAAATAAGACCTCTAACGAAAGAATAAAATTCTTTTCAAAGTGTGAAATAAAAAATTCCATGTTGATTTCTGAAATTAAAATATATTTTATATCATATTTTGAATATGAGAATATTACAAAGTCTAAAGTGTTTAGACGAGTCCAAGAGACCCAAACTCTAACATAAAAAAAGAATTCTAAAAACAAATTTGATAAGGAAAGACAAAAGGGAATGTTCAAATATCAAATTCGGAAGTAGCTCAAATGAAAATTTAAAATCAAGTTCTTTGCGCCTTTTATCATGATTCGATCAACAAATTTCTCTGATTAATTCAAAAAAATTTAATTAAGGGAGTATTTAGACATTATATATATTCCTATGAAAATGTAACTACAATAAATTTTAGTTCTCTAGTAATTTTTTACTTACAAAGTGTAATTACATTTTAATCTTTATTTTTGTAGTACAAATTATACTTACACAATTATATAAATATAAATTTTAAAATAATATTAATTATAAAAATTAAAAAAATTCAACTATTTACGTAATTACATCAATTCTTATCTCTTTTTAAAAATTGAATAACGCACTTAAAAACTTTTAGTTACATATAATTTAACGAAACTCATAAATCATGATAGTTATCCATTACATATAAGAGGAAGAATATCATTTAAAAAATATAGCTTTAGAATAACAGTTAGAAAAGTGGAATAAAAAAAGAACAATAAAGTGAATTCCACTTAGGCTTGCGCATGAAAAGAAGATAACAGAATCATGAGGAAGAGTGGTAGTTGTTTAAGGCTTATATTAAACCGTTAATTCAAAAACCATGGAATCTCTGACGTAATTCGAGCTCAACTCGATAAAAATTTAGTTAATGTTCGATTTAAATTAATTTAATTTATAAGTTGAAAAAAAATTATTAAGCTTATTCAGTGTCGAGTCGAGCACAAGTTAAACAATTTTTTAATCGAGTCGAGTACTACTCAAGTTAACATTGATTCGCTCAATAATTACCCCTAACTAATATCACACGCTTCTTTTGATTATCTTCCCTGCATTTCTGTGTAGGATATCGCTTTTAAAATACCCCCAGAAAAGACTCTTGAAATAGTGGAAAAAGAGGGGATGGAAAAAGGATTTTAAGCATATGAAACATGGATGTTGAGCAATGATTTTGTCTGAGAGAGGCAACATATGTGGTCTGTTTTAGCCTAAGCTAAACCAGCCACCAGGGCTGTAATAAACCCCTAAAAAATGGGGTTTGCAAACATACATGCTTGCAGGGGAGGATTTATTTGTATACCTCTTAGGTCAAGTGACTTATCAATAAAAAAATAAAAAAAATTGGAAAAAATCTGCAATGAATGGAAAAAGAAGAAATTGAAATGAAGAAGAAGAGCCGGAGAAAAAAAAAAGAAAATCTATTATTTTAAAATCATTTCGGTTAATTGGGTTGCTTTGTGACTTTAGTGGGCTCATTATTTGGTTCATTAAACCCATTCTTCTTATTAAAAAATAGGTTTTCTTTTAATAATAATAATAATAATGATGAAAATTGTGACTAAAACACTTGATTTAGAACGTTTAATCTTAATATTAGTTTTAATTTAAATTAATATAAAAAATAAAATTTATTTTTAAATATTTACCAATTTAAATAAATTACTAAAAATACATATTAAAATAATATAAATTTATTAATATTTTAAAATTTTTGAAATTTACATTTAATTAAAATATTTTGATCTCTAAATATTTATACTATAATTATCAAGTTGTTTTAAGTATAAAATATACTTTAGGGTTGATTTAAAAATATTTAGCACAAAAATTTGCCTCGTTTACGAAAGACGCGCGCCAACGTTCTGCGCCTTGGTGCGTCTTGCACCCTGTAAAATTAAGCATGAACCTCGATGTTGGACCGTGAGAATTAGGATTGAAGAAAGAAGATTTAGGAATTCATGATGAATTGGGGATAATTGATACAATTGGTAAAGGAATTAAGGAGAATAAAGTCTGTCTAAAAAATATCACGATATTATTTTATTAAATTAGTAGTAGGGATCTCTCGTGAGCTCATTAAAGAGCACGTGACCAAAACTTATTTTAATTTATTGTTGTTTGATTCCTTGAACTTTTTACATATTAAAAAACACTACATATAAAATTCTCATTTTGATCTTGTTTGACATATAAAATTGTCGCATTTTGTCATTAATTTGTTTATATTAATACAATTATTGTTAACGGCAAGGAATTGGAAATGTGAATATCTTCAACACTATTACACTTATATTATTAGAAATCAATCTATCTTAATTACAAGTACAACAATACCACTTATCAATACTTAATTTCATTAGAGTAATTTTTCTACTCTCTAAAACACAATTATGCTGATGTAAGACATTTCTAATATCTCAAACATATTTACACGTTATAGGTTAGTTCTTCAATGTCAATATTTTCGATTACAGGCTTTGTTTGCTTACACAATAATTGTTATTTATCAACACATTATTACACTAGTATAAATTGATTCTGCATTATTAAATCGATCAGTGAACTACTAAATTTAAATTTCTGTCTCCGCCCTTGCATGCTTGCTTGCTAAGGCATCATCTCATGGACCATTATGATGATGATGATGATGATGATGATGATGTTGGTATAACCAAGTACATAATGACATTTGATCATGCCCCATCAGCTTCATCGAAATTCTTGCTTTAGGCCAACATGGGACTAAATATGTAGAGGTGTCCTTGAATTTTTCCGACAAATGAAATCTTTTAAGAGATCTATTAGGCCCAATAGCTCGCTTTGAGTTGGAGTATGTTTGGACTAAGAAATCAGGGTCGGGCCGGTGCAGTCTAAGATGAGCCCCTTATCATTACAATGACTTTTTTCGGACAGAAATCATTACAATGACTTAAAATTCCAATAGTATTGGTTATGAAATTCTTGTAGTCATGAAAGTGGTTCTAAAATTCGATTCGATTGATCGATTTTTATGAATCTGATGATTCTTTTTTTTATCAGAAGTTTCAACCTTTATTGTACCAATTGTTGATGGTATAATTAGAAAATGGTGGTTCACGATCGTTCACCGTATCAGTTTGACGAAAGAATTTTTGGATAACGAAATTAATAAAATTAAATCTCAACTCTTTATTTTTTATTGTTATATTTTAAGGAATTATTAATTTCAAAGATAAACAACTTGAACGGTTTTATAACTTCATTTTAGTTTTGACTCCTCCCATAATTATCTTAATTTCGTTCTAGTCGGGAGAGTTGTTTTGTAGAGTTATGTTTCAGAGGATTAATCTCGAGAGAATAACAATTTTATTATCATATTATAAGAACAAAACATGAATACATGAATTGCTATTTATAATAAAATAATTGTTTAGAAAGAAAATAAATGTTCACCTTTTACGGAATTTCCATTATGGAAAACACACACACCAAATCTCATTGAAAAATCATTTGAGACAAAATCAATGGGTAGACTATACAACGTTTGGACAGGTATCAACTTCGACTCTGTATGAACGACAATAAATATGATTACTTTGTTAATTAATCATATCCTCCATAAAAAAACCCACTAATAAAAGATAATCTATGTTAATTAGTATACATTAACAAAAGCACTTTCGGCACTTGTTTTGTCATTTATGAATCCCTTATTCTTTACTTTGTTGACTGCATCTTCAACTTTTGTCCAATTCCCCCAAATAAATTACACTAGATACCACTAAGTTATTAACGTTGTCTCGTTTATACTCCTAAACTTTTAATTTGTTCAATTAAAGTACTAAACTTTAGTTGGACTTAACGGGACGATGATGTAGCTAATGACAGCCCACGTGGATGCTGTATCAAAACAACGTCGTTTTGATGGATGAAAAATAAATAAAATCGCACTTGGAGGGATTAAACACTGGTCTGTCAATACTAAACATTAGAGCTTAACCACTAAACTAACTTCAAATTTTATAATGTTCTACCCCCGAATAACATATATATGTCAAACTACACTTGAGATTAATTTAATTTATTATATGATATAAATAATACTATAAATAATATTAATATATAAAAATAATATAAATTTATTATTTATCTATATTAATATATATAAAAAAAATATAGTATTTTAAATTTTTATATATTAATATATTATTTTTCAAAAAAAACTCAACATTCTCAAAATTTTAAAAAAACTCTAAATCCCAAAAAATCCTAAATCAAAATTCATAAATCTATATGTCGTTGTCGTCGTCATCATCTATGTTCATCACCTCTTAGTCCATTTCTTAGTTGGACCCTTATAACTGGTTATCTCACTCTTCAGTCATTAGAGTTCAACAAACAACGTGTCAATCGATCGTTGAACACTGAAACGCGAAAAGTTCTAGTTGAACAGGGAAATTGTGCGATGAATAGCAAACAATCTACAGATGATGTGCGCGGCAAGAGGAGATGACTTAAGTGCGACAATAGTGGTGTGAATACCCGCAGCGGTAGTGGATAGATTTAGGATTTTTTAGGTTAGGGTTTTGAGAGGTTTTAGGTTTTATTGGATATTTGGTTATTTTCAAGATTTTCTAAAATAGTTTTTTAATTTTTTTAAATAATATAATATTTTATTTATAATATAAAACCATATTGTTTGAATATATATTCATATTATTTATAATATGAAGATATTTTATTTATATCTTTTATATATTATTTGTGTTAAAGTGAAACTTGAAATGTTAAGTTGGTTTAGTAGTTAAGTGTTAACTTTAGACATATATCTTTTATGAAGATATTTTATTTATATCTTTTTAATTTACAAATTTTCCAAATTAATTTTTATATCTGTTATATATTATTTGAGTTTTAGGTTTGAAACCTTTTAAGTTCAATTTTTCTCTTCAAATTTTCCACTATCAAAAAAATTTGTTTTAGTATGTAGGGCATTAAGATAACCTCATGTAACAGCCATGTCATCTCGTTAAGGAGTTAAAAGCGGATCAACATAATTGAAACAAAATTACAATTTAGTGCTATAATTGAATAAATTAAAAGTTTAGTGATATAAACAAGACAACACCAATAATTCAGTGGTTATCTGGTATGGTCTACCCTTATTTTTCTTTAAACAATTACCCTTATTTATTATATTCTCAAGTGGAACATTTATAACCAAATCGGGGTTTTTTCCTATGTTGTTGATTCCTAGGGACGTACCAAAAACGGGTTATCAACTCTCTCATAATTGCTCCACTTGGCTTAATTACTTTGCTAAATTCTTCTAAATAAATAAATAAAGGAGGAGTGCAATTTGGAGAGTTGCTTTAGATTTTGCAAAAGTGGAGAGGAAAAAGGAGTCACCCAGGCCACTAATTATTTGATTAATGGCTTTAAAATCCTAACTTGATTCTCTTTGTCTGCCTCTTTCCACTTGGTTTAGTTTGAAGAGTTACAAGTGCCATATAAGCTAAATCTTTTGAGATTCCATTAATTATATGTTACATTATGTTTTTGAAAAATAATTATTAAGTAATGGTACACACCCTGTAACACTTTTGAGTGTATATTTTTTTAGATAATACGAATCAAATATCCAAGAAAAAACAAGCGATCAGATTGAATATGGATCATTATATTTTAAGTTTGGGATGATGTATTTTGTCTAGGTGACTCAGGCTCAAGCACTATGTGTGTACGGTGTGTGCATTATTAAAAGGCTAAGAAAATTTAACAGATACTACCTTGTAATCACACCAGCGTATTCAAAAAAAATTTGGGATTATTTGAAAATCAAAGCAAGGTGTTTTGCTATATTGGAGTAGATTGTTATCTTGGTACTTGCTCTTTTAATTGTAGTCTAATTTCGCACAATTACTTATTATTTTAGCACTTTCAAGTTTTTTATTCAAATTATTCCCTTTAACATGTTTATTTTTATTTTTCTCTATTTTTTATTATAATTATCATTATTATATAATATATTTTCCTCTATTTTGCTGTGCTTGTGTTTGTGTTTATTACCATATATTCTTATTATTATTGCTATTACTATATTTATTATTTCCCTATATTTTTACTGAGCATGGGTTTAGAATTTTGGTATTCGCCCGTTCCGTTGTCTTGCAGCTTGGAATGATCACTCGAATATTGAACGGCTTCTGAAAGAGTCGTGGAACAGCGACGCATCTATGTTTGATAACCTTATCGATTTTTAGGGTCGAAGCCGCAAATGGAACGTTGATGTTTTTGGTAATATTGGTCGTTGTAAGGCTCAGATTCTTGCGCGTATTAAGGGTGTCGAGCTGGCTCTAGAGCGTGGTTCTTCTCCATTTCTTGTTGGACTTGCAACAAAATTAAGAAAATAACTTAATGATGTTCTGTCTCAAGAGGAGAGTTTGTGGCATCAGAAGTCACGTACGAAATGGCTTTCGCAGGGTGATAGGAATACCAAGTTTTATCATGCGTTGACTCTGCACAGGAGAAGGAGGAATGCAATTTGAAGGCTTCGGTCACGTCAGAACCTCGTTTGCCTACGAGGGAGGATTTTTGTACGGGCTTTCGGCATATTTCTGCATCTGATAGGCAGCGACTCACTCGACCGGTTTCGAAGGATGAGGTCCAATCTGTTATCTTCAGTATGGACCCGTTGAAATCACCTAGGGTAGACGGCTTCAATGCAGGGTTTTTCCAATGAAATTGGGCGACTGTTGGGGATTCAGTTTTCAATTTTGTGAGAGATTTCTTTGTTACAGGTGTGCTTGATGATTTGGCGAATCGAACCTTGTTGGTCTTGTTACCCAAAGTGGCTAGTCCGGAGAATCTTAAGCAATTTCGTCCTATCAGCCTGTGTACGGTCATGTACATGGTTATCACGAAAATTCTCGTGAATCGTCTAAAGCCGTATTTGCCATATTAGATTGAACAGACTCAATCGAGTTTTGTCCCAGACATATTACGGACAACGTGATCCTTGCGCAAGAGATGATTCATACGATGTGTAAAAAGCAAGGTAATAAGGCTTGGATGGCAATCAAAGTTGATCTCGAAAAGGCATATGACCGTATCGAGTGGAGCTTTATTCAAGAAACTTTACATGAATTGGGTTATGTATTGTGTAAAATCTGTGTCGACTCAGATTATTTGGAACGACGAAGTGATCGGGTGTTTTTTTACCTACGAGGGGTATCCGCCAGGGAGATCCGCTCTCAACTTATCTGTTCGTCTTATGCATGGAACGGTTATCTTATGCCATTGGAAGGAAGGTTGACGCAGGTCAGTAGAAGTGTATCCATTTGTCGCGTGGTGGTCCTGGTTTGTCACATCTTTTCTTTGCGGACGATTTGGTGTTATTTGTTGAGGCTTCCACCGAGCAATTAGAGGTGATTCATGATACTTTGGGGCACTTCTGCAATTGTTCTGGCCATCGGGTTAGTGTGGAGAAAATCCAAATCTTTTTTCTAAAAATTGCCTTATGGAGCTGAAACAGTTTATCGTGTATAGCTTTGGTTTTGAGGTGGTTGAGGACCTAGGAAGGTACTTGGGGGTTTCCTTGTTGCATAAGCGAGTCACCAGGAGCACTTATCGTTATTTGCTTGATAAAATTGAACAGCAGCTTTCTGATTGGGCAGCTCGTACCCTCTCGTTAGCTGGGCGTATAACATTAGCGAATGTAGTGTTGCAGGCTATTCTCATGTACGTCATGCAGTCTACTTGGTTACCTAAGGGTATATGTGATGAAATAGAGAAGATGATTCGTCGCTTTGTCTGGGGTTCGATGCAAGAGTCAAACGCTATAGCTCCTGTGAGATAGGACACCGTTAAACCGCATATATAGGAGGGTGGTTTGCGGTTTCGGGATCTCCATCGCCAAAACCAAGCTTTAATTATGAAAATTGGCTTTTAACTAATGACTAATGCGGATAATTTGTTGGGGTGTGTTATGAAAGTGAAATATAAATGGGAGGGGGAGTTTCCAATGAACATTCTGAAGCCAAATTGTTTCCATCTTTGAAGGGGTCTTAGCCAAGTTTGGGGTGATGTTCGCCGAGGTATTTGTTGGCAAGTTAGAGATGGTTGGCATACAGACTTTTGATAGGATATCTGGCTTGATGGGACTGATCTTCTCGCCACGCATTGTCTTCTTCCTCTTCCATGGACTCCAATGCCCATGGTTGCCATGCTGACGATGGATAGGCGATGTGATTGGAACCGGTTTGAGCTTATGCTTCCTAGTGAGATCATTCAGAAGATTGCTTGTGTTATGCCTCCCCATGCAGCGTTTGGCCGTGATCGACCTGGGTGGCATTGGAAGGAGAATCGCTTGTTTTCTACATCTTCAGTTTATATGTCCCTTTGCTCACTATTACCGCAATCAGCAAGTGGTTTTTGGAGTATTATTTAGAGATTAAATGTACCCCAAAGGGTGCAGGTTTTTCTATAGCTCCTTGTGCATGGGAGATTGTTGACTAATGTTGAGCGTAGTCGTCGGCATACTACGACTATCACGATGTGTTCGTCATGTGGGCAAGGGGATAGATCGGTGGAATATGCGATGAGATCGTGTATGCGTACCCAACAAGTTTGGACACGGTTGGTTCGGCCAAATCGGATGCAAGCTTTTTCTAGCCCACCCTTCGCCCTATGGTTGGAGGAGAATCTTAGAGAGACTGAGCATGCTCGATCGATGGAAAATGACTGTGTCATTCTTTTCGATGTGACCTGTTGGACGCTCTGGAAGCGTCGGTGCAATTTGGTGAATGGCTCAAGGATACAAGGATGAGATTGTGAAAGTTTCCGGGGTTGGCCAAGGCTCAACTCGGCTATGTGATGTGCACAACGTTTGAAAGCCCCGATGTTGGGTTGGGTGAAAGCGAATGTTGATGGGGCTGTTGGGGGAAGAGGTAATAAGGCAGCCATAAGGGGTGTCATTCGCAACGATAGTGGAGATTGGATTTTTGGGTTCGCTCGAAGTATAGGGGTTTGCTCGGTTCTAATGGCAGAATTATGGGCAGCGTTTGATATGTTATCGCATGCGTGGAGGTTAAGCTTCCGCAAAATTGTGGTCATGCTTTTACAGGGGACTTCTTCAGCGGTAGGCGACAGCGCTCTTGTTGCAAGGGTGAAAGAGTTATTGGCCAGGCAGTGGATGTTCTTTGGCTCGTGGTCAGTTGATGGGTGAATGGCTCTTTGAGTCTCTGCCAGTTGAGGTGTTTACAACTTACTCTGCGGATATGGGTGTGACGTAATGCTTGGTTGTTTGTGTCTTTCGGGTGTGGCTTATTTTCTTTAAGACTTTTGTAATAGTTAGCCTCGAATATTCTTTTCCTCCATTTAAATTTATGAAAATTTTTAATAAGGCTCGTGATAATAATTTCTTTTTTTATCAAAAAAATAATTAAAAATTAGATATCTGATCAGAAATTTTAATATGTAAAAATTGGATATATAATCTTTATAAAGTGGATACAAATCACTATTTATCAATATGAAAAATCAAATATCTATTTTTTTTCGTTTCAGATCCAAAATTGTACAACTCTACTAACCCACGCCTCAACGAAAATATACATCCCCTTATGATATTATTAGTGAATGTCTTGAAATTATTTAAGAATTAGCATTGTTTCAGAAAAGTATTTTCAATTTTTTTATTTGAGATTTAAGTTAATATTGATATCAAAAACTACTTAAATTATAAGTTAAAATATATATTTAAATGATTTTAAATTTTTTAATGTTATAATATATGAAATATATCAACTTAAATTATAAGTTAAAATATATATTTCAACCTATGGCACAATCGACTTTAATTCCCAATTTATGGCATTTTCTACAGTGCATGTAAAGTCGAATTCTACTGAATCCGACTATGAACAGTGGTTTTCCCAAAATACCCCTACTACAACATCAAGAATGGCATAAAGTCGGATCCTATTGTACCCGTCTTTAGGGGTGTTTCTGGAAATTACTGTTCAAAGTCGGATTTAGCTGAATCCGACTTTACATGCACTGTAGCAAATGCCATAGATTGGGAATTAAAATCGACTCTGTCATAGGTTGGGAAAAAATTTGGTGCAATATTTAAGTCAAATCTCCCAATTGTATGTGATCCATGAAAATTAGGGATGACAAACGGGTACAGTTTCACGGATTCCGCACCAACCCGCTCCAGTTGGAGTGAGGATGGGTATGAGTTTGGTGGGTAGTGGGCGAATGTGGATGTAAAAAGTCATACCCATCGTGGGTAGTGGGTAGGTGATGGATTTAAGACCTTACCCGCACCGTATCCGCCCGCCCCGTATTCGCGCTCCCACTAACTACCCACCACATGAATTTTGGACCATTTATATTTGTAGACTTTAATTATGCTTTTTATTATGGTGCTTTATGTATTAAGATCTTGGTTTTTTTTTTAAATTATGTTAATTCTTAAGTTTGTAGACTTTGAACTCAATTAATTTAGTTTAAAAAATGATGGTTTATTATCGAGCTTGAATTTATGGTTTATGATCAAACTTGAATTAACCGGGTTGTAAATTTGTAATATGTGTGGTTAAGTAGAATTTATACGGGTGTAGATATGTTTTAGTTAAGTTAGCTATAGCCAGTTAGTTAGCTGTAGTTAAGTAGACTTTATACCGGTAAAAATGCGCTTTAGTTAAGTTAGCTATTGTTAGTTAGTTAGCTGTAGTTAAATTTATACTGGTATGAATGTATTATATATATATGCATTGTAGTTAAATTTATACAGATGAAAATGTGCTTAAGTTAAGTTAGCTATGGTTTTTTTTTACATAATTCGATATTAGTGGTTGCTTGTAAGCGGGTATGGGTGGGTACAAGCGGGTGCGGGTTGGGTGGTGGATGTCCAGTTAGTAGTGGATATGGGGATGGATTTGAAAATGTACCCGCGTGGGCAGGTGTGGATTTGAAAACTGTATCCGCCGTGGGTGGTGGGTATGTGGTGGATATAAAAATTTTAAGTGAGTATGAGTATAGAGAAGGGAGTATGCGCACCTGCCCCGCCCGTTTACCATCCCTAATAAAAATATATATAATTTTAAAAAAATTATTTAAAAACTTTGACATGAAAAGATATACAATTCTTTTTTAATATAAAAGATATACAATTTTTATAATAATAAATAATTTATTAATCATATACTTATATCTTGGTAAAAAAATTATAAGTTTTAAAATATAAAATAAACACCACACAAAATAATATTGAATGTTAAAACTGTAATTTGACTCTTAAAAGTATTTTTTTTATTATAAAATTTAAAAATTTTAACTTTTACATTTTTGATGAAAAACATTTTTCAAAGGCATCTTTCTTAAATATCTATTTAACATTACTTTCGGCTCTAAAAAAAATATTTTTAACCTTAAAATCACTTTTCAAATCAATGCTGGACCGATCATAACTTAAACCCATGTATTACATGTAAAAATATTTCGATGCTTTAAACTTTATCGATATTTCTAACATGGCCAATATAATATGGAATAAGAGGCAAAAGAAAAAGGTAAAACCGTCATTCAAAGTGTTATATAAGCCGGACCAAAGCCACCGTCGCGGTACATACAACCTCAATAAAATCGAAACAATGGAAAAGTTGTTTCTGTTGGTAGCACTAACAATGGCAGCTTCAGTAAGTTATCCAAGCGCCGGTAAGTGTTCACTTCTTTCAGCAGCTTACGCCATTGAATCCCCACAATTCCGACTCGTACACTTCGAATCCGATTTGGAAATAAGATTATACGAAGAAATCTCCTGGATGTCAGCTCTCGTCCATGGAACTTCCTTCGAAAACTCCACCAAACAAGGCTTCCACAGGTTTCCAACTCTCAACACATTCCCATATAATCTTCCTTTTTCACATTTGATCGAGCTCTGATCACCGATGACGGAGCCACATGTATGATTGGGTGAGCATATGCTCATTCTGAAATTTTTAAAATTCACACATTTAGTTTTATTTTTTTTTATTTTATAATTTATACCACCTAATATTTTAACATTTTTATAACTTGTATCACCCTCAAAAAAATTTTGGGATCCGCTATTGCCGATCACTATAACTCTATTTCTTTGCTTCAGATTGTATCAGTATCTTCACGGGGCGAACCGGAACTCCACCCATTTCTTGATGACAAAGCCCGTCTTAACAACTGTCATTCCGTCGCGCCGCGGATCGCCGTCGTCGTATATCGTGAGGTATTATCTGCCATCGGAGTATAAGTCCCCGCCGCCGCCTTCGGCCGAGTTGAATTTGCAGTTGGACAGGTGGAAGGGGCATTGTATTGCAGTCAGGAAGTTCGCCGGATATGCCATGGACGACAACGTGGAGAAAGAGAAAGATGGTCTGGTTTCTAGCCTCAGCAAACGTTTGAAACGGGTGATGCAAGGAGTGGAGAACCGGGATTATAACTACAGCATTGCGCAGTACAATGCTTCGAAACATCCCACGGGGAGGTTGAACGAGGTGTGGATGGACGTGTCGGGTTTTGCCGCCGCGGGCTGTCCGGTCTAGCTATAAAATGTTACTACAACTTAAAAGCGATACCTATGTTGTGAGATTATTTAATAACAATGGTGTTGATTAGGAAAAATGAAAATTTGCTATTTCTTGTTGATTCTAGTAGATTTTTAATAAACTAGCTATGTCAAGTGTGCACGTGAATAATAAATTAATGTTCTTTCTTATAAATATGAAAAAGTTAAACATAATTTTTTCTAAAGATAAAAGGTTATAAAGTAGTATTTGTTTTTAAATATTTTTAACTTTTTGACAATGTATGTTCATATTTTATATAAATATAATATCTAAGAACAAGAGTTTAAATAAATTTGAACCCACGATCTTTATATATATATTATAATTATAATATCAATCGAGTTAAATTTTATTTATTAAATACTTTTTTGGTTCACTAAACCATAATAAATATTTCCAATACAAATGTTGAGTTTCAAATTCACACAAAGTTAAAATATATCTCATTTAGAGAAACGGGGTGAGAACTCAGCCGCTAGTTCTCACCCAAACCCAAAAAAAATCTAGTTGCTAGTTTTTTTCCATCTCAACCACTTTGCTTTTATTTTTTGACCTTGTTTTGGCCAACGATCGGTGACATCAATTTTGGTGTTGGTCGTTGATTGTTGGTGTCCAATATTCTTCATGTTTTTCTATATCTCACTTTAATCTTTAATAAAATTTTGTGTTATGGTTATCTACTTTTTCGTAAATTATGTTGCGTTTATTTTCTTTGCCTTTATGGCACATTTTTTCTCTATATTTATGGCACGGTTCTTCTTATGATACATCTTCTAAATACTTTTGCAGCCGTTTGATGCTCGTGTAGTGCTCCTCACGACGTTTGCTCTTGATTTGTGTTTGTTTGTGGTCTTGGATAGCTTGATTCTCTTTTGTGGTTGTTTGCCAATATAATTAGAATTATGTAGCAAATCGAAACCTATGAAACCGACATAATAGGTATTTACAGTTTTCTATTGAGGATTTTATTTAGTTCATATTTTGACAATTTCCCAAGGGCCTATTCTTATAACAGACTTCAAAGATTTATTGTGACACAAAGAGAAAGTGTCTAATTTAGCTGAAGCAACCCTTTAATTTTATTTTTGGATCTGTCGTTTCTTTATTGTTTTGTAGATGTTTGAAACCTTTGAAATATTATGTTCTTAATTCTGTTGTGTTTATTAATAAAGCTACGTAGTTTTAAATTTTTAAAAAAATCCATTTAATATTATTTATTTTAATACATATATTTCATTATTAATTATGTCTCTAATAAATACCAAAATTACATCAACCACAAAAAAAATCATACGAAATCTTGAATAGAAAGTCCATTACTAAAAATATTTTTTAAAGTTTAAAGATAATTAATAGGTAGTATCTGTTGACATATTATTAACCCTTTGACAATACACACAAATTAAACTCAAGTTTCTTAAAATAAACATCATTTTTACTGAAATCACTTGTTAAATTCTCATTACTAAAACTATTAAATAAACACCAACTCAAATATCTATATTGCCATATCAATAATCATGTGATATATTTGATTGAGTGTTCATTTTCAAAAAATTTGGATCAAAATTTAGAAATAAAAAAATGTATTATATATTTTTAACTAAAATTATTTTCACAAGTTAATTGTCTACCGACTCAATAGAAGCAATAAAAGAATGAGTTCAGATGTTTTGAGATTGAACGGAGCCCTTATAATTTTACAGGATCAATTGAACACTTATCGATTAAACTCGTGTTATATTTTAATGCACAAATTGTAAAAAAAATTACACTTAAATTTCTAACCCTAACACCTTAAATCCTAAACTATAAACTCTAAATTTTATCCCCTACAACTTAAAACCATAATCCCTAAATCATAACCTAAATCTTTAAACCCTAAAATTAAAAGACTTGTATAAACACGTATGTATCAAAATAAGTTACTTTAATTATTAACCATTGTGCCCACAAACAAAATCGTTTAATTTAAACTAGACTTCATCACACTCGGTATATAAAAGTATATTTATAAAAATTAAATAAATGATCTGAATGAATTGATATTTATATATAAATCCCTCAAATTATATATTCAATCTATAAATAGTTAATTTCAATTATTTTATTTAACATTTATATAAAAATATAAATGGATGGATTCTCCGTATCATAGAAGAAAAATAAGCTCGAATATAATCCAAATAGTCAGTATTTTATAGCCAACAAACGGAGAGAGTTAAATTCTCAGTGAAGTCCACGGTACATTTTGCATTCAAGGCATATGCAAAGCAAAGCTAATTAACTATATAATTAACTAATGATCTGGGATATACATTTGACTTGAGAATATGCCATTAGCCTCACCTCAGTCCTCGGTAAAGAATTGTCCCGACAGGTTATCCATGACGGCAAATTGCATGCTCTCCGACGGTTTCCAGTGCCGCTTCCTTTGATTTATAAACCAGTTGTTGATTTGTTTCTGGTCCAGCCCCGTGGATTCAGCCAATGCTATCTTATCAGCTTCCTGAATGATTTCACCAACCAAAATATGATATCATAATAATCCTAAACTATACTATTGATGATCTATGTTTTTTGTTTTCGAAAACTTTGTTACTTACTCGAAACATCATATGTAACTCAGGTAACATAAGGGAATTCGGAAGAAATTACCGTTGGATAAGGCCATTTGTAGTGAACATTCCACCATTCAAGCAACGTTTGCCGTGCTTCTCGCGGTAGTTTCCCTTTCTTCTTCTTCTTCGAGAGCTCCAACTTCAAGCTGCTAATATGACTGCCGAATCTCCGAAGCAGCCTATCTTTCAGTCCTTGGTCCTCGCTTCTCACCTGCCCTTCTTGTACTTCTACTTCCCCACCGCTAACATCTTCATCCGACGACACTCCACCTTCATCTGCCAATCAAAAGAAAGCACACACATACATAAAAGCTCAATCATTTTGTTTCAAGAATCAAAATTTAAGCATAAAAATTAACCAATCCAATTGCCAAAACAGTAATGGAAGGATTACATTGCCACAATAAGATTTCCATTCCCCCGCCAAAACTACACTATCACAAACTCAAATAAAATTTTCATTCCAAGCTAGGAATAGGATTCCATGAGCTGAGGAGCACAATCACTTTAAGATCTTTCAAGAATTTTATTTTATTTTATATTGCAAAACCGCATTATCTGCACTTTAATATCTTGTGTGGTTGAAAGTGAAGGTAGCTAAGCATACAGCCAGCTTAAGCTATATGGCTAAGTGTTATTCGGCTTACTTATTAAAAAATTACTATAAAGTTTACAAATATATATATATATATATATATATGTGTGACAGATTTTCAATAAAATTATGTGATGATCGTGCAGTTAAAAGAGTTTAGAGAGCAGACTGAGCAACTGCAAAACTTACAGACATTGCACAGTGAGCAACATGGTGACCCAAAAACGCAAAGACGTGAGGAATTGGGCAAAGAAAAGAAAAAATAAAAGGAAAAGATGAGTGTTTGGTTATGTCCATTGTCAGTCACACTGGGAGTCCGAGTGGACATGACAGTACGGCATCATATCACATAATACATTTGCCAGAAAAGTCAAGGAGATAGAAAGAGATGGAAACAAGGGAAAACCCTTTTTTTCAGAAGGCTAAAGCAACCCCCCGAAAGCTACGGCCCCCCCAATTATTATAGGTTAAACATAATGCCCGGCAGACCTATCTACCCATATCAGCCACCATTGTTGAAGGACACATTTTTTTAACACCCTTTTGCGAGTAATGATTGGATATTGTTCATTTGATGGATTATTTGGGTGTTAAGATGGAAGACACAACCACCAAGTTGTGAGAGCAGAAGCATGGAGGAGGTGTGGGTAAGGGGAAACTGTCTAACAAAAGAAGGGAAATAATGGGGTCTGACCAAAAGGTGGAGCCCATGTTTCTGAGACATCATGCAGACACGTGTGTTGCACGGTAATGAATAAAGAGAGAGACCCACCAGGGAAACAGCAATGTCCATTAGATATGACAGGCACCGAACCAGAGCCAGCAGGGAGGAAGATAAGAGAGCATTCAACAATTGAATGCATCATTTCTTTCAATGAAAAAGTCTGATGGGTTCTCAGCGAAATCTAAGGGAGTCCATGTGATAACTCCGACCACTAGAATCAAATCCGGGTCTTTTTTTCCCATGACCAAGTTGTTTTCTTTTTCTTTTTTTTTCAAAGTAAAAACTGATTTGGATTGGACCCCTTATATCAGTTGCAGAAGAACAATCCAATTATGTACTTTGAGGATTCCCCCTACGAAGCTTTTCTTTTGAGGGACAACTATACCTTCAGGATCTAATGGCCATTGGACATTCAAAACTTGAAGCACAGACAATAATATTTCTTGTAACTATCAACCATGTGCTTTGCTTATCTCAACGCACTGTTCCTAGAATATATATATATATATATATATATATATATATATATATACCTATGGAAAGAAGCTCCGATATGTTGTCTGTCTGCTTTCATCATCCTCTTTGATGAATCAACCCAACCCTCAGAAAAACATGTTGGAAACCAAGTCTGAAGAATAAACCTAATTTATAAAGATATTGACAATATAAAAAATGTAATGGTAGAAATTTCAACATAAACACTTAGAAAGGATAATATTGCAAAAAGAAGTTAGCTTGATTCTCCTAATAGAAAGAAAGCTTTTCACTTAAGTCTTCCTTCCAATGTCTTATTTTCTTAGGTATATTTAAAAAATAATGAATAAAAATATATAAGTGGACATTTGCAGGTTGCTATGAGAACAATATCAATCTACTAGGATTGGTTCGATCCAACAAATTTTTTAAAAGTTCATTGCTATTATTTCAATACAAGTTTTTAGAACTTTTACAAGTTATGTAAAACCTAATACAAAATAAACCGGATGGTTTTAGATAAATGTAAAAGAATATAATTAATATCCAAGAATTGGTTTGGATCAAATTGGAACACCCAATATCCAATTCCAAACCAAATCGCAAACGAACAAGGAATAAAAGAAACAGTTTAAACACTAGATTTTCAGTTTTCTCGGGTTTCTCTCTAGCCCCCTAGTTTATGGCTGAAGCTAAACACAATACATTGAGCAGCTGCTACTAATAGCCTAACATTGAGCAGCGGCAATAATGATCTGCTTAAAAATAGTAGAGAATTCTTAAAATGTTATGTATTTGTCTAATCAGAATGATGTTTAAATCTGAACCACGAGCACTTCACAAAATGTACAATAAGAAAATATTTCACAAGAAAAGGGAACCACAAAACGTAAATATACCATATTTCAGATTATTGCAAGAATAAATGTATGTCCGTGTTCATTTGGAAGATTATACTGTTAATTTGGATAAAAGCTGTCCTTAAGTGGAAGATAATTCTATAAATATACAAACAACATTTTCGGTACCCCTATTTATGTCCCTGCACTAAAAAAACTATATTTAGGATTTAAGTTTAAGGCTTGTAGCTTAGGGCTAAGGTTTAGCGAATTTGGTGTAGGGTGTGTTTTTTAAAATTTAGGGTTTAGAATTTAAATTTAAGGTTAGAGCTTAGAATTTAAATTTTTTAATGTTGGAGCATAGAAAGGGCAATAAAAAGGGGAAGAGGATTTTTGTCCATAATTTTCCATAGGCAGTTAACTGTAAACATATCATACAGCAAGGCAGAAGCCATGGCAGGCATTCATTTAGACACAAACCAAACATGTGAATTTATACAAACAAAATCCCCAAATCAATCCCTATTGAAGACAACACTGCATTGGTTACATGTTAAACGAATCTTTTAAGGTTACCAAGTCTCGAACCTTTTGAAGGTTACAGTGACAACTGACAACCATCTAACCATCGAGGACAAGAGAAGAGAGGGTACATGTAACAGATCTTAGCCAGTGTTGCACTTTTTTTGGACCGGGTAAATGGATGAATGAGAATATTTCCCCCTTAAAATCTCATCATTTATTATTGTTAATCTCAATCATCTATTTACCCTCATCTAAATGTTATCTTTTTCGACCAGAGGACAAGTTACTAGAGCATAAAGTAGCAAGCACAACCCACCAAAACCAAAAAAAAGTGACTGAAGTGATTAAAGAGAATGATCATAGCATCATCAAAAAGGTAAATTGTACTTTGAAACAATTAACAATTATAGTTGCCAACTATCCTCAACCTGAGAATGCAGTGGTTTACAACCTTTTCAACTTCCATTCTATAGTATAATTTAGTAGACAATGCCATCACTCTTTCAAAGTATGTATATAATATCTAAGGCTGCTACACACATGCCGATTGCACAAGCCACCACCCATAACCCTTTCAAATGGAAACATCAACAGCTTTTTTCATGATGGATTCCTAAGATTTCTAACCCCAGGTCCCCAACTCAATAAAGAAAGAATTTATTAAAGCAAAAGCAGTATCAATAACTGAGATTTTGTTCAAGCCTATCCAGTTTCCAGCCATAATGACAAAAAAGAAACCTCAATTTACAGTAAAATAATAGATATGGAAGAAACAAAAGATAGTTGCAAGTTATAAACCTCAGTTCTAGTCCTTTTTGGAAAGTCACCATGATCTACACTCACTCCATCTCAGAAAACTCTTATGCAAGTAAATGGTTGACAATGGCAATTTGCAAGCATTAAAAAAAAACTGAACTATATTAACTTTATATATTTTCAGTACTCAGCTATCCAAAACAGCTTTCAAGAAGACAGATGTTGAAAAAATATGTATTACTTTAGAAACATACCAGCCACAGCCAGTCTCAAAGTAGACAATTCCTCAATTTCTACACTTTCCACTATCCATATGCATAATAACTAATGCTCTATTGGAACTTGATACTCATTCAAAATACCAGACTGGACATCATTAAGACCATTATCATTCCACTAAAATAAGGCAAAACATCTTATTTTAAAGAAGCGGATCAAAAGCATGCAATAGAATACATGGAATAAGAATAATAAGCTTTAGTCAATGCTATTACACCTCCACACGTGTGCAACACAATTATGATAATCAAAGGCACATATAATAAGATGAAGCATGTGCTATTGGATTACTACTGTTAAACAACTAAGACATTGGTACATCAAAAACTTCTTTCTTGCTTGATGCAGGTTACAAAATTTTAACTTGATCTTTCTTGCTTTTATCAATATTTGTTTTCATCTTTGTCCTCCTTAAATTATGTATAAATATGAACTTTTAAACCAAAAAATAACTAGTTTATTTCCCAAAACTCAAAAAGCTATAATCAACCCTACCAAAAATTCATGATTAACAATATAATAGCACCCTATACATTAATTTTATTCCATGCATGATGGGTTTGATTGACTTGCATGCACCAGGACCACATTACGGTATGTGAGTGATCCAAATAACCAATTCTTGTGCTTATACAGATTAGCTTATTTGGCCGATAAACTTAGGGAAACTAGTATGGAAGCACATTTTAAATATGACTTTTTTGTTAACTAGACTGCCATGATCAAATTTCAAGCAGGTTAGCTCATTAGTGGTGAACTTGTGGACTCAAATTCTCAACCAAACCAGACATGCATTTTCAAAAGGAACATGTAAATGAAATTAGTAGGTAAATGGAGGGAAAAGCTCCTTGGACCAAATATACCAGAACAAAACAGATTATTTTGACAACAAAAAAAAAACAAGGTTAATCCAGACAATATACTTCCTAACTGGAGAGAAAGAAAAAGATTCACTTTAGTCCAAACGTTCAATCAACTCAAAGCAAAGGGCTTTTGTACTCTATACGTAGATACTTACATCAACTAAGGCATTGCCAAAAAAAAGGAACTGTTTAAGACATCATTATGTTCGGACCATCAAACCAAGCAACTATTACGCATGGCGTTACTGAACCCTGAAACGTCATTTCAGAATCTCTCAAAAACACAAAAGGTGTTTACATTTCAGGCTTCATTTCTCTATGACACGGCAAAACGAAGAAACAAAATGGCAAAAAAAGATTATCAGCAGGCAAATGCAAGTCCCCGGATCATAATATAATCATTCGTTTTGGACAATACAGACCAAAATGGAGGAAAATCTGAAGTCATCACCACCACAACATTGTTGGAAAAGGAAAAAAAACACAGATTATTAACACAAGAAGGTGCAGGTTTAGAAAGGAATGGTGGAGAGTAAACCAAGGGACACGGGTCTATTCCATCTCTAGGGTTTTCCGTTGTTTGTAGTGGTTAGTATTATTACTGACAGACTCGAAACTTTGGACTTATTCTTTTGAGTACTGTTGGTGGCCTCCATTAATGGGTTGTTTTGCAGAAAAGGATAGCTGAGATCTATGATTTATGACTAGGAAAGGAATGGTTGTCGCTCTCTTGTGGGGTTTCCATGCCTCATGTTATCATACGTACCGGAAACCTACACACTCCCGAGTTTCGCCTGCTAGTCGCAGAGATGATTTCGTTGGAAAAATTTATATAGATTGATTTTTTAGCTTATTTAGATGAGCAGATATTGCGCGTATGGAAAGACAGACACAGATTTTGGAAGAGCACAGAAACCAAGAACACAAACAAATTAAACAAAGAATATAAAGGAATTTATATATATTTATATATATATTTCAGAAGAAAGAGAGGTGGTGGACTGACCAGAAGGAACTCTAATGGAAGCACCGGTGCAGAGATTTCGAAGCTGCATTTCAACCTTGTCTAGAAAGGTGGTTGCTTCATCAAAAGGCCTTGACAGATCAGATTTGAATTTCACTAACATGTCGCAGTAAGTTTCCTGTACAAACACACACACAAAGGAAAGACACATACATAAATATATCATGAAAATAGAAAAGCAAAGAAAATGATAGAAATGGTGCAAAAGTAGAAAGATGAGACCATGAACTCGTCGAGCTCAGGATCGGCTCCCAAGCAGGTTGGCACGATAGCCCGCCTGTTAACATCGTTCTCCCTCAGAATTTCATCTAATATACTCGCTATCTCCGGCGGTGCCCCAACCTAGAGTACAAAACACAAACAGCTGAACTTACTTCTCTAGAAAAATCCAACAAACGCTTGATGTGTGTGTATTTCATGAATTCCATCAGATATTTCCCATAAAATCATGGGAATTGATGGAGGAAGAAAAAGGGGTACTAAGTATAGTAAATAAAAAAGCTTCAAGTTCCCAAACAAGTAGTAGCTGGAGCTAAAAAACCTCTGAGAAAACCAAAGTAAACCCTCATTTATGGCGGAAAATTGAAACTCAACTAAATAAAAAAAAGCAACTGTAGCCAAAGCTTTCTCCTTTATTTTTATTTTTTATTTTTTAAAGAAAACTTATCTTCAAGTGTTGCTGCACATACCATCTACACAGTTATGTAAACATCTTATTTAATGAAGGTAAAGAGAAAAGGGGGGAAAGAACAGTTCTTTAAAATCTCCTGTAAAAGCCACATCATTTCAGTGGCTTTGTTTGCACCATAAATAGAAAAGATAAAGGGGTTTGAATTTGGTGTGTTTGTTTTTTTCCTTCACCTTCTGGCAATCAATATAAGCTTGAAGCAAGCGAGGGTAAGAAGGGTGGGAAGCGATCTTGGCTTTGATGACGCACGACACGTCCTCTTCCCGTCCGATTTCAGGGGTGATGGAAGCAGCTTCGGATATGGCAGAGGCGGCGGAGATCAACTCGTCGGATCCAAACATCGGAACCCGACCCGAAGAGCAAAGCCAGGCATGGTAATCCGATGGAAGGATCAGGCTTTCCGGTGAAATCAACGCCTTGTCAGCATACTCTCCCGTGGTGACGTTGAAACCGTACATTTCATCCATCAACAGTGAGAGTTTTTCAACTTTCAAAGCCGGAAAGAAGTTAAACTGAGGAGGAAAATAAAAGAAGAAGCTTGAGAATATTAATGAGTAATGGGATAAGAGAAGTGAAGAGGTGTTTGAATAACAAAGTAAGAAATAACATGGATTTCTGGGATTTTGGGCAGGAATAATAATTAGTAGGTAATTTGTATTTTTAATTTGGAAAATGGAAACTGAAAATTTGGATTTTCTGGAATTAGAAAGGCAGAGAAGAACTGATAGTGGTGTTGGAGAGTGTATACTTTTAAACAAAAAACAAAGGACAGATGCTGTGAGGCTCAACTCTCAAGCTAAAGGCTAAGCTGAGCTAAGTAACGACCTTTATTTGATATTATTTTCTTTTTTAAATTCTTTTTTTCTTTTCTTATTTTAAAATTTTAATTAATGGTATGAAACACATTTTTAAAAATAACATTGTTTTACTTATTTTTTCGTATTCCCTCGTTGGGTAAGTCTAGTGTAGAATATCAAACAAAAATACCATTGTTTTACTTATTTTCTTAATTAGATGTTTAAGTTATATTTTAGTCAAATATATGATTAATTTTTATTTTTTTATTATTTTAAAGTTTTTCGTCAATAATTGTTAATAAAATTAATCATTCAATTAAAATATGACATATGGTTTATTGTTTAATTTTTTGTTTAAAAATAAAAAATTACCTTTTTAAAGAAAAAACCTCAAAACTTCAATGTTTTTCAAAACAACCCAAATGCCTAAATCTCTCATCTATCATTCATTGTTCGTTCCTTGTTCGTCGTAGTGAGGTATCTTTCTCTCATTGCACAAGTCGTAAGGTCCAGTTTGTAGTTCGTCCATCTATTGTTCATTGTTCGTTGTGCAATTAAAGATTTTACGTTCGACATTCATAGTTTGTTTGGTCGCTCTTCGTCAATTTCTGATAACATAAGGTTGGAGTTACCGATCGTGGTGGGTTGGTGAAAAAAAAATGGTGGGCGGTGGTGGTTGAATCAACAGTCGTATGAAAGAAATTTAGGAATTTAGATTAGGGATTGGGGATTTTTTGAGAAATTTGAGATTTTAGGGTTATAATATTAATGAGTTTGTAATTTTTAAATTTTTTAAAAATTACATAAACAAACCAAGTGTCATGTTTTAATTGGATAACAAAAAAATTTTAACGAATGTCACAAAAAAATCTTAAAATTATTACGAAATAAAACGTTAGACACCTTTTTTTGACCCAAACAGTAATTCAGGCATATATCTAAAAAATGTATATTTTTAATACTTTTATGGTTAAGCTTAAACGTAGTCAATAAAAGAGAGACAATGAAGTGGAATTTCTCTCTCTAAATTTTAACATTTCTAATAATTTTTAAAACTTTATATTATAAAAAATATATGTATTTAGACTATTTATATATTAGCATGTTTAATAAATAACAATTTGAGTTAAAATTAGATGTTTAACCAGTTAAATTCGTTAATTTAAATATTTGGTGAATAATAGATTAGAGTGAAACCTCTAATTTAAAAAAAATTGCTAATGTTTTTTTTAAATTAAATATTTTAACGTTAGAGTTACAAAGAACCTTTTACGTCTAATAATTACAAAAAACATACAAATAACCTAATTTTTCACCCTATTTACATGTGACCTCCGTAAAACTAATGTTTTATTTTTCTTTTATTCACACGTTTGTATTTAAATTTAATAATTAATTAAATTATATTTAAAATAATTATATAAATAATAAAAAAATATATAGATCCTTCAAATATGCTTAATAATGTTATATTTAAAAAATATTTTATATAATCTAGTTAATATTAATAGATACAAAAATTGATAACAAATAAAGTATTCAAATAAGTATCGAATATAATTATGTCCTTATATGCCATTTTACTTGTTTATATAGTCAAACAACTATCAGTTAGTTTTACCAAACATCTTTATACAATCAGCTAATACAATATGTTAATTAAATCAACTAATGTAATTAGCTATTAAGTATCCGCTAATTGTCAAACATGTCAAACTTTATACTTATGGTTGGTGACGAATTTCAAGATATTGTGGCGAGCCATTTTCGATTTAGTGAGGGTACGATGAAACTCAATTTTAGGGGATTTGAAGGATTGCTTTGGGCAGCAAGGAATAGTGCTGGGCTCATGGAGCAAAGCAAAGGGGTAACGGTGGTGGCAAAAGATGGTGTGAAAGTAGAGTGTTGGAGGGAGATGAATTAAATTAGAACTAATTGGTGACCATTTTGTAATTTCGATAACTTGAGTGACGAATTTACAATATTTAATACTTTAATGACTCAACTAACAAGTACCCTATAATCAAAAGGTTATTTGTGTAGTTTACCCTGTTGTTACGATACATTTTATAAGTAGGAAAACATATACTTGGCTATATAAGAAGAATATTAAATAAATAATAATATAGTCATTAGGAATTTTACAAAATTATAAAACTAACTTATTGTATATCTTTTTGTTAAATTGATTTATGTAAAAGGCAAAATTATTTTTTTATATAAAAAGAAAGGGAGAAAAAAAAGAGCAAAACAATCAATTCAACTATACGTTAAGACATAAAAGCCTCTTTATGATTAAAAAATTTTAATCAAGGATAAGTGACGCAAATTAAAATTAATTAATAAAAACAATAATCTATATCTAAACAAATCTAAATGGTAATTAAATTATTTTACCTATAAATTAAAGGAAAATACATATTTAAATAAATTTGAATCTACATCTTCTTATTTTATGGTACAATAGTAATGATGTTAACTTCAACTAGACTAATTTTAAGATTTTTTAACAATAATTTTAAAACAATACAACATGAGTGACATCAAAATTTAAAACGTATTGAATCCTATGCGACTCTAATTAAAATTAAATACCACTGTCTTTATTTAATTAAAAAAAAACCCTAGCCAAAGAAAGAGAATTGCATGTCTCCCCCACAGAAAACTAAAATAGGGACAAAAGTGAAGATTAGGAACATAATTAATCCTTGTGTTTTACCTTAAATAAATATTATAATAAAACAAGAATATTGAAATTATTTTAGTGTAAAAACCAAAAGTTATTGGATAAATATGGATGCCTATTGTAATCTAGTGAGAATGCTATGAATTACACTTTGGGTATAAAATGATAATTACGATAAAGTTGAGGATTGAAATTAAAACAAAAAGCTGTTTGATTTCCCCCACCAAAGCAGGATACTAGGATGTTGAAATTCCCAACAATACTATAATTAGTACGAAGTATACATCACTTTGTTATTAAATTATATACTATGTCTTATTACAAAAAAAAAAAAAACTTCGTCATTAAATTAATGGTTATTTTTTTTTTGTAAAGAAATTATACAGCCGAAGGGCTTAACTTTCCCGACGGCAAACGGGCCAACAGCCGAAGACAAAGTACGGAACCGGGTCGTAGGGAAAAGAAGACTATTTTTCTTCTTATTTTTTAAATAATTTTCTCTCCTTTTAATCCATCCTTCCTTTGTTTTTCTCTAACCCGAGACGACAGATCTTTGATCTTTGTTTACTTATAAATATTGTCATCGAATCTTTTAATAAAGCCTAAACCCTCAAAGACATCCCACTGGTTTTCATGTGTACTTCTGTCTGGTTTTTGGCTTGGTTTGGGCCGGAACTGAGTCGATTGGAGGAGCTAAAACCCATGAAACTGTAGTGGAGAACATGAAGAACCATAGAAAAAGACACGAGATAACGAGGAAGAAACGAAAAGGCTAGGGTGGAAAACAATTCAACTAAGCACCAACGCAGACGCACAACATAATGAACACCGTGATTTTTTTTTAATGTTTAAACACAGGATTGTAAGAACTTGTCAAGTGTCCATTATGACCCAATCGAGCAATAACAGCAGTTGGGGCTGTCCGATCTAAGATGATAAAACTCGAAGTTGTGAAGACAATATCAGTTTAGACTTATCCAAAACATGCGCGGCATTCATATTAACCTTACAATGTTGTAAACCCAAACGTACGTAAAATTATTTTATAGATTAGACTCATCATGTTATTCATAGTTCTCATTTACTAAAATTTATTTAATTAATCTATTTTCATGTCACTAATCTATCCATAAACAACTTCTAGTTAATCACTCATTCCCTATTTATATGACATAAAAAAGTAAAGAAAAAATAGTTAGATAATTTTTATTGACTAAGACTATAGATAGCGTGATGAGCCAAGACTATATAATTATATTTTCAAACATTGAAGCCGATTATTTTGCTTTTCCAAATTAATCGCATACATTTAACTTGAACATTTGGCTCAAACGTCAATTTATCCTTATTTAACTGCCTAAAAAATATAAAATATTTATACGGGGTAAGAAAATTCTATCTCATTAATTAATCAAACACATTTTCAAAAGTTTTATTATTCGTTATTAAAAAAGCAGTTGTGAATTAAAAATAGTCGAACGATAGGAATTTAACATTTTATTATTCTTTCACAAAATATGAATATTCTAAATAATTGCAATTATGTACTTGAGATTTGAGAACACCAACTTGGAGAAAGATTACCATCTTTTAAAAGTAGAAAGTATTTATTTTTGGAGGGGAATTGTTCTCTGTTTGGCAACTAAGAAAAAAAGTAGAAGAAAATTAAAATTTGGGTGGAAATATTCCGAGGGTGACGATAGTGTCACGGGCCGTGACCATCCTGCCTACTCCACTCATGGGCGCTCGGCGTAAAATCGGACAGTGAAAGAGTCGCTTCGATAGCACTTGTCACGAATTTAGAGTATATTCATTAATTAATCCTCCAATTATATGCTGCATCGCAACCCACTAGAACTATTTCAGATCTTCCAATTTGGACCGTTCAATCTCAGAACTTGGGCCCTACAACATTTGTTTCTTTTGATGGGTTTCCTAAAGAGGGTAAAATGTCATCTTAGGTCCTCTCAATTTTCAAATTGGACAAATTGGTTCCTCTAGAAAAAGTGGAGCAATTTAGTCTTGGTCATTTTCAAAAGTTAGCAATTTAGGACAATTATCACATATATCGTTACAAGTGACATTTTAATATTGTTACGTGTTCTATATAAGATATAGGATTTATGGTTTACATTTAAGATTTAAATGAACATGTACAAGAATTAGTACTATTTTCACTTTAATGTTGGTTAAATTGACCTAACTAATATTATTTAGCTTTTTAAATAAAACAATATTCTTAATTTTATCCATTTGGATAATTAAAACACATAAATGTATATATTTTTTTATAATCATTGATATTCAATTCATTAGTTGACTAATTAAGATCAAATATTACAAAAGCTCATTAAAGGGCGATCAAATCCAATTTACTTCCTTCACAATGTTAAAATTCAAATCTCTCACCTACTTAAGGAATATGATGTCCTATCACACTAGTTTTTTGATTGTTGATTACATAAATGTATCATTGAATCATGAAAAAGTCAAGTATGATTGTCATTTGTTTAGTCCAAATAGTTTGTTACTATTTTTTTGATTGTCCTTACGGTTCTCCAATGCTTTGTCCTAGTTAATTCGGAACAACCAATGTCACACACTTGACTTTGGTGAATAAGTCTCCCAACGAAATTTTTTTGCATACACAAAATCTCGAACTTGAGACATATTTAAATAATATCAATTTGTTTACCACTTAAATTAATCCATTGATATTTGTTACTATTATTTAAATATACTTCTGAAGTATATTTCTTAAAAAACCATATAGTATTTTTATCTAAATATTTTCATAAAAAATCAAATAAATAAAAGATAATTGTGAGATTGTATAAAGTAGAGTAATCAGTCAAGTGAGGAGGGTAGGCCTAAAGCCTAAGCCTATATACTAAAAATTTATGCATCTCTTTGCTTGTAAGTTGTAATGAGTTGTGACTGAGCAGTGGGAAGCAGATTGGGTCCATGTTCTTGATTGATTGATTGATGCATCAACCATTCATTTTTCCATCTTTCTTTTTATTTTTGGTAAATAAAATCACTGAGGAAAGCACACAGCACTGTGTAATTGTAAATAATAGTAACAAATATCAACAGAATGTATGTTTAGAGTACGATTAAAAGATGTTAAATTTTAAAATTTATTATTTTTAACCACACCTTAAATTTGGACTACCCATCGAATCTAAAAGCAATTTCAATCCTTAAAGCACATCTTAATTTGTACATAACAAACACGCCCTTACCATGTAATTGGAATGCATGCAAAAGCAAAGAAAACTGGTATAAGAGATCTCTGGTGTGTACCTGTGGGGAGGAGTGGGAGAGATTTGCTTAAAGCTTGTAGCATATATAGTCCCTAAGGCACAAAAGCTTAAATCTTGAGCTCGGCTCCAGACGCTTGAGCCTTCGACTTTTTTTGGAGTGTTTTGTTTTTCAGTGTTTCTAAATTTTGGGTTGACATATATATAGGGAGAGAAAAGGTTAGTCCCACTCAGCTTTATGGCAATGTTTGCAGTATTAGGTGAGATTAAGTTGTTTGTTATTATCAAGAATAATCCACAGTTTATTGAAGGTTGAAGTTGAAAAATTAGAGAATATAATAAAGTGATTGTGTCTGATAAGTTATAACAACGATTGGTTATCGAGCTGATGTACAATAATATAAAATGCGACAAGTAGTCGGAAGGTGCAATGTCAAGAATTTTTATTTACGAAAAATTGAATTTATAAAAAAAAATTAATTAAGACCAAAATAATATAATGACTTGTAAAAAATTTAATTGAGTGAATAAACGGTTGAACATGAATATGAATCTTGATCTTGTTAACGGGGATGTAGTGCGTTGGTGCAAGTTAAATAGTGATGGGGCGCGATCTCGGTCATCAAAATTGTCGGCAGCTTGGTCGATTGGTGTACGTAAGCTAATTGTAGAAGCCGATTGCTTGGAGGCCATTCAAAGTATCCGGGGTTATAGGGATGGTGAGGTCATGTTACCTTTGGTTTCGTATAGCATAGAGCGTATGAGACGGCCGTGAACAATTCAGCTGCAACATGTGGTGCGGGAAGGTTTTAGCCAATTGTATGGCTAAGTTGGCATCGTTTGATGATTTCATTTGTCACCGGTATTTATTGCCGCCGGAGGAGGTTTAGGATCAACTATTTGTAGATTTAGATCCATTGGGTTAGTTTGTGTTAGAAGTTTATATTGTTTAGGTTCGACGTTTGTTGGATGGGTATTTTGTCGAGGTTACCTCCTGGTTTATATTAGTACGTCTTTGTGTACTTTTTTTTCTCTATCTTGATTTAGGTAAATTTTTAATGAGGCACAAGGTCATATATCTCTTTTTTTTTCATAAAAATTATAATTAAAAACATATAATATATATTTTTAAAATAATAATAATTAGAACTTTGTAAAGCAATTCTACCTCATCGGGCCCTATCCCATTGTCTTTCACTCTTCGAGTGTTCGATGTAAATGGACTACTTGAGAGATTGTCAAAGGGTCATATGCGTGGGAGGCAAGTGAACGATTTTATATAACAAAAGATGGATTCAGATAGACTTTTCTTTCATTTTTTAAGTTTTGAGGTGAAATAATTAAGAAAAGTATGGAATGATTAGGTCCCGGGAGAGATAAGTTGGACGGCTCATTACTTTATTTTAAAAGATATATTAAATGAGATGTTTGATGTAAAATTAATCGATTAAAGAATCGATATAATATCATTTGTCATAAAATCATGTATTATCGCTAATAAATTTCAACACCTCTATTTTCTATCCAATGTGAGATAAATACGTTATGTTTCTTTCTTTATGACCACCCATGCCTCTTTATTTAGAGTACAAGACAATGAGACATGATACAAGTAGAGTTGACTACGGTATAAAATTCCAAGCTACACTTAAGAAGAATCATATTAGGATCAATGCTTTTACTCGTCACTTAAACATGATAAAGAGATTCCTTTAGGATTTTCATTTAATTATCATCAACATTCATTAAATTCTTTAATCAAGATTTCGAAATCCATTTGTAGAATATAATTGTCTATATTTTTAGAATTCTTGATGTAGTCTTATAATAGTATATATTCAATTTTTTTTAGTATAGTACATGTCTATTTCATGACTCATATTTAGGATCCGTGGCTCCCCTTTTAACAATGTTATCTTCAAGGTCCAAAACTAGATCCTCTCTTTAGAGAGCATTATGCATTGCTAGTGCACCGAACCCGCGTTGGTTAGTATATATTTAGTTTTTAATTGTTAATAAAACTCATGCATACCTTATACTCATAACCGTTCTAACTCGTATGTATAAAGAATAACAACATAAACAAAAAAATACATATATTGAAAACAACAGAAAAATTGATGGAAAGAATAACAACTAATTCCAATTGTTATTAATATATATATATAGACGAAACTAGAATTAAGAGTTGCATAACAAATTTATAATTAATTTATTTTTAATATATAATAAAGGTAAAAAAAAAAAAACTCCAGGCTCCCCCACGACTCTAATGGATCCGCCTTTGCATGTATATGACCATCTAGTTTAACGAACAAGGGCGAAATAAAAAATTAATTTTGTAGTCGAGATAAAATTAAAAAAATCATAATCATTGTACCTTTAAACAATAGAGCTCAAGACCTTCCCTGGATGCCCCTGCTGACCAAGTGTATGTCGGTCCAAATGTCCAATATGCTTTTAACTTGATTAAAATGATTATCACATTGATAAAACTAAAAGAAGGAACTAGAGCTGAACACTTAAGCAAGTTAAACATGGACACATGTTGGGCAAGAACACCCTGAATGTCGGAGGAAAGAACAAACAGTTTTTATGAGGCATCTTATCTCCATTAGTCAAAAACAAAAGCACTACAAAAAAATAAAAAATCCAATCAGACAGGGTCAAACAAAAAGCTTATATGCCATTACACCACAACCTTAAATGGTGCCCAATTTTTTTTTTTAAAGAAAGTTGTAATCATATGTGGAACAATGCAAGATCAAAGACTAGATGTGTCATGTGGCACACCTCCAAATAAAACGCTAGTCGTTTTCAAGAGATACCCGTCATGTAAAATATTTAGGGTAAGTGATCACCGAATTATTAAAGTGTATTTATTTTGACCATCGAACTCGTCAATTAGACCATCAAACTTATTAAATTAATTTATTTTGACCACGGCCGTTAAAAAATTAACAGGAGAGTGACGTGACAGTTAACGAAAATCTGTAAAATTACATATTTAGTCCATGTTATTTACCTATTATATTAATTTGATCTTAATTTTAATTTAATTAAATAAAATTAACTAACCAACCAAATGATGACACGTGTCACCATCTGTTTGGACAAATTTACTTTAATTTTTAGTTTAACTTATTTAATATTTTTTTTCACATGTGACCTGATTGGGTGAAAATTCAGCAAATAAGATTGTTGTGAATTTAAACCTTTCAATTGTTTCAAATATACTATCTCTCTTATTTAATGGTATATTGTTCGAGTTGTGGGTCTTTGTTCTTCTTCCTTATTACCTTATCTCACAACACAAATCCATTAGTATTTCTAATTCTATTTCTCTGGTCCAGCAATATCAGAAACCACCCTTCTTCTCTTCACAAGAATTTATTTTTTTTTCAAAGAACTGGTTAGCTTTTGATTTTGTCTCAGTCGAAAGATCGAATAATCGTTTCTCCTCTGTTCTGTTAATCAATGGTGTTTCCTTCAATCTTAGAAAAAAAAACGGAACTCAAATAAAAGCAAAACGAGACTGTAATGGCTTCTTCTTCAACTTTGAAATCCCAGACTCTTCACAACTTCCAATTACATGACCTTAAATGGGCCATGAACCGCCCTAGCAACCATCGCCTTTGGAAACTCTTCGTTTCTTTTCACAAATCTTCTCAATGTGGAGATACTGATTTCGAGTCTGACAATAATCGAAAAGCAAATTCGGTGTGTGAAGCTCCTTCAAAGAACAATGCTTCTTTAGGTTTTTCTCCTGATAATAGAAATGGGAAGTCGGAGAGGAAATTCATCAATTGTTATAATGTTTTGGTTGATTTGTGTTGTGAGATGAAGTAATAAGAAAGAAGAGAAGGGAAACCACAACTTGAATAATATGTCCTTAAATAAAAAGTTAGCATATTTGAAACAATTGAAAGGCTTGACCTAGTGGTAGAGTGGGTGTTGTTTATACTTGTGGTTGGAGGTTTGTGTTGTCATTTGGTTGGTTGGTTAATTTTATTTAATTAAATTAAAATTAGGATCAAATTGACATAATAAGTAAATAACATTAAACTAAATATGTAATTTTACAAATTTCCGTTAACTGTCACATCACCCTTCTGTCATCCATCCGTTAATTGTTTAACGACGGTGATCAAAATAAGTCAATTTAATAAATTTGATGGCCTGATTAACGAGTTCGATAGTTAAAATAAGTATGCTCTAATAGTTCAGTGGTAATGGTGTAGTTTAGTCAAATATTTATTATATAGCACGTGGAATTGGGACCCTTTTCAACGATTTGAGACCAAATACTTTTTAGTATTTGACTTCTAATCCACATACTACGATCTACGTTAAGCCACGTTCTAAAGTTGGCATAAAAAAAGTTGAATTTTATTTGGTTTAATGAGTAAAACATAATTTTTTAGAAATTTAATTTTTGATGTTGTTAAATTTTAAGCATGATTTATTTTTTAAATAACTTTTCATGCTGGGTGACTATCAGTAAACATTGAATATATAAACGCCGAATTGATCATGAATCATGAAAATAATAACAAATGAATGCAATTATAAACATAATATAACCATTAATTAATGAATTTGTTTGGTCTTAGCGGGATAATTTTCTTTTATTATTTTCAAAGCTTTTAAGTTTTTGGAGAATTTGTCTAATTAAAGCACGACAAGAAACACTGAAAATTTCTTACGTGTTCTTTACTTTGGAATTTAATCATGTTATTTTCAAATAAAAGTCAGAGGCCTCAAAGGAACCTCCTCCTCATTATTATTATTTTAAATTTATATTGGGTTCTATCGTTTGCATTATTGCCCTTCTTTTGTGTATTTGAAAATTTAAGGAAATAAACTATTATCTTTTGGGTTGCATTTTACTAATTAAGTCTGTTTTTGTCTAATCTGCCTATTATTACGTTGGAAAGCACCGATAAACACTATTAATATAATTTATAAAGATTTAAAATTTAAAGAACTTATCGTTTTATTATTTTCTATGCCTGCTGTGATTATTACTCAACTATCTAAGCTAATTGCTATATTTTTATGGGGTTCGTTGGATGGTCGCAAAATTCATTGGTTGAAATGGAAATTCCTCTGCTTGCCTAAAGAATTTGGTGGTCTAAGTTTACTCGACTTCAAAACAAAAAATCAAGCCCTCCTTTGTAAGTGGCTCTGGAGATTTGGCACTGAACCAAATAGTCTATGGCGTAAAACAGTTGCAGCGATTTACGAATCTAATAATTGCTCTTTGCTGCCTAAAAACTTGAGTGCTTCTAATAAATCATGGGTGTGGAGGAGCATATCTTCAAATCTTGGCTCGCTAAGTAACTTATTCTCCCAAAACATTTTCTTCATCGTTGGGGATGGAAAATTGATTCAGTTCTGGTCAGAAAATTGGATTGGGAATGTAGTGTTGAAAGAAAGTTTCCCCAGAATCCACGCGTTAGCAATAAAAAAAAATCTGGTCCTATTGCTGATTTTGGTGAGTTTTCTAATGGTGTTTGGTGCTGGAAAATCGACCTCCGCAGAAGGTTATTCGATTTCGTTCTGAGATTTCGGATAGCATTAGCTGGAAAGCAGACTCGAAAGGGGTGTTTAGCGCTAAATCATTTTGTAAGTCCATCATTCCCTCGAACATAGTTAAGGATGCTTTCTGGTAGGTCGTATGGAGTAATTTTGCTCCTCCAAAGGTCAACTCGTCCGTGTGGAAAGCAGTGCATGGTAGAATATCTACAAAGTTGAGTTATCTAAAAGATGCGCCTCACTTCAACATTCCTTGCTCTGTCCGTTTTGTCTCAAGGAACCATAATCTGTCATTCATTTGCTGTGCACTGCAGTATCTCTTAGCAAGTTTGGCAAGTCTCTTTTGTGATGTGTCGAAAGGGTTTTTTTTTTTTTTTTAAGTTTGTCTTCGTTCCAAAGGAATGTAATGTTCTCGCTGATAGTTTGGCAAAAAAAGAAATATCGCTGTCGGAAGATTGTATAGAGATCGGCCCTAATTAGTTCTTCGAGCGTATAGTGATTAGTGAGTGCTTGTTGCAGGATCTAGACGATGCTGGGTAGGGTGGCTCACCAGCAGCATGGTTTTGTCTTTCTAAAGCAGTGCAGTGGCTTTAATTTTGGTTTGACAACCATTATGTCTGCTAGATCGGTTATTCAACTTTGTTGTAGCTATTTGTTAAGTGGTGTATTCAAACTTACATAGGCAATTCTTTCTTTTTTTTCGCTTAAGCTTAAGGAGAATTTTTTTAATGATGCTTATATCTCTGCTTTACATTATATAATTCCTACGTATAAAATCGTACAATCGTTATTTTTGAAAAAAATGTAAAATGATAATGAAAACTTATTTGGTTGTAAAATTAAAAATGAATTTTAGAAAATAAAAACAAAAATAAGTAAAAATTTGAAAATATAAAAAAAATGTTTTCATTGAAAATACTTTAGGAAAATAGAAAATATGAAAACAAGAGTTTTTTAATTTTAACCCGGTTCGAAACCTTAATGACAATTTTTAAAACTTTGGTTTATTTACACAAATTTTATTTATTTGTTTATTATTATTATTATATTTTTTCTAACAATATTTTTAATTTTTTGATTATTTTTATTTTAAAAAGCTATATACCAACTACATTTTCACTGTTTTTATTTTTGAAAATAAATTTTCATCTTTATTAATTAAATATGTTTTTTAATTTTTAGAAAATTGAAAATAAAAATTATTTTCTAAAGAAATTATTTTCTGAAAACAAAAACAAAAAATAAAACTAGAAAATATTTTTTAAAATCAAACGGACCTAAATTTCGTATAATTAAAAGAGTAGGAGAAATAGTAGTTTTACTACAGAACATTGAAACATTTGTACAAAACCTTGAAATGAAAGATGAAAGGTTGCCTAACAACAAACTAAAACAGTAAAGAGGACGAAAAGGTTGAAAGCAAAACAGTGGAGCCAGGCAGCCCCATACATACATTAGTAGTACTAATACTACATTTATTCAGGTGATAGAGCTCAAAGACAACCTCAAAAAGAACATTACTGTTTGAGGTCAAAAGTGGCAAAGATTGTGTAATTACCTCACCCATTTTTGGGGTTCTATAATTATGAAAAAATATTGTCTTTTTTTGTGCGTTATTTATGTCCCATATATTGGGGGGAAAATAAACTCTAAATCGTTAACCTTACATTTTAAATAATAAATCATAAACTTCAAACTTTAAAATTTAAATTATACACCATAAACCCTAAATCATAATTATAAACTCTAATTAGACTATCTTTTTTGGTCCATCCCAACAGATCAAAATAGGAGGACTAGTTTCTCAATTTTTATAAGGTAGAGAGATTAAATTCAAAATTAGACCTATTTATTTAACATTATAATTTTTTATTTTGTATTTCATCAAGATAATCAGCGTGGACAAAGGCCAGTGAAGTGAAAGACTGTGGGCTTAGGCTTCTCCAATTCTTTTCATATGTGTTGGATGATTGTGTTAAACACGTAGTCCAGCCCAACAGAAAGACTGTGGGCTTAGGCTTCTCCAATTCTTTTGTCTACAAGGCTTAAACGATGATTTTGATTTTTACACTTTTTTTAATCGTTAAATGAGTAAAACAGACGGTTGAGATTAGCGGTGAGTTATGCGAAGGTTATCACTTGAAAAAAAATAAAGAGTTAATTTAAGCCATTCATTTTCCCCATTCAACAATAAAAAAAATTGTGTAAAATTAAGAGTTTTACATCAAGTGTAAGTGGATCTTATATATATATTTGATGCACTGCCAGTGAAGTTTTTTTTAACAGGAGGGTTTTAAATGATGTCGCATGACACTTTAGGGGCATTAACCCCTACACACTAAAAATCAAATCCTAAATCATAAGCCTTAACCCAAACCATTAACTCTGAACTCTAAAAATGCAATGAGGAAAACTTTATTTTTTCCGCCGATAGTGCATCAAATCATTGGAAGAGAATAAATAAATAAGATTATTTTCTTATTTATTTTTCTGTTATAATCTCCATATTTCTTATTACATATGTTTGCCAAATTTAGGGTTTATAGTTTAGGGGGTATGGTATATAATTTAACATTTAGGGTTATAGTTTAGAATTTAGGAATTAGGATGTTAGGGTTAGAGATTTTTTTGAACAAATTTTTACCTAAGGGGAGGGGAGGGGGGATCGCTCCTATTGAGACTAAAACTCAGGACTTAGGGAAAAAGATTGGATGTCAACACGAGTCTTTAACCATTTGCTCTAAGTTGTGTTAACTTTAGACTTAAAGATTTAGATTTTAAATTTTGAAGAAGAATTATATAAACTAAAATATTGCCATATATATATATATTCATTTTTATAAACATTTATTTTGGTAATTTTACAAAATAACAGCATTTTTAATTATTTACTGAAACGACATCTAAAAATATTCATAGAAATGATATTCACTTGTACCACGTAGAGCGAAGACGTGCCCTGTCAAGCAGCGTGACTAAGTTTTTTCTTTACATAACGCATCTAGTTTGCGCAAAAGAAAACACACGATTAGTTATATGTGTCTTCAAAAATTTTTGAATAAAATTTGATTGCCAGTGAAAGAAAAGAATAATAAAGTGTTTAAAAAATTATACAAAATTTATCCAAAACAGAAATATACATCGTAACACCCCAAGATTTTAAGAGTAAAAAAAATGATTATGCAACTACTAAATGGGTTTGAACTTGTGACATTGGCTGCCGAGGATTAATGTTTAACCAATTGTGCTAAGCTTGTGTTTCTGTATGATTTACCAAGAATTAATATTATCCCTAGTGACTCGGTTACACCAAAAATAAAATAAGAGTCTGGACCAAATTCCACATGAGATTATTAGCATCCCAAAAATATCTGGATATTTTTGTTTCTCTCTCCCAACCCTCCATCTTCCCCAAACCTTTCACCGCCCTGATCTCCGATACCACTTGGCCGTGACCGCTACCACCCTCGCTAAACGAATTGTCGTTCCGTCTTGACCTCGGCCATGGCAGTCACCCGCAAAGGTAAATCGCTATTCGCCGTGAAGAGTCGCATGAAGGTTTGTCAATAGCCGTGTCCGCTTCTCTCTGTTTTCCTTCGATTTCGGCCACCTTTGTCGCTGGTTGAGCGCGTCATTGGTACATAGATGATCAACGTATGGAGGAGTACAAAACCCTTAGTTCGACCGTCGTTCCAACGCTGGGAGAGGGCTCATCGGTGCTACGCAATCTTCCGGCCATTTTTGAATTGTTTGGGTAAGTTCCGGTCACATTTTGGCATGTTTGGCTAAGTTTTAGGTTCAATGTGATTCCGAGTTTAACAATCTTTTGATTTTCGGTAGAATCAGCACTGAATGGCGTCTCCGGCGACCATATCTGGAGACTATCCGACAGTTTGATATCACTGGGTAAGTGAATGGGCCCAACCCGATTAAACCGGTTCGGCCAGAACCGGTCCAAACCCATAACCAAACTCGTCCGAGTCAGCCCACTGAGTCAACTCATACGAGTCAACTCAATTGACCTGTTGACTGATGACGTCAACATTGACTGCTGACGTCAACGTTGACCAAAAGTCAACTTTTCTGAAAACCCATATTTTACGTTTTTCGACGTCTTAAGCCCGATTTTGAAGCCCGTCTTGTGAAATTCTAACTCGAGAACCTCCAAATTTGATATTTGGACCCGAACATGCTTATGTGCTTCATTTTTCATTTTAAAGGCAATGTGATTAAGGGTTGATTATGAATTATATTTAATTGAAGGTATTCACATATTCGTACTCGTGAGGTAGAGGACGTCGAATTCGGGTTCAAAAGTGTTCGAATGTCGTTTCAAGGGTCTACTGATATAGCAAGGATTCAAAGTAATATTTTACTACCTCTTGCATGCTTTACGGAACTTGTTGGTATTGGTTAATGATAAACGGATTTGATTAATGCCTGAATATCCTGAAGTCATACTGATTACAATCGAAAGATAATAATTTGGACAAGACCTGAATGACTCGAATAAGGAGTTGATGATCGGTAAGTAATTCAAGTTCAGTGAATAGTTGATAAAATAGTTCACCTCGAAACTTTCAATTCAGATTATTTCTTGATAAAGGCCTAATGCCCAAAATGCTTGGTTGATAAATGACAAAAATGCCCTTGAGGTATAAAAAGACTAAAATACCCTTGACAATGAAAGCGACCTAGAAATCTCTACTAGATCTGGTAAAACAATTGATTTATCTGAAAACCTCAATTTGCTTAGAAAAATTATGGTAACAAAGCTTAAACCTTTGAAATTGTAAAGTACTTGGGTTTTCTTGAATTCTGAATAAATCTCCGAAGATAAATTTACGAAAAACTATTTGTATGTCTGGATTATCAAAGTGGCATAAAAGATTGAATTGATTGAAATGACTAAAAGGATTGAAAATACTAATAAGGCTGAATTGATCGAAATGATCGTAATGACCAAAAAGACTAAAATATCCTCGAGCATTATTTTCCAAATTAATTGAAATAATGGATATAGCCTCGAGATTTGAAATGAATGAATAGTTGGAATGATTGAAAAGCTCAAGATAATTGAAACACCTTCGGGCATCGAAGTGTCAAAAATACTTTTGAATATTAAAATATCTGAAAATACCAATAAGACTCGGAATAAGAAATACTAATAAAGCCAAACAAATGTAATGGCTCTAGAAGTGGTATTACACGACTCGTGTTTGTTGGTCGTACCTGATACTAATATGATATTGGAAGAATACCGTATGAATGCATATTCGATTTATTTGGAGAAAGTACATAATTAATAGTTAGAGTATCATGTTCTTCAAAGGTACATTCGATGCTATGGCTTGAGTTCAGATGCAATGCACATGTTCGAATACTTGGAAAATACCACTTGAATACATGTTTGATTTCTCGTAGTACGTTCAGTGATAAATTGGCGAAGGCAATCTATTTTGTTATACACTATTGTCAGCTCTAAGAAATGAATACTTAAGGTGTACCTATTCGACTAAATAATAAACACTGTATTGATGGGTTCCGATTAGTTCAAAGGGACTCAGGAACCTGGTGAGCAACTAGAATTCCTAAATTCTGTACATCAACATTTATATCTTGTTGGGTTAAATTACCAAATTACCCCTAAAGGTCAAAATAACCATAATATCCTCGTAGGCTTTAATGATTGATCACTCACGATATATCTGAAATCTCAATGGTCCCGATGTATCAACTTCTGAATGTCTAATTTGAGTTGTTAGTACCGAACCCCTTTCATAAGGACCTCACTCCGACATCAGCCCAAAATTTGCCAGATGTTCAATGTTCTCTTTTTGATAATTACCAATTACGGGGAATAATCTAGACCATTTAGAGTGTTTCATGTTCCCATAAATATTTTCTCGGTTATAAACCAAGTTTATCTGCTTTAATTTAAAAGTATGACCATGTTATTCGTAATGAAAGCACAAATCTTAGCTTCGGTCTTCTGATACATGTTTTCTAACATTACTGTTTACGGGATAAAATTGATTCTTGTCTGAGGTATACTATCTGGGATATGATTGAAGTTATGTAGGCTCAGCGCTGGCAAGTCCTTCTAAACCTAAGCTCCTACACGATCAATGGGCCTAGGGTAAGTCTTTTTGGATACTGTTATGAGATATTGTATATCGGTGTTTGGTTGGAGGGTAGTCAAATAATTAAAATAAAACTTTATGTTCTCTTCTATAATTCTACCCAACTATGTTAATTCACTAAATTCTGAAACTCTATGTATGCTTCTAATATGCTCTTAATGAAACAACTAAACTCCAGATTCAACTTCTGTATCTAGATCTCTTCTGAATCTTTGACGATAGATTCATCTCCTAATACTCGTGTGGTCAAATAAAGAACAACTTCGATACCTTCTGATATAACGCTTTACTGAATTATCGAATCGTAATTCGAGCCTGTTGTTGCTCAGTACATCATGGCAACGTTAAGCTTGCTATATACCTGCTTGTGCTTTTAGCATCTCATGGTAGTTCGATATTATTGAGCTTTCCAAAGCTTATGTTGTTTTTACCATCGCGGGTTAAAAGATCGAACACATTGCAGTTATCTTTCGGTACGTGTAACACCCCCTTCCCCTATCCATACACCGGATATGAGTTGGAAATGCTATGACTTCTTTATTCAAATATCAGGGTAATTTAAATTTTTTAGAAAACTTCCCAATGGTCACCCATCCCAAAATTTCTCTAGCCTAAGCACGCTTAACTTTACTTAAAATCGACATAAATTATTTATTCAAGTTCTAATCATGAATCAATTATCTTAAAACCCATAACAACTTTAAAGGCCAATCTCAACTCGAATAAGTTTAGCAAGCATACATGCCACTATAAAAATCAACCTCAATTAGGATGTCATTAATGTGATTACCTGTTGAGCTTTCCAATATTGATGCAATGATTTTCTCCCTCTCATCTTGATTTACCTACGTGTGTACAATCAAACACACGCTAAGTACGAACTTAGTGAGGCAATAAAGGAAATTAATAACAATAATTTAAACTTTATTCAAGTTCATGGCTACGTTTATATAGCATGATATATGTCAATGTCATAAGATTTTCATGTATGCCCGGTTATCATAATATGCCTTATATGCATCATGATCACTATATAAATATTACCATCATACCAATCATGTATCAACATAATATACACCAGATATAAATTTCTTACCGATATACTTGTCATTTGCCGTAAGTGTTCATATAAATATGTCCCGAGAGTTTATATACTCTCTAACCTGTTTACCATTTATTATCCCTTTATTTATAACCCGATTATCAATGATTTATTGGTTTCCCAATTTCATAGCCTAAATATAACCTTGAGGACCCTGGGTACGCGAGTCAAATATGCACCGAAGTGCTAACCCGAATGTTTATAAGGTCGTGCTAACCATTATCCCGCACGTTTATAAGGCCGTGCTGACCATTATCCCGTACGTTTATAAGGTCGTGCTAACCATTATCCTGCACGTTTATAAGGTCGTGCTTACCATACACTAAGTGTACTTTTAACACTATAGTGTTATCCCGAATTCCCGATTATGCAGCGTGCTGCTGGACTCTATGGCATGCCAACTATACCATGTACCTCAATGACTCATTTGGGCAAAATTCTCGAATTTATTCCATCCATGGCAATGTATATCAATATAATTTAATATTAGCAGTTCATACCCGAAATAACATTCATAGCATACCATCATCAATAACTAGTGATCAATGCATTTGTTTTCAACCCTTGACATATTTAAAATATGTTAAATATATGATCAATGACATAAATATCATGTCAACATATAAATCATGTAAATTTATCGCAAGTCTTACCAATGATGTATAAAACAATCATGTATCATGTTATGTATGCACTGCACTCACCTGGGCCATTTATTAGCACACCTCACTAAATTCTACTCGATCCTTTCCTTTATAGAACCTCAAACTTTCTTTGATTCGGCCTTGACTTCATTATTCACATGAATAAGATAAAATATTTGTTAGATTCAAATCTAACAATACCTTAACCATGCGGTCTAATATAATAATTCAAATATAAAATTTTCAATTATTTTCCTTTGTTCCTTGTATTTTTCACAAACTCATTATGGTCCCTAGTGACCAATTTGAACTTCTAATAATTCTTCCGAGCTTGCTAACTCACAATTAAATACCAAATGTTTCAAATTCTATTTTCTGACAGCTTGTGCTACCTTTAAAGATTTACTTATATTGGGCATAATACATACCGGATCTTAAATTCCTTTCTATTGGAAAAACTAGATTCGATAACGGCTTTAACGGTATAAGCCACATAAATTAATAAAATCTACAAAAATTATGAAAATTCTTTAAACTCCCGTCACAGACAGAAACTGCTCTGTAAATTTTCTGACCTATATTCGATTAAAAATTCATATCTTTTGACTCGGAACTCGAAACCAGATTCCGTTTGTTAGATACGAAACTAGACAAACACATCTTTACAACGGTATAAAATTCACTATCTAACCATTTTTTGTAGAATTTATGGCGAATTTTCAAAGTCACTGTCAAAATTCAATCTTCATCATAGCCTTCCATAATCAACTTCTAATTTATACTAACTTCTTTTTTTTATACTTATCAATTTAGTCCGATCACTTGTTTCAAAATATCAATTTATCATATTCTTCATCAAATGATTATTCAAATAATTCCCTCTAATTTTCTTTCTTTGCCCAAAATAGTCACTAAAATGCAAAGGTAAAGATTTAAACTTCTTAACTTTGCAATTTAGTCCTCAAATCAACACTACTACCTTAATTCTATTATTTTAACCAAAAATCAGATTTAATCCCAATCCAAGAATTCATTGCCTATTTGGTCAATTGATTTTGACAATTTGTCAAAATGGTCCCTAATTCAATTCAACATCGGTTTAGCATTCTAACATCAATTTCACATCTCCAACATCATTAATAACACAAATACACTCCAAATTCTAAAAATTCAGATTTGGTCCTTCAACTTTTCAAGTTGCCGAAATGGAGCCTACACAATTTAACTTAGGGTTTTGCTTCCAAACAACAATTCAAGCTTACTAGATCATTATTTCAACATCACAAACCCTAAATTAAACTTAAATCCATAAACCCTAATCATCTTCATAATAATCAAAACATATAAAACTTAAATCCCAACTCAATATCATGATTTTAACATCATACTAGCTTGATTTCAACTTGAATTCAATCATGGAATCATAGAATCTCAAAAGCCCTAATTTGATCCAAAAACCCTAATTTCTTTCTCATGTAAATTATCATCAATCAAGCATGGACTCCATGAATTATTGATATCAAAAGATAGAGCTTGAAGAGTAGAACAACTTTGTAGTTGAAGAGATTACCCGAAAATCGAGTTTTGGGGCTTGAATCGAGCTTGGAAATTTTTTTTCTCTTTCTTTCCCTAGCCCTCACGTTTTTGGATGGAAAAGAATGTTCATCTTTTCACCATTATTTTACACATATATCTATTAAATGAATATTAAATTGATTTAATAGTGAAATTACAATTTTGCCATTTTTATCTAATGGTTGAGATTGATTTTATCATCAATCAAGGGCCAAGATTTAATCTTCCATTTTCTCTTTCCAAAATTGCCCTTATAACTTTTTAAATATTTCAAAAATGTCATTGGGGCCAAATGACCAATTTGCCCTCCAGCTAGTTTTTATTTACTAGTTTGCCATTCTTGTAAAAATTCAACTAAATCTAGTTGGAATCCAACCAAATACAATAAAATATTCATAAAATAATATTTTATGAAATTTTCTATGTCTTTTGAATCAGTCTCCAAAATTTCTATTCGATCCAATATATCGATAAATAATCCTTTACTCAGAAATAAACTGTAGGATTAATCTTGAATCAAACTAAAAATATTTCCAACACTTGGAAATGACTTTTATAACCTTTCTATATCATATGGCAAAATTTCATAATTTTCCAGTTCGATCCAGGTATCTGAATTCCACTTAAACTTTAACTGCGATTTTCCCAATAATCGAAATATTAGATCGAACCAATAATTCCACATTTGATTCACACCCTTAGGTGATCTGTTTATTTATGAAATAAAAACCCTTAACTTTTGGGAAATTACAACTTTAATCCCCAAACTTTTCCAAAGTTTATACTTTAGCCATAAAATTTCCAAAAATTATATTTTGGTCACTACCTCTTTAAACTTCAATTCCCATTTCAATTTTCCTTGGAATTCAACCAAACTTTAAGAATACCTTATTCAATTCACTATCTATCACATGAGACCTTTAAACCTTAGAAATTTTCTTTCCAAAACCCATAATTAAAGAAATCCCGACTTTCATATTTTTGTCATTTTAGTCACTAAGTTAGCTTTTAAGCTATTATCTTAGTACTAAATGACCTTTAATCAACTCAGTAAATTTTGGGGTATTACAGTATGGATGTTTCTTCGGCTTTGCTTGCGGAGTACGTCACTTGTGTAATTAGGGGACATGTATGTCACATCTTGTTTCATATTGAGTTTGAAACTATATTAGTAACTTGTATCATAGTTTATGTTCTATTGTCTAAATGATTTTTTTGAAATTGTATTTTAATTCCAAACTTGATTTATGATTTTAAATGACTTGACAATTTGTTTTTTAAAATTTTAATGTGGGTCGCTCCGGTGACTATAATATAACCTCGTAGATTTGAGTGTGCCGCATAACCGAGTCTAGGGGTTACATACATGGTAGCGTTGAGGGCACGTGTTAGTATAAACACGAGTAGTTCAAACAATGCCGTGCGCGTACAAACTTTATCTTTAATAACCTAATAAATGTGTGTTTAAATGAATATATTTAAACACTTATAAAGTCACATAAATATTATCACGTGTCAATTATATATTAATGTCATCCTTGACTAACTGCTAACTAACGTAGATAGTATACCAATATGAAACAAAATTGAAGTATTATTCTAATAAAAATTCCGTTCGATTGTAGAAAATATTTTCGATGGCATGTTCGTCGATCCGTTCCTCTATTTTAAAAGCAGAATGTTGCTACGTCTTGACTGAAACTAATATTTGTCATAACTCGTTTTGACCCGAACCCGACCCGGATCTATGACCTAACCCGACCCAAATCTAAAATTACCAAAATGTTCTTTACCCTAATTGACCTAACCCTAACCCTTATACTCTCCACTGCCGCCACCGCCACTCTCTTCTACTGTCGCCGCCGTCGAGCTACTGCCGTCGCCGTCCATCTCCGATGACCCCTTTACAACCCTTAAATTAAACCAAACTAAATCCCGAAAGTCCCAAATTAATCAACCCTAAATTTATAAAACAACCATAATCCCTAAATCCAACCTAAACCCTCTGTCATCCCATACCCGCCCCCATGCCCTGCCTCACCTTGCTTCATCTACACTTCATTTTCCCCTCCCATTATCCATAAAAACCACACCACAAATTGAACAAGAAGAGATTAGAGTGCAGACGGCAAAAAAAAGAAAGAAATTTAGAGGCTTTTCAGTTCGAAAATAGAAAAAAAGAGTCGAAAATCAAAAAATAGAGAAGCTTTCGATCAAAAAATCGGGAAGCTTTTTTGTTCAAAAAATTGTAAGTGTTCTTGAAATCAATAACAAGAAATTTTAAAGGTAAAAAAAACAAAAAAATCTGTTGAATCTTTTTTTTCAGTTTTAATCCTTTTTTTGTTTTATTCGAATCAAATAAAAAAGGAAGGAGAACGGCCGGCCGAGTGTCGCCGTGAGGCTGCCGGAGAACGGCGTTGAAAATGAAGAACGGCCGCCGCCCTGGTTCGAGTGTTGAGAGGAAAAGAACGAGGGTTTTTAGGTTTAGGTTAGATATTAGTTTTTTTATCGGTTTCGAATGATATAATCACCCTTCTTATGTTTGAAACTGATCAGGCAAAACGGCGTCGTTTCGCTATGCTCCGACCCGCGCGGTGACCCAGATCCTCCCGCGTTTTTTTGGTTAAGGGGAAAATTACACGCGTAGTCCCTCCCTCTTCTCCCCGTTTTCACTTCTGTCATGGAATAATCCCGCATCTAGTCCTTGTATTTGTTATGCGCTTTTAATCTTGCCCATTTGTGCTTTATTTGTGTCGTTTAGTTTGCATTTTGTTCGACTTTAGTCTTGCCCATTTGTCCTTTATTTGTGTCCTTTAAGTTGCTCCAAAGTTTGACGTCCCCCTCCTATAAGTACCTTTACATTTTTCAATCGTTTGCACAACCACTCACATTTCATTACACCATAATATAATAACAGCCGACTTTGTTGGAGATATGGCTTCCAAGGCTTCAACACCAATTCTCCTTTTTTCTCTCAACCTTGTCTTCTTTACTTTGGTTAGCTCTCAAGCTCTAACTCCGCCATGTCAAACTCCTTGCAACAACCTCGAAAGCTTCGACCCCTGTTATACGCTGCTAATATCGCAGATCGGTGGCCCTTCTCCACCAGGATGTTGCGGAGCCTTGACTGACGCCAGTATGGATTGCATTTGCAGATATTTCAATGGCGTTAGTCTCCCGGGGCGGACTACAAACAGTCTGGTTAGAGAAGTATTTCTCCGCGCCTGTGATATACTGTTAACCGAACCCCGCCCTTGCTCTTGAAACCATCCAATGCATACATATATTTATCTACTTAATAGCTCCATCATCAGTCATTTTCTTTCAACACGTTTACTTTGTGGATTGTTTTCTGGACACATACGTACCATAAAACAGTAGTTCGTAATCCTGAATTTTATAATACTCGTTTATAATTTCAATGTAATCCGTACTATGTTATATCATGTTGCGAAATAAATGATGGGTTTAAGTGTGTTTTTAAAAATAATTATTAAGTTCTACTGCTCGTGTGTTTCATGAGATTTTTCTTCTTCTTTCTAAAATGTGATGAAAGAGTTGAGGCCTATCTCCCAGGATAAATGATTAAGCTCCATCATTCGCTCGTTCTTATGGTGTCTGAATAACGTCGAACATCTATCTCTAGGATACAACAACAAAATAACCACAGCAGACAAAATAACCACAGCAGTAGCACGTCTACAGTGATCAGCAAACTGTAACATTGTCTTCCTCTATTGTGTTTTTGCCATTTTAAAATTAGTAGGTTTGCATGCTATTTATAATGGTTGCAATTTTATTGAAAATAAAACTTGTGAATTATCTGAATTTTATTCAAAATAAAATTCATTTATCAAATAGCATTATCACAATAATATATGAATTAAAAGATAATATCTTATCATATATTTATCATTTTAATTTCATAATATTAAAAAAATAATATCCAAATTTAAGGATAATATCTGATCATTCAAAAAAGTAATGGGTTAAAATATCCACAAGCTCACAAAAGGTCTAACCAATTCAAACATTCACATTACCTATATCATATAAGTTTTAGTTATTCAATAACTATCAAGTAAAGTCTTGTATATAAACATATCTCATGCTTGATAATCCATCAATATGAGATATAAGCTTTTCCCTTTTCCTTAACTCAATTCACAAGCCCACTTTAAGCATCAATTTCCCGTTCATTACTGAACCATTTTAAGCTTATGAAATACCGTTGTAAAAGTCTCATGGAATAAAATAAGACCCAAATGAATCCTTATTCAAAACTCCACCTTTACCGTTGTAAAGTTCTCTTCTATAATTCTACCCAACTGTGTTAATTCACTAAATTCTGAAACTCTATGTATGCTTCTAATATGCTCTTAATGAAACAACTAAACTCCCTGATTCAACTTCTGTATCTAGATCTCTTCTGAATCTTTGGCGATAGATTCATCTCCTAATACTCGTGTGGTCAAATAAAAAACAACTCCGTTACCTTCTGATATAACGCTTTACTGAATTATCGAATCGTAATTCGAGCCCGTTGTTGCTCAGTACATCATGACAACGTTAAGCTTGCCATATACCTGCTTGTGCTTTTATCATCTCCTGGTAGTTCGATATTACTGAGCTTTCCGAAGCTCACATTGTTTTTACCATCGCGGGTTAAAAGATTGAACACATTGCAATTATCTTTCAGTACGGATGTTCCTTCGGCTTTGCTTGTGGAGTACAATACTTGTGTAATTAGGGGACATGTATGTCACATCTTGTTTCATATTGAGTTTGAAACTATATTAGTAACTTGTATCATAGTTTATGTTCTATTGTCTAAATGATTTTTTTGAAATTGTATTTTAATTCCAAACTTGATTTATGATTTTAAATGACTTGACAATTTGTTTTTTGAAATTTTAATGTGGGTCGCTCCGGTGACACTAATGTAACCTCGTAGATTTGAGTGTGCCGCATAGCCGAGTCTAGGAGTTACATACATGGTAGCGTTGAGGGTACGTGTTAGTATAAACACGAGTAGTTCAAACAATGCCGTGCGCGTACGAACTTTATCTTTAATAACCTAATAAATGTGTGTTTAAATGAATATATTTAAACACTTATAAAGTCACATAAATATTATCACGTGTCAATTATATATTAATGTCATCCTTGACTAACTGCTAGCTAACGTGTAGATAGTATACCAATATGAAACAAAATTGAAGTATTATTCTAATAAAAATTCCGTTCGATTGTAGAAAATATTTTCGATGGCATGTTCGTCGATCCGTTCCTCTATTTTAAAAGCAGAATGTTGCTACGTCTTGACTGAAACTAATATTGATTGTGTTTGCGAACTTTTTTGAAGGCGTTGATATAACTTGCGTTAAATTCCAAGATAAAATGCATACGTACCATAAAACAATTGTTAATAATCCTAAATTTTATGGTATTCAGTTGTAATTCTAATGTAATACGTACTATGTTATGTTATGGAATAAAATGATGGGTTTAAGTTTTTTTTTAATTATCAAGTTCTATTCAAAAAATAAATAAATAATAATTATCAAGTTTTACTGCTTCTCATCTTACGTGTTCCATAAACTTCCTCTTATAAAGTGAATATGCTAATAGTCGTCGTCAAAAAATATTCCAATGGTACGAAAAATGAAGAAAATATGATAGAGAAATAAAGGAAATCAAATCATTAGCCACCGTTGTTTTTGGTACGTGAAGAAAATAATGAGTCATATATTAATATACAGATAATATAAAATTTATTTTTTTTCAATCAATCTATTTTAAAGTTTAAATTTTAAAATTTAATCGATGATTTAAAAATATAAAACCTTTAAATCCTAATATTATAAAGCTTGTGTTTTAGTTTAACCCTCTGTGTATTAAAACATTTTCCCTTGAACATTATTGCCAGTTTCATAATCATACAAATACAAAACAATACACATGTCTGTTATATGTATTGATATGATTTTATATGAACAAAGTTAAATCTCGTGTTCCTCCCTCCGAAAACAGCCGGTCACCGAACAACTTCGATCGTGTTCCGGTCACCAAACATAGAATCTCGGTGTTCCGGTCACAAAGCATGATCCATTGCCAATACACTACGATTTTCAATATAGGTTGATATGAAACATGTATTTATTATAAATTATTAAAATATATTTTTCTTAGCAATTAATAAAAAAATCATACTTAATATTAATTGAAATTTCCTAGAATTGTTATAAATTAGGTAAGCTACACACTAAGTCACTAAATTATGATTTATGTTTTATTTTCTTCATCAAACTTTAAAAAATTATAAAATGATTACTAAACTTATCTAAAAGTTAGATTTTGGTCTTCTAGCCATTAACTATCGTTAACCTTTTGATGAAATGATGAAAATTGGTGTGAAAAATAATTTAAAAAAAGTGATTTTTCACCCAACCTCAAAAGCTATGATTTTTAGCTTTTTGGGGGTTAGTTTTTGAGTGGAAAATCACTTTTTAAGTGTAAAATTATTTTTTACCCTTAATTATTAATATACTAATATTAATACTAATATATTAGAATAATATTAAATACGATAATTATATTAAACTAATACTTAGTTAAATTACAATAATATAAAAAATGTATAATTTAGACTTTAGAGGTTAATTTTTTATATTTAAGTCAAAATTTTATATTAATTATTTGGAAATATTTAAAGTTTATATTATATATATATAAATTACTAATGAATTGCCATGGTTTTTACATTTTTATTATTTAAGTTGATTTTTTTCATATATAATAATATTAATAAATTTTATAATAACGAATTTAAATATCATTTACGTTTATTTATTTTTACTTTACATTATAATGTATTTTTATCTTTCCAAAACCATTTTTTGACAACAATGTCAAATACTAAAATCTTACAATTAACTTTTCAAAATTACTTTTTTTGGTTGCCCTTTCGTTTTCTAAGGCTTCGCCCAGACTAATTGGGACTGATCCGCGTCGCACACTTAGCTTTGGTGGGTGAGTCTCCCAACGAGGATATTCTGCATACACAACGTCTCGTACTTAAGACATGCTTAAGTGAAATCAAGCTGTTTACCATTTGAACTAACCCCGTTAATACTTTTAAAATCACTTTCTGATAGCATTTCTAAAAGCATTTTTCAAAAGTTGTGCCAAACTGGCCATATAATAAGTTAACTTGATGATTAATATCTCATTTGGTCTTTAAATCTAAAAAAAATATAGTTAGACTCTTTTCCAATATTTTTCAACCATACCTCTAACTACGTATATTTTTAAAAAATCTAAAAATTTATAATTTATTTTTTGAAATTATAATAAATAGTTTTAAAAGGTATAATTATGTGAATATATTTAAAAAATTCTGGAAAATTAAAAAGGTATCTAATTTTTTTTAAAAAAATCTAAATGATAATTATGAATTTTAAGCACACGTGGTCAAGTTTTTTAAATTACTACTTTCATTTGACTTTTTGTCCTTCATTAATTACATTCTTAAAATAAAAATCATTAATTACTTCTTTTTTGAAGCTATGAATTTGACATCATAAATTTCATTTGACTTTAGTCATTAATATTAGAGTTAAATAGTTCACAATTTGGCTAAACGAATTCTTCCTACCATTGGAATTGATAGGCAATGTTTTTGTTCATGAAGTTTTGGCTATAATAATAGTTGTAAATTTAAAAAGTTATGGTTCCTTGTGGGAAAAGGACTCTAATGTATTACGTTAGCATTTTTTAATGGCAATGGTTGTACTAAAATCGAATTAAAAGTTTAATAATTGTAATGAAAGTTTTTCGATTTTAATTACCAAAGTGGAATCGTTCTAAAAGTTTAATGACTACTTAGTGTAGATTACCCTAAAAATATTAAGTATTTTTTTGTTTAAATGAAAAATTAACCCTTAAAGTATTTTTTTTTTTTACTTTGAGCTGCTAAATTATTTTTGGTCAAAACAAGTATCAAAACAATTATTCTATAACTACTTTAAGTATATTGTTAGTCTCGGTTAAAAAATCTTGGTTAAATATGTTGATACCCATCTCAATAAATTTAGCTAAAAATTTGATTTAAAAAATTTCAAAATAATTACAATTTGATTTAAATAAATTTTAAAATTAATAAAACAATTTTTAGTTAAAAAACAAGTTTACCTCCAAAAAGATTTTTTGCTAATTATGTAATTATCTTCATTTGAAAAAACTCTTGTCGTTTAAACCATTTTGAAACCTAAATCCTTCTTTGATTTTATTTTGGTTTATGATAAGCTATAATCGATTTGAGTATTTAATGCTTAAAACGATTTTGATTTTGTAATCTTTTTAAAAAAAACTAGAACTCCAAATTAGTTTAGGCTTGTTTGCACAACAATAGCCGTTATCAATACTTAATTTCACTGGAGGAAAAATTTCTATCTTCTAAAACACAATTACATCTGCCTAAGATAGTTCTGATATTCCAAACATATTTATAAGCTACAAATTTGTTCTTCAATATCAATATATCTCAAACTATAAACCATGTTTGGTTTCGAGTGTGATTTGTGGGGTTAGTTTCAGGCTGTTCTAGGGGTGTATAGAGAGCTTTTGTATGATATATTTTGTAGGGAGTTTTTCACAATTGAAGTTTCTTGTAGTGTTCTGCTGTCATGCTTTGATTAGTAGTTCTGCCGTCGGTGATAAGGAGGTTTTTGTAAGATGTTTTTGGCTTGCTGTTGGGATCTATTTCTTGTGTTAGGAGACTGAAATCAGTTCTTGTTTTGTTATTGTCATTTTGAATTTGAACTTTTGGTGATATGTTTCTTATTGTAAGATATTGATGGTTTGTAGTCACTTGAATGTTCGAGCGTGGTTATTTGTCGAGGGACATTATGTCTTTTTTCAGGAACCTGATCCCTTAATTAATAAAATTTTATTTATCCTGATAAAAAAAATTATGAACTATATTTACGTGTACAATAATTATTACTTATCAATACATTATTATATATAAGTAATTGTGTAAATTATTATACTGATCGATGCATTACCCAGATCCAATGGATCTGCCCCATATATATTAAATGCTCACGAGCAAAGCAATGGCAGAGTAGGCTTGCTTGGAATTCAATTGCAATAATTTGATTTAAATTTGGAATCAAAGTTTGCGGCTTAAAAAATTGAAATTGCGATTATAAATTTATTAAAATTAAAGTGTAGGCTTGGGCGGACAAAATATTATATTCTTTTTTTATATATATATTTTAACATTAAAAAAATAAATTTTAAATTTTGGATCTTAAATTTTAGAAAATACAGTTTGTCTCAAATTTTTTAAACCTAAACTATAAATTTAACTATTTAGTGTGGAAATATAAATAGAAGCAACAAGAAAGGATAGATGATTTATGGTGGGTTTATTAAAATGTCTTTCTATCTATTAGTATTTCAAATGGTAAACAGCTTGATTTCGCTTAAGCATGTCTTAAGTACGAGATTGTGTATGTAGAATATCCTCGTTGGGAGATGGTGGTCTACCGTGATTTATTTTAGGGTGCTAAAAAATATATGATCGATCAAATAGAAATTATATCTTTTACGGAATTTGATTCTTCAGCGATGAGTCATATCATAATATATAAACGGTATAAAATATATTTTACTTAATTAGTTTATTTTAAGTCTAAACCTTAAAATTTAAATCTATAATCTTAAAATTTTATAATTCTAAATTTTAAATCATAAAACATAGACTTCTAAGCTCTAAAATTGCAATACTTGTGCTTTAGATTAACCCTATGTGTAAAAATATTTCCCTTAAGCACCAATGCTGGTTCATAATCATACAGATACAATAAGCATGTTGTTATATGTATTGATGATTATAATATATTAAATTATTTTATGTTTTTTATAAATATTATGAATACATTTATGTCGGAAATAAAAAATGATGAAACTAATATTAATGCAACTATTTTAGTAACATAATGGATTCTTTTCTTAATCCATTTATAAACGTAAATGATAATGAATTAACATTGATATGATTTATATGAACAAAGTTGATTCTCGGAGCTCCTCCCGCCAAAAACAGCCGGTCACCAAACATGGAACCTCGGTGTTCCGGTCACCAAGCACAATCCATTGCCAATATACTATGATTTTCAATATACGTTGATATGAAACATGTATTTACTATAAATTAATAAAACATATTTTTCTTAGCAATTAATAAGAAATCATAGTTAATATTAATTCAAATTTCCTATAATTGTTAAAACAAGAACAATCGATTCTTAACCTAATTTTTTCTCAGCCCCAATCCTAGCGTGGCATCCTCCTTTTTTTTATTTGTTTCCTTGGTCGATGGTCGGTAACCAATCTTAGTATTGGTTGTCGACCACGGGTTCATTATTTTCTTTTTTTTCTCATACTTTTAATAAGAATCTCCGCCTTTATGACATGTGTTCCTTCTGCCTTTGTGGCACGCTTTTTCTTTGTTTGTTGTGGTTCGTTTCATCTATCGTTTTGAAATAATTTCAACATACCTTAGCGGTTGTTTGGTGCTTGTACAAAGATCTTCACTGCACTAATTTCTAATTATGATTCTATTGGTGGTCATAAAAGGATGGATCCCTACTCGATTGATGGATGCTTAATGTAATCAGACCTGGGTACCAGAGCAATTTGCTTGATAGTTTGGTTCGCTCGCCACTCCTTTTTCATCACGTAAAGTGTCTCGTTTGGATAGAGATAAGGAGATTCATGAAGGCTCATGAATTTTAATAGTATGCTAATCTTTATAGAAGTATTTACTTTCTTTGCACCTTTGAGTTTTTATATGAGATTTTGATGGACTGGTCCCCATTATTCTCTCTTCTGGATGCGTTGTATTTGTGATATCTTTCATAGTTTTTTTTAATAAAATTCAGTTGTCATTGTCAAAAAAATCCTATAATTGTTATAAATTAGGTAAACTACACATTTAATCGCCAAATTATAATTTATGTTTTATTTTTTCATCGAACTTTAAAAGTTATAAAATGATTACTAAACTTATCAAAAACTTACATTTTGGTCTTGTAGCCATCAACCATCGTTAACCTTTTGATAAAATTATGATGACATAATACGTTAACTTAATGATTAATATCTCATTTGATCCTTGAAATCTAGAAAATATAGTTCGACTCTTTTCCAATATTTTTCAACCATACCCCTAACTAAATATTTTTTTTAAAATCTGACAATTCATAATTTATTTTTTGAAATTATAAAAATATTTTTAAAAGGTATAATTATATGAATATATTTAAAAATAAAAAAAATTCTGGAAAATTAAAAAGGTGTCTATAATTCTAAAAAAATCTAAATGATCAATTATGAATTTTAAGCACACATGGTCAAGTTCCGTTAAATTACTACCTTCATTTGACTTTTTGTCCATTAGTTACATCCTAAAAAATTAAATTTCATTAATTACTTCTTTTTGAAGCTAAGAATTTGTTTTGATAATATGCATTTTTTTTTGTCTTACGATCTATGATTGAGATGTGAGGTTGCCGTCTTTAAAATTTAAACTCGCGTCTTTTTCTCAATAATGTAATGTGACTTACCAATATACCCAACACCGACCGGTTTTGAAGCTATGAATTTGATCATCATAAATTCCATTTGATCTTTTGTTCTTCAGCTTAGAGCCAAATAGTTCACTGAGGCGTACTATTTATCAATTACTAATAAAAATTAAAAAATGATATTTACTGGATTAAATTGACTTGTGATAATTGAGCAACTGATCATGTATTTTTTTTCTTCAAGTTTATAGGATTTTATTATTTTTAAAAATGAGTAACCTCAGAGAATAAACGCATTAGTTATCTCAAAACAGATATTTTTAAACAACCATCTCATATTCATGCCATCAACAATATTATTAAAGTCTTTATCCTATTACTTAGGGAATAATTATGATAACATTTTGCAAGTTGCTCCAAAGTTTGACCTCCCCCTCCTATAAGTACCTTTACATTTTTCAATCGTTTGCGCAACCACTCACATTTCATTACACCATAATATAATAGCAGCCGACTTTGTTGGAGATATGGCTTCCAAGGCTTCAACACCATTTCTCCTTTTTTCTCTCAACCTTGTCTTCTTTACTTTGGTTAGCTCTCAAGCTCTAACTCCGCCATGTCAAACTCCTTGCAACAACCTCGAAAGCTTCGAACCCTGTTATACGCTGCTAATATCGCAGATCGGTGGCCCTTCTCCACCAGGATGTTGCGGAGCCTTGACTGACGCCAGTATGGATTGCATTTGCAGATATTTCAATGGCGTTAGTCTCCCGGGGCGGACTACAAACAGTCTGGTTAGAGAAGTATTTCTCCGCGCCTGTGATATACTGTTAACCGAACCCCGCCCTTGCTCTTGAAACCATCCTATGCATACATATATTTATCTACTTAATAGCTCCATCATCAGTCCTTTTCTTTCAACACGTTTACTTTGTGGATTGTTTTCTGGACACATACGTACCATAAAACAATAGTTCGTAATCCTGAATTTTATAATACTTGTTTATAATTTCAATGTAATCCGTACTATGTTATATCACGTTGTGAAATAAAATGATGGGTTTAAGTGTGTTTTTAAAAATAATTATTAAGTTCTACTGCTCTTGTGTGTGTCATGAGATTTTTTTTTTCTCTTCTTTCTATAATGTGATGATACTGAAATATCCCAAAAATATAAAAGAGGAAGAAAATATAATAGAGAAATAAAGGAGATGACATCATTAGCCACCATTTTTGGTACTTAGTGAAATTATATCTTTTATTAACAGTGGGTTTTTAAGGTTGAGTTTAATATTGCAAGATTTGTGTTTTAGTTTACACATTTCATATGTCAAAATATCTTCCCTCGAACATTAATGCTAATTTTATAATCATATAAAACACATGTTTGTTATATGTGTTGATGATTAAGATATATTATGTTATTACCGACAACAAGTTGATCAAGCGGGATGATGCGCTAAATCCCTTAAGTAAGGTAAATATTCGGATCCTAGCATTGCAAACGGAGAAAATTAGGTAGAGACGGTCACTCCATATTGAGCCTATACAAAATCTGATCCGAATTAATGGCTAATAAGTCGGATACTAATGGTTAAACAAAAATATGTATATTAAATTATTTTATAAGATTTTTATAAATATTATGAATGAATACATTAGATTAGAAATTGGCTAGTAAATGATTTGCAATTTTACGTGTCACTTGGAAGGCTGAACAAAAGAAATATAGGTTTTTTTTTAATCTTTCGTGAAATGAATTAAACAGTGAGCTGCTAGGTGGAAAGTACGTATGTAAATAAATTTAAATGGGCAAGCAAACGAATTATTGAATGTTCACAAATATAAAAAAATAAACAAATTATTTATTCGTATTTATTCATTTAGTTAAACGAAAATAAAATTTCATTCGTCTTTATTTATTTATAACATAAACGAACTTCCCATCGGATAGTTCGATGAAGGTTCAACTCTAAATTTGAATGCGACATTTACCAAAAAATGTAAATACCTATTTAATAAAAGAATATCTAAAATCACAAAAAAAAAATCTAAATGATAAATTGTGGATTTTAAGCACAAGTGGTCAAATTTCGTTAAATTACTACTTTCATTTGACTTTTTATCCTTCATTAATTACATTCTTAAAAAAAATAACTTTCATTAATTACTTCTTTTTTGAAGCTATGAATTTGATCATCATAAATTTCATTTAACTTTTTGTTCTTCAGCATAGAGCCAAATTGTCCAGTGAGATGTATTATTCATCAATTAATAAAAATGATTATCTATCGAACTGAATTGAATTCTGATAATTAATCAACTGATTGTGTATTTTTTAACTTTATAAAATTTTAATATTTAAAAAAATCATATAGTATAATTTTATAAATTATGATTTTTCCAGATTTTAATAATTTTCTGCTTTTGTGGGGATTCTCGTTAAAACATAATAAAAAAAGATATTAAACTGATATTTTAATTCGAATTGAGGGGCAAAGGAAATATTAACGCTTGAGTTAACATATCATGAAAATAACAACAACTAATAACTAAGTGATCAAAATATAACTTTTTTGATTGTAGCAGCGGGTTTGAAGTGACCAGACTAATTCGGCAAAAATAAAAAAGAGTCGCTATCAATTTTTTAAGTGTAATTAAATCACCGATAATATTTTCTCATTTAACCAAAACTAGAGTTTCAACTAAAAAGAAAATTTTAATTTACGAAAATTAAAGCCAAATTCCGAGACATAGTTAGATGTGGGTAACACCCACATTACCAGTAAAAACGACGCTTGTCTGATCACAAATAATTTTATTCTTATACTTAAATGTTATTTTATGGTATTGATTTTAAATTAATACAGACTTCCAAATTATCAAGAATATTTCTTACGAAAGTGAAATTAATCTTGTTGTCGCGACCATTTTTAAAATCGAGTGTGGAAAATAGCCTGATAATTGGTTCTTTTTGAAAATCGGGATTTTTGTTCATTTTAATTCATTTAATCTTGAAATTTGGTTTTTCGTTTTAAATCGGATTTTCCTTTTATTTATCCTTGAAAATCAATTTGGAGTCGCCATCGGTCACTTTAGTAGACCGGACACCATAAAAACAACCAGAGATTCTTTTTTTAAATTTAGGGTGCGAGAGTCGATTACGTGTGGGGAAGGATTAGCACCCCCATAAACGCTCGTTATCGGTAGCTTATTAATTTTACGTGGTATTTTGACATTTCGAACAATAATTTTAATTTAATTAAATCCTTAATTGTTAAATGAATTTCATTTCGAATGGAGATATCCTTTTGTAAGAAAATATGTTTTTAAACGAATGTGAGTTTTGAAACATCCAGTTACTTTACGATACTTCAATTCATATTAAAAATATATCTCAACACAAAAGGTTTTAAATGCATGGCCAATTATTTTCTTGTCAATTTTAAGTTTAAACCTAATTAGGGCTCAAATTGATTGAATAAATTAAAGAATCTATAATATTATCAAATTTAGGGGGTTTATGTGATAATACCCAAATAATTGGGCACTATCCATATTAAGCCCTAAATTAATAATATTCCTTAATATTTGATGATTCTAACTATTTAAACCCTATTCTTAATTTTATTTTAATTAACTATGTGATTACAATATTTTAGCTTTAAATGAAATATTAAATGTTTTACTAAAATGTCCCCTTAATTAAATCTCATTACAATGAGACACTAATTAACTTAAGACATTGAAGTTTCCATTTAATAAACATTTATTTTTCTACAATTATCTCCTTATTTCAATTAAATTAAGAACTTATATTGAAAGGCTCTAATTATTTACATTAAGTGAATTAAAATCCTCTAACAAATATACTATATGCTTGATATTTAAACATGCAAACATTTAATAATTAAACAATTAAATTAGAGCAATTTAAAGAGAACTAGGGACTAAATTGCATTAAATTATAAATTATAGGCTCAAATTACAAATGTTTAGTGACTAAATTGATATAATAGCAAAATACAATCTTAAATTTAAAAGACCCGAAAAGTAGGGCCGGATAGCTTCGCGTGGACCCTAATTGACCCAGTGCCAAAACGGCACCGTTCCAGGCCGCATATAAATGGTTCACTCATGAGCTAACTCGGTCATTTGACCAGAGAGCTCTCTTTCTCTTTTCTCTCCCCCCTCTAATATCCTCTCAACTTTAACACTTAAACTCAGAAACCCTCCCACAAATGGATCAAAACACCAAGTTCATCCAGAAATTCAACCAATGTTCTTCGATTTTTCTTCGATCAATCCTTCCAAACATTAAATTCAACTTTTTTTCTCATTTCAAAAGTTCAAAACAAAAAAAAAAAACTCAAGAACTCAACATGAACTCTTTAAACCCTCCTGACTTTGATTTTCTGCCTCTATCTCAACCAAACTCTGACTTGTTTGCTGGTCAAAACTTCAACCACCGCCTAGTTCAACTCCGACCACCGTCCGCCGCCATAAGGCAATTTTCGGCCACCGTGTCGAAAACCTAAAACCTCCTAAAATCTTTCTTTTTTATCCTAAACTCTAATCTACTGTCCGATTCGATCGAATCACCCATCTTCCCCACTTAAACTACCTACCCAAATTCATTTTCAACTCTGCCACAAAACACGATCTCCGGCCGACCAAACAGACTTCGATAACCACAAAAAACACTCCGACACTTACTCGACCGCAAACCGAGCAAGATGAGTATCTCGGCCTTCTCTCTTTTTATATTTTGCTACTGTTTTTAGGCTTTTATGAATTTAGATCTAATTTTAGGTGTTTTTGATGCAAGAAATAAAGTTGAGAAGGAATTTTATCTTTCTTGGCGTATTCAATAGATTCTGGCGATATTTCGATGAACGTTTTCGGTGACCTTTTCTTCTTTTACGACGTTTCTTCAATTTCTAATAAGACTTCTGAACTTTCTCTTTCTCTCCCTTAATTATTTCAATAATTATTATGCATTAATTCCTGTCCCCCACTAACTCTATCTCCTCTATTTATAGGTTGATGCAAGGTGACATCAGTAAGGGTTGAATCCACGTAAAATTGGTTTCGGCCAATGGGAGCTCACCACGTAGCCTATTGTTGGCGGGCTAAGAAAGCACAAATGGGCTTTTGTGTTTGTTTGGGCAGATTTAACTTGTAAATGGGCGGGAAAAATTTGTGTTTGGCCTTAGAACCTGTATTTTGGGATTCTGATTGTAATGAGACTTTTATGTAAAATGGGTATTGAATGGGCTTTATTTATAAGCTGACTTTATTTATTTATTTGCATATTTATATTTTTTATTCACTTATTTATTTTTAGTTATATTTATAGTGAATTATATATATACTCAGACAAAATTAAGGTATTACACTTGTATTTGGCTTTTGAAAAAAAAAATCTTGTAATTTGATAATTGATTGGGTAAAGGTTTGGGTTGGTTGTTATTGTAATTAAGTTTAGGTTTATAAATGGGCTTATTGGGTCTGTTGGATAAAAAATGGTGTCTACATATAGGTTTAGTGACTATATTATATCTTTTTAAAGTTTGATGATTAGAATAAGAAAAAATATAAATTACATAGGTAATCATTAATTTTAGTAAGTTTTCGTTTTAGTCACTGAAAAAAAGTTATATGTTAGTCACCGCAGTTACATAAGTTGCTCATTTTAGTCACTATGTCTTTAAACCCTTAATGGTAGGATGGCGTGACACTTTTTTAAGTGAAATAATAACAAAGTTAATCATCAACCTTCAAAATGTTCACACTTTATACATTAAATTATAATTTTAAAAAACTCAATAAAATATTTTAAAAATAAAAAGGATAAAACTTTTCCCCGTATTTGTTTGTTATTGAAGTTACAATTACAATGATAGTTATTGTACATTTAGACAATTATTATGATCAATTTATATAATTATGATTGAAATCAAGAATAAATGGATGGACTATTAAGTGAAAAATATTTGGGAATGATGGTCATGAGACGTATGAGAATGTGTATATAATAAAGAATAAATTTGTTAATATTCCATTTAGGAAATGTCACTAAAATGAACAACCTATATAACGGTAGTGACTCACTTGCAAACAACTTTTGTCAACTTGACCAAAATACAAATTTACTAAAGTTGGGTGACTTATCCATGCAATTTACCCTAAGAAAAATAAATCACTTTGACGACTAAACGTATAGTTTAGCCTATAAATTAATATAATTTATAATTTTTGGCTAACCATACTGTGTGCTACATAGTATTAAATTTTGATCTAATTTTTTATAACTATGTTTCTAGAGATCCATGATAATTATAATTTTCCTTTTTACAGATGAATACAAGCATTTTAATATAACCATAAGTATTAGGTTCATAAATTGATTAATTTGGATCAAATATTGCATATTTTGTTTACAGAGTGATTCATCACAACTTAGTTTTCTTCGTTAATTTGGATCGGATATTGCAGATTAGTTTTTATCTCCTTCATTATGTATCAAATTCTCACGCATGCTTATGAAAGTAAAAAAAAAAAAAAGAATCTTCTGTATTCACCATGTGGACAATGGTTTCTATACAAACTGGATCTATATTTGGTACTACTTCCTACCATGGACTCTGTAGTTTGCACTTTCAACCGGTCAAAATAAAGACATTATGCAACATTCTTTTTAGCTGATTTCAACCAACAATCTCTCTTTTCACCTCCTTTTCCGAAACGACTCGGGGCATGACCTCCACAAAGCAAAATCCTTGAGTTTAATCATTAAACCAAATATGCCATAGCATGGGATGTGCATCAGCCCTACTCCCATATACCTGTTTCAATCAGCAACGGAGATGGTAGCGAGTTAAATGCAGCACCGAGACAATCACTCGAACGTCACAGGTGTAAACATTCCAAGAACTGCAGTGATATTAAATAAAAGATCGAATGCGTACCATAACGGAGCATACGATGACGATAAGTCGAGGAATGGATATGGCCACCTGCAAAGAGATTGGTGCCACAATATGAGGAACAAAGCCTTCACAACAGAAAGCTAATATAGTTGGAACTATAGATAAAACAGTGAAATGGTATGTTACATTACCAGAGGTTAATACAAGCATGGATGATCCATTGGAAGACAACAAATGTGCCCGTCCATAAAACAAAATATCCGATTCGGAAGAATGGGAACCGCTGCAAGTAAAAGCTAAAATTAGATTTGTAAATGATCAGAAGATACTAAGATGATCAGAAAATGGAAAGTTTACCATGCAATTCAAAATTGTGTCACCAACTAGGAAAACGGCATTGACCGAGTGCATACAGACAAGCAGCTGCAGTTGACAATGTGGACATAAATCCCAGACAAAAGGATGTCATACAAATACAAGAAAAAACATCTCCGGAAAATTAGAGTTGGCAGCCTCGTACTTACGAAATTTAGACCGTAGTCTTTGGCCGTTAGGAGCGGAAAAAGAACGAGCCAAAACACTGAATCAGTGAGTATTACTGCACCTGCACAAGTCTATCGGTGGACACCGGAATAACGAATAATCAGGTGAAATGGCAGTTAAAATGTGACCAGGATAATTAGGATATTATCTGCAGGTAGCACTAGAAAATGTGACCAGGGCATCATAATCATTAGGCCAATCACAATAACTTCATCTATGTATCAAAGATTTGAATCACACTTCTTTCGCTTCAAATACACGAAATATAACGAAGTTGGCTACCAGTGGAAGACAGATGAGAAACCAGGAATCAGATAAGAAAATCTAGAAGTTCAATTTCGCACAACTGTGGAAGCCGATTAGGAGAAAGACATACCTGATACGTAATTTGAAAGGCATAAGTCCATGCACCTCCTCTGGGAGGATGATAAGGTGATCCGTAGGTATCAAGATGTTTGGACCGGTTGGACACATTTGCAGTTTCTCCAAGGATGGGAGGTGTGTAGGTGCCTTCAAAATCTGAACATATATGATCAGTCCTATCGCCACCGACTTTTCCCCAGTGCTTTTGACATCCATATATGGAGATTGCAGATCCAAACTACAATTATAGCAGATAATATCAACAAGTCATCAAAAGACATTCTAGCAATCTAAAATTGAGGGAGCATCATATTTCGAAACGATCGATAGAGATGGTAAAAACAGCACAAGAGGCATACCCCAAAGTATATTGTGACCAAAGTAAATGTCCACCTGTTCAGGAAACAAAAACACATCTGTTATAGTAAAAAAGAATCAATATGGATAGCATTATCAAATTGTATATGCAAGTATAATTGAAAGAATAACCAAGCTGTATAGATATATTACTCACTGTGTATAAAAGTAAAATATTCCCGTTCCATCGACGGCGACGTTGGCTAGAAGAAACGCCAGAAGCATGAAGAAAGCAAACATTCTAAAACTAAGTAGCCAAGCAGGGTGAATGCTTCTGAGACAGGTATTCCAAGTTTCATCCTCATACAAAATCCCAGGAGCTTCTTTACTGTTATCTCCATCTTCTGACTTTTTCTTACCTTCAAGTTTCCAGATTATAACTGCAGACACAACCATACTGGTTAAGATGAACAATGCACAAAGTGTGAACCTCCAATTCAACCAGTAACTCACGGTGGCCGTATCGGCAGTCATGACCGGCTGCCAAGTATGTGTTGAAGACCCTGATAAGAAACTCAAGAAATTACTCTTACTTGCTCCATTGGTTATCATAATTTCTTTATCAACTCTCCAAATGCACAATGTTCAGACAACAAATGAATGCCTTAATAATTCCCTTTAAGACTAAAAACACATAAAATCGTTTTGTTAGAAAAAAGGGTCTTATTTGATTGCTAGAATACACTTCTTGAATGATCAAAACTCAGGAAAATGTTGAAGAATTTTGCAAGAAAAACGGTAGGCAGAAGCAGAGGAAGGAATACTAAAACTACAAACAAGATGAAAAATAGAGGAAAACAGAGAAGAGATTCCTTACTTTAGATGGGATATTGCCATAAAGCTTTGATGAGATTAAAAATGGAAGAAAGAAGGTCGAAATCAATGAAAACGAAAGATGGGCGCTTTTACAATTTACGAATAAGAATGGTGAGGAATGAATTTATCGAACAAGTAACTTCACGTTAATATATGGGAATCAAGGATTTAAAAAGAGGTCGCGACACTGTCTGAGATTGTAATACAAGTGATTACTAAATTCGTAACAGACTCTGTTTTTTAAAAAATTCACGACCGCTATACTTGTAAAAATCCTGATAATATTTTTATGTTTATAACCACGATAAACACAATACTATGAAAAACACGGAAACCATAATTTAAATCCCTAATAGGAATAATATGCTTTGCTTCGTAGTTTAAGAGCGACAAGACAAAAGTAAAGCAAAGCACACTAGAATTTACCTTCGTGAGGAGGGAATTAGTTAATGAAGATAGCTGAGGCAGGTAGTTGGGTTGGTTGCATTTTCGTTCTTTCTCTTTTTCCTGAAAAATATTCAGATTCCAAATGGATTTTTTTTTTCATTTCAGAATCTTTTATCTTTCTTTTTAAGTTTTTTAGGGTTAAATTATATTTTGACCCATTAAGTTTAATTTATCTACAAATTTGGTACATAATACAATTATTTTGTTCAATTTGACACTGAACTTTTTAACGTAACGCACTTTATTTTATTTTCTCTTACAAAAACTCATATGACACATAATATATATTAAATGCGAAAAACTTTAAAAATATTCATAAATGTCCAAAATAACAAAAAATTCTCAAAATTTTAAAATTCAACATATATTATGTGTCGCATAATAAAAATATGCTAAAACTGAATCGAACAAAAAACAGATTAATATGATAAAACCTTTACTTATATAAAGTTATATATTACAAAATTAACTCCAATATCTTTCTATAAATTATCAGTTAATATGATAAGGATTTTGTACTTTTAATTTATTATTCATTTAAAGTACATATAATTTTCACATTTTTTCCCTTTTTGAGTGTGAAATAATCCAGGTAATAATAAACAGAGACATTTATCATACGTTGCTTGAGAAAAGAGGAACGAACGTACAAAAGCGGTGATTTAAGAGGGCCATAAATTGGATGGATATGTACTTTCCCCGATGTGGGAAAACACGTAAAGTTTAAGTTATATGAAATTTGATGCATTTCAAACAATAAATTCTACAAGCTTTGCAATGCATGAATAAAGTCTATTTTATTGATTTAATTTCATGAAACCCTGCTTGCCTTCTGGATTTTATTTTACATTTTCATAGTTGATGGAATAACATACATACCTCACACAGCGATTTCTCCGGTGAACAACACCGAATAACCTCGAATTTTGTAACCGGAAAATCGAAGATTTACACCAGGGAAAGAATGTTTTGTTTTTAAGTTATCTTACAACCTGGTATTTAATAGAACTGCCTACCATGGATTCTATAGCTTGCACTTTCATAAATAATTAGTACACCGCCGAAACCAAGACACTAAGTTTTCGCACTCTTCCTGCTAGCTAATTTAATACAGTAGCTGTCGGTTTAACCCGGAATTTCTACACCGGAGATCTCTTTTTTATGCGATTTTTCGGTAGGACTCGGGGAACAACCTTGAGAATAAAGTTTCCCTGAGTTTAACTACTAAAGCAAATGTGCCATAAGCCGGTAAGTGCATCGTTCCGACTGCAAGGTACCTGTTTGGTCCGACATATCAACAGAGATGGTTAGCAATGTCCGCGTGTGCGTGCGTATGTGTAGCAAAACTAACTGCAGTGATGTTTAATAGGGGATTAAAATGTGTACCAGAACGGAGCATAAAACGGCGTCAAGTCAAGGAATGGATATGGCCACCTGCAAACAATATGTGAATAAAGCCTCTAGGAAAAGAGAAACAGATAAAATCGGAAAACGGATATGAAACTATACCAAAGGTTAAAATAAGCATGGACGAGCCATTGGAATAAAACGAAGAAGCTGGTCCACAGGAAGAAATATGAAATTCGAAAAAACGGAAACCGCTGCAAGGGAGAATAAGGTGAAATTAGCTTCGCTATTTCATCGAAAGATACTCGAAATGAGATTTCACCATGAGTACTAAACAAAAGAAAAACTCACCAGGCAATTCAAAATTGAGTCACAGAGTAGGAAAGCAGCATTGACAGAGTGCATACAGACAATAAGCATCTGCAGTTAAGATGGTTGCAATCATATGCACAGCAACACAAGTTTCGAATAAAAGAAGAAAAACAAGTCGAGAAAATTCGAGTTTGCGGCTTCGTACTTACCAAATCAATACCATACGGTATGGAACCTAGATATGGAAAAAGAATGATCCAAAATACTAAATCAGTGAGCATTGCTGCACCCGCAGAAGCCTATTCGAAAAAGGCAGTTAAGACAATGTTCGGCTAATTTGCACAACTTTTTGGAAACTGATTAGAAGAAAACATACTTGATACATAATTTGGAAGGCATAAAACCATCCACCGGCTAATTTGCGGTCATCCGAATGTTCGGACTCGTTGGACGCATCTGCAGTTTCTCCGGGAGATACGTTGGTGCTTTGCTCAGTATCACAACGAGCTGCCCAGTATTTTTGACATCCATATATGGAGATTACACATCCAAGCTACAATCAAAGCATAGGATATCAGCAATCGAAAACCGATGAAGCACCGTACTTCAAAACGAATATATAGAGATGATAAAAATGGTACAAGAGACATACAGCAAAGTATGTTGTGACCAAAGTAAATGTCCACCTGTTCAGGAACATATAGAGAGTTAGGACTAGAATCAATGCAGAATATGTAAGCTGTAGAGATATATCACTCACTGCGTATAAAAGAAGAATATGCTGATTCCGTCGACGAAGGCGTTGATCACAAGCAATATTAACATCGTGATGAAAGCAAACATTCGATAACCGAGCAGCCAAGCGGGGTGAATGCTTTTGAGACATGTATTCCAAGTTTCCTCCTCGTATACCTCCCCGGGAGCTGCCTTCTGATCTTCTCCACCCTGTTGATTCGATCTTTTCCGGCCTTCGAATTTTGAAATTAAAATTGTGGCCACCACAAAGTAGAACAAGACGAAGAGTGAACAAATGAAGAACCTCCAATTCAACCAGTAACTCGTGGTGGTCGTGGTTTCGGCAGTCATGATGGGCTGCCAAGAATGTGTCGATCGAGGATCCTGTCGAGAAAAAAAAAACTCATGAAATCAACCCTACTTGCTACCTTGGTTATCATAATTTTGTCCAAGAATTTAGATAAAAACAAAAAAAAAACATCTTTGTCATATAAATTTTATCAAAATCTAGACAAATGTTATAGAATTTTGCAATGAAACTCTGAAGGAGACGTGACAAAACGCCTATAATTTACCTTTGTCCGGAGGGAATTAGTTTATGAAGTCGGCTAGGGCTGAGGGGAGGCCGCAGCAGGGCACGTGATCGGTGTGCCAACCAAAGGGCAGCGAAGGTGGCCGGCGGGTTTCGGAACTTCCAGAATTTCTTCAAATTCCAGAGAATGGCAAGGGCAATGGCAATTGCAAATGACAATGATAAATGGCAATGGTTATATATTTTGTTTTTTTTAATTAACTTTTGTTATTTTTTTGTTGAATTTTAGAGGAAGGTTTTATTGTCAAGAAACAAAGATTTTGTCCGAAAAATCAGATAAATGAATTGCCAACCACGAGACAAAGATGTTCTCGAGATTTGTCGTCTTCACTTACGATTGAAATATATTTGTAACAATCTTTTTATAGTTTTAACATCTTTATGCAAAAACAAACTCGATATTATCCGTAATAGGTATATATCCTCCAACCTAATAAATTTACCGTTAATTTGTTAAAACAATACTATTTATACGAATGTAAAAACCATGTAAAATTAATTTATTATTAAAAACTAATTAAAATGTTTTTTTACAGATTCTTTTGAATAAATGTGTTGTATTATTTACCCAAAAAAACAGTAAACTGATACCAGAGTACTATACTGCAATAGTAGGGTTTTTTTTTTATAGAAAGTCGCATGGCATTAACAAAGAAATAAAATTGCAAACACATACTTGGTAAAAAATTAGAAAAAAAAACAATAAGCTGAAGAAAAGAACAAAAAAGAACACAACACGAAGAATATGGGAAAACAACAAAAATAGACAAAACACGCAAAAAAAAAAACGAGAGCCGAGAACAAAGACACAAACAAACAACGACGGCAGTGGTCGTGGGAATCACAATGCCAGCAATCAAATTCATCATATTATAATAGTAGTTAGAATCAAGTGTTGGACAAGTGACGTTAGTAATCTAAAGATAATAATAAAACTGTAAAAATAAATACTGAAAATATTATTAGATCGAACAGAATAAAATATATATTAGTATATGTAAAAAGAAAAATTAATATAAACAAGATTGGATAAGGAAACCCTAAACCCTTGTACCCAAACACGTTCCATGGCAGTGGTATATCCATAGTCCACATCTTCCTCCAATTCTTCAAGTTCATTTAGTGCTTTACTTGATCGCACCCTGGTGGCGCCTCGGCAGCTCCATCATTTTTCCAAGTTGACAGAAAATAAAATAAATGATTAAGTTTGAATAAAAAATAATAATAATAGTAAGTAGATCAAAACTATTTAAAAGAAAGAGTTGAGGCCTATCTCCCATGATAAATGATTAAGCTCCATCATTCACTCGTTCTTATGGTGCTTGAGTAACGTCAAACATCTATCTTTCAAGATATAACAACAAAATAACCACAACAGACAAAATAAACACAGCAGTAACACGTCTGCAGTGGATCAGCGAACTGTAATATTGCCTTCCTCTATCATTAAATTTTTTTTAGAAAATCACAGAATAAAAGTAGTAGAAAATCTTTGTGTTTTTGCTATTGTAAAAATTAGTAGGTTTGCATGCTATTTATAAGGGTAGCAGTTTTATTGAAAATAAAACTTGTGAATTATCTGAATTTTATTCAAAATAAAATTCATTTATCAAATAACATTATCACAATAATATCCGAATTAAAAGATAATATTCAAAAAATAATATCTAAATTTAAGGATAATCTCTGATCATTCAAAAAAGTAATGGGTTAAAATATCCACAAGCTCACAAAAAGGTCTAACCAATTCAAACATTCACATTACTTATATCATATAAGTTTTAATTATTCAATAACTATCAAGTAAAGTCTTGTATATAAACATATCTCATGCTTGATAATCCATCAATATGAGATATAAGCTTTTCCCTTTTCCTTAACTCAATTCACAAGCCATCTTTAAGCATCAATTTCCCGTTCATTACTCAACCATTTTAATTCAAATGAAACGTTATAAGTTAAAGTACATAAAATAATGAGTACGTACTAAAGTGATTATTCGGTTAAATATTAAGAGTTAATTTTAACATTATGCCTTAAAAAAGAAAAGAAATATTTTATGTAAACAATTTTTTTGATGAAAATATGTAAACAATTTCATTTAAGAGAATAAATTTCTCAAATAATTATAGATATATTGGTAAAAGACTTATGTATATATGTTCTTGGTCATGTTTGAATCTCAAGTAATATGTTTCGATAGTTTGATTTAAAAATTTATAGAAGTGTGAAAAAACAAGGATAGCATTTTTTACAATAATAATTTTATCATTTTCAATTGAGTTCACATCTAATTTTATCGCAGCTTTTCCAAATTCTTCTTTGACTGTATCTTCTATATATAATACGGGCCATTTGCAGATTTTCCAAATTCTTGGACTGTATACTCATACAGTCATAGAGGCATGCTTCCTCGTGAACAAAGGCAAATGTTTATATTAGTGAGCGAATTTATAAAATTTTAAAAAACAATTTTTTTAAATTATATATAAATTTTAAATTTTAAAAAAAAGGACCGCGTTGCACCTCACTCCATCCATGTGCTTCCCTGACTCCTAATGGCAGGAAGAAACTTCCTTGAATTTAATTGAAATACATAAATCATAAAACAGCTAGAAATGAGTTGAGTCCAATATTCTTTACAAATTGAAGATTCTGTCCCTCACACTGTTTGTGATAGTCCTTGCCTTTAAACCTATGGCGCATCCCACCTCATCATTATATTTCAACCCAATATATTATTTTTTTCAAATAATAACCAATAGACTCCCTTGGTAACTTGTAACAGACACAAAAGCCTCACTGCATCCATCTCAATTAGGGATTGCAAAAATCTATTAAATAGAAACTGAAACCGAACTTGAAATCTGAAAAAATTGATTCGAAAATTCAGTTAATTGAACTGAAAATTTTCAATTGATTAATTTTTTTAATATAATATAATTAAAATATTTTTTAATTATAATATAATTAAAATATTAAAAAATATAATCAATAACAGTTTAATTTAAAATTTTAAATTATTAAAATATTATTAAAAAATATAACATTTTAATTATTTAATATTTTAAGTTTTATATTTTTAAATTTTCCCATCAATTTAAAATATTTTTTTTCAATTCGACTAAAATATTTTTTAATATTTTAATTATATTATATTTTAAAATTCAGTTAATATAGTCTATTCTGAAATTCACGCGGTGTTTTTCCTTTACTATAAAACCCACGCTCCAATTGTCTATTTCACCTAAACATCCAACACTTTGCTCCTCTCATAGCTAAATTTTTCGCAACATTTTATTTTCTCGGTACCTATTTCGACTCAACAATCACCAACAATATGTCACTCCACGATTTGTTGCAGTTGATATCAAACGAGGTTGGTAAACGTACTGGCAAGCAAATTTCTTACTTTGAATGTAAAATCCTAACACCGACAGCAGCTGAAATGCACTACATTCTAAAGCTTACCAACGAAATCGACGTACGTAACATGTATAACTGGCTCAATTCTGTAGGAGCTAAATACATCCATTTAAATGTTAAGTTCGATGAGGTCAACGCCGACGAAGGTAGTACGTCTTCACCCATAAAAGCTGCTCTATCCGCACTCGCACCAACCACTGAACAAGCTCCGTCTTCACCGGATGTTGATGCAGCTACCGACGAGTTGTAACTTTTTATGTACAGGCGCATGTAACAAAAACAACAGCTGATCGAAGAACTTAACTTAAGTTCAAACATTTCAACTGACTACGATGAATCCGATTAACCTTTCACTCCTTAAATCATCGTCAAATTATGTTTTATGAGTTGGTTTTTCATCCTTTATGAATGTTCTCAGTATGTGCAACGCTGTAATTTATCCTCCTTTATTTATGTGAAACATTGTTCGGTATAAATCATCTTAAAATATCTCTTTCCAGCACGTTACGATAGGGAGATACAATTTACCTCAAATATTCAAACAACTCGTTGAAATCAACTCGTACAAAGCCTCAATGCTGATCTTGCTATCGAAGGAAGTGTAGAAATAAGTTCTGGAATAGAAGACCGTTGCCGAAAACCTTGTTTTTGAAGGTTTTTTTTACTGTTTATGACTCTTTGCAAATCAAATTAGTAGACTGCAGCAAGTAATGCATGGAATGGATGTTGCTTCTTATAGAACCAGAGACTAGTAATGATGGACCTCGCTTTCTACAAAAAGCGAGGTCCATTGACGTGACTGCTATGTCAGGAATCTCAAGGAAACTCATTTTCTGCAGAAAGCGAGATCCTTGTGGAGTCATTAATGCTGACACGGCGTGTCTGACACATCTGCAAAAGCAAAATTCTTTCAGATTTTCCGGGCGAAGAGTATTGGTCCTCCGTACCTCTTATAAACGGTCAAATAGATGAATAATATTTGCTACTCACTTACCAACAGCTCATAGAAGCCGTGGACAACAAAGGATATTAATGCAAACATAATTTAGGAGCTATCGTTTTCAGATAAGTGTTTCAATTGTAAGTTTTGTCACGATTTTTGCATTGTTTGTATTGTATAGTTTTACTAAATTGCTTGGTGCTAATGTCTGTTCATGTTACATGTAGATCTATTATTTGCTGGGAAAATGTCGAGACGAGGAAGTATTGATGTTCTAGTATACTACGATGGCGAGATAATCACTAATACCTCACTCGACGTCGTTTTTTCAGTCTGCGAATACTATAAGAATAATGATTCTGAGGAGATTATCGTACAAGAAGTTGATTAAGGAAGTGAAGAACAGTGTCCCGTATGGCCATGGGGAAAAACTGTACACGTTGAAGTATTGTTTGTTGATCTCTTTAGAACCGTTAACCTACTCAGTATGCCACATTGGGAACAACAGTGATGTGGAGTTGATGGTGGCTACCCACTAGGATTATTCATTAGGAGGGCCCCTCGAGCTATATGCGTCATTTTCTGATTCTGATGCTAGTATCAAAATCCCAAGCTGGAGACAAGCGAATTTTGACTTCGACCCTAATACCAATGTTGATAGCCCGACGGCTAGTTTATGAAATGATTTCAACCTATTAACTACATACAGTCCACGCAACGAGTTCGGTGCATCGTCGTCTTCTGTGCCAAAAAATTCGTGTGTAGCTAGTTTCGACTTTGACTTGAACCAACCCCGAACAATAAATTCGATGCACCATCCTCTCCAATGTGAAGACATGCAACGTACAATCCGTATAGTATGGGGGAGGAAGCGTCACCATCCCACAACTACATGAGGTTGTCCGACCATGAAGCGTTCAACCTATTCGATGATTTCTCATATGGACGATACTCAACGTATATCCCTAGTACGGAGTACGTTCAACCATCTATGGTAATATGGTTCGTGAGCGGTCTCGCGATCGACGACCAGTCTGCTCACCTAAAAGGGTGGCAGTTGATGACGCAAAATTATACCGATTTGAGGGAGATATTTTTGATGAAGAACCTGTTATGGAATTTAGATCCGTTGGTGACGAGCTAGGCCTCTTCTATGAAGAACCAATAGACGTGAACATTCCAGCAGGGTCATTCAAAGATTTAGAAGGCAACGAAGAACACCCGGCAGAAAGTAACGTTCCAGTATCGGCCACGCCTATTTCTTATTACCAGCTAACATTCCACTTCACAACGGTTGATATGGATGCCTTGAACGTTTTAGAATTTTCACAATTCCCAACAATTGGCGGTTACAACCACTTTGCTGATGGTGAACTGGCCATTGGGATGACATTCTTGACAAAAGAACTGGCCGTGGCCGCTATTAAGCACTACAACATTGGTCGGACAGTTATGTCAATTGTGAAGAAAACCTAACCGAATTTCTACATTGCGGAGTGTGCCCACAAGAAATAGGGATGTAAGTGGAGGGTTCGTGTATCATCATTGAAGAAGCTGAGCCGGCTGTGTAGAATCACAAAACTGGATGGGCCTCATACATGCACCGTGAGCAGCCTAAGTCAGGATCACAAGAACTTGGATGTGCACGTCTTATGCTATACCTTCGTGCCACTGGTCAAAGAAAATTCTTGTGTGACGGTTGCCACTTGTATCGCTACAGCTAAAACGCAGTACGACTACATTCTTGATTACCATAAAGCATGGTATGCAAGGTGGCGGGCCGTAGAAAAAATCTTTGGCCAATGGGAAGAATCTTACAACAAGGTACGCCAGTGGCTAAAAATGATGCAGAAACACATACCTAGAACGGTTGTGAAACTTGAGACGACTCTGGCATACGAAAATGATTGTGTCGTACCAGGTGTTTGTCAATTCTACCGGCTGTTTTGGATATTTCTGCAGTGCATTAATGCATTCATGCACTGCAAGCCCATGGTTCAGATCGACGGTACTTGGTTGTACGAGAAATATACACAGGTCTTACTTTTGGCGGTTGCACAAAACGGTAATCGAAAAACCGTTCCTATAGCCTTCGCAATAGTCTAGAAAGAAGATCTCGAGTCTTGGGAGTTCTTTCTTAAGAACCTACGGAGACATATTCTTTCTCTTGTAATGCGAGCAAGAGATGGTGAGATATGTGTTATTTCCGACAGAGGCACAACGATCAAGTACGCAATATAGCGTTTGGGTCGATCCTGCCAGCCTCTCCATATTTACCATCGTTACTGCTTACAACACATTGCGGCCAACTACTTGCAACAGTACAAGAACTAAGATGAACGTGCTCTGGTGCTTCAAATGGGTACGTCTTTTAGGTCCTCTGCGTTTATGATATCTTTGCATGTATTGTTCGCCCCTAACTACTCAATTGTCCTTCCCTAGGCAACTCGCATTACGTACATGAGGTAGACCATATGTTCGCAGAATTGAGAGCCATGAATAAAGATGGCGCAGACTACCTTACCAAAATCCTGAGGAAAAAATGGCTTCGATAATATGATGGGGGTAAACGATATGGCCATATGACAACGAACTTGGCTGGGGAGGTCAACTCAGCACTCAATGGAGTGCGGCATTTGCTTATCACTTTCGTTGTCAAAGCAACCTACTATCGTTTGGCTACCCTATTTGCAACCCTGGGAAGGCAAGCAACTGAGTACATGGCAGGTGGCCACAAAGTCCACCCGGACCTCCTCCAACAATTGCAAACTTATGTGCGTCATTCAAATGCGATGACTGCAACTCTCTTCTCTTGAAAGGGCCATTCGTTCCATGTTTTAGAATTTTCGAGGCCGTTGGAAGGAATACAACACAACGCGTACGTGGTAGATCTAAGGTACAAAACCTGCGAGTGTGGAGTCTTCCAAACATTCAAATACCCGTGCGCGCACGCCATTGCTGCTTATTCTTCCCAAAGGATTCACTACATGAGAGTGTTTGATCCGGTATACTTACTGGAAACGGTATTCAAGGTTTACGAAAAAGAATTTCCTCTCATCGAAAATGAAATTGATCTGTATGCCGTTGACGTTGAACCGACCATACGTCCAGATCCTGCACTACTACGAAATAAAGGACGTCCATGATCGACACGGATTTACTGTGCGGAGGATATGGTCGAACATAGAGAAGGAACCAGACAAACGAAACTTTGCACTACATGTAGAAATCTCGAACACACGAGTAACAAGTGTCCTAAACGCTCGGGCCCTAGTATCGACTAAGTGATTGTATTTTCTTACTGTATTACTGTTGATTGCAAATAAACTGCGTCCCTCAAGTATTATCATTGCCTATCAAGCCATTTTATATTTTTCCCATTCACAAAAACAAGCATGTGACGCCATTTTATATTTTCCTCCATTCACAAAAACAAGCTTTGGAATCATTTTCAACGCGAATTTTACTCGGTTTACAATGCACCGAACTTGCCCATATTGGTGTTGAATGAAAGAAAATTCCAGTACTATGCTCCTAAACTCAACGTTTGCTGAAATTATACGATTAATAACCCTGAAATATTGCTCGAACATGCCTATGGACGCTTGGTCTGCCAGCCTGATTTATAAAGAACTCGTTTAGCGAGTTCCATTAAACTGTCCGCGATAAATTAAGCCGGCTCTTCAAATTCTCGGGGAACTCGCGTTTTGCAGAGCGCGACTTCCTGTTAAGTTCGTTATTCTAAAAAGTATTGTCACGTATGAGGACCTCGCTCTTTACAGATAGCAAGATCTCAAATCGCTATTTTCAGAACGCGAGTTCTTCGTACATAACATATTTGGGGTCACTTTTCTAAATTTAGGTCAAAAAGGAATATTTTTTAAAATAATAATTAAAAAGGGTTATTGATTTTAAATTGCCGAATATAGAAGAGGGAAAGGAATTGGATAATTTTTCCCACTTCTTCGCTTTCAGTGAAGGAACCGAGCCAGGCAAAACCATCCACATGATTGCAATACATTTTCTTTCTTCCCGGCATACAAAACAAAACGGCAGCGTCCCAGTGGCCGTTTAAATTGGTGCCGTTTAAATTGGTGCCGTTTTACTTTTTGTATTCATTATGACGGTAAAAGTACAGTACAGGTCCTTACACTATAGCTCAAACTTTATTTAAAGCCCTATATTTTTAAAATGAGAAAATAACTTGTACATTAGAAAAATACTAACACGCTCGCTTTTATAACAATATAAAAAATATTCAGTTACCAACAAATAGTTGATCTAGCAGAGTAAGCACTAGATCCCTTAAGCAAAGTTCAAGAGCTCAAATTCTCGTGTTGTGAATTGAAAAAAACGGATTGAATTAGAAACCAACGGTTAAATAAAAAAATGATTCAGTTTTATAAGGTATGAAATTAGTTTAAAATATGATGTGGTATGTTTATCTAATCTGTTATAAATTAAAATTTTAAACAATTGAACCCATTAACTTGCTAAAATTAATGAACAGTTACTAAACAATTGAGGGGAACTAGGTTAATACTAAATTAATCCAAAAATTTTCAAACAATCCAAAAGGTTTTAAAATTAAAATATTAAAATATTTTAAAAATAATATTTTTGATAGGAAGATGGGTACTATTGTGTGTCTCGTTAAAAAAACCTTCCTAAACTAAATGAAGGAAAAAGAGTGCACACGGTAGTACTTACATAAACATATAAAATAACCAAGTATTCACCCTAAAAAGCACCTGAAAAGAAAGAAAACTAAATCAAAAACAAATAAAACTAGTTATCCATGTTCAAACTAAATAATACTTCGGCCGGGGGATCATCAAAAATCACCATATCAAAGCTTCTGTCATTCGCAAGTTTCATTAAACAATCTACCACCCCGTTATTGCGGCGCGCCACCTGTGAAAATGTAATGTGCCAATCCCTGTCACAAAGCTGGTGTAAGTAGTAAACTAGGGCCATCAACATTCCTTTGCTTAATCAACCTTAGTGCATCTGCACTGTCCGTTTCTATAGTCAAATGACGTATTCCTTGCATCCACGCCAATTCCAATCCCGTGACTATGCCCCATAATTCCACTTCCACAACCGAGCATCGACCGATGAATTTAGTGCAACCACTTAACAAAATTCCATTAGAATCACGTAATACCCCTCCGCATGAAGATCTCCCATCAGCCGGTGAATGAGCACCGTCCGTGTTTAATTTTGTCCAGCCTTCTAACGGAGCAGTCCAGGTTGCATTCCTAGAATCCATGGAGTCCGAAGCAGGCGATCGTCCATGCTGCTGTTGCAATGAAGCAGATGCTGAACCTGATGCAGTAGTTAGCCACTAACTTCGAGTTATTATCGATCCCTAATCTTCAACTGAACCATTAAATATTCGATCATTCCTCTGACGCCATAAATTCCATAACACCGCTGCAAACACCAGGTCCTATTCTATTGGATCACGTGCGAAATCACTCTTTTGCTTCAAGTTCAACCCAAACCATTCATGGAATGGTAATGTGAAAAACTCAGTTAGCTTCTCCGGTTTAACCAGAACCTGCCAAATCATGGTTGTAATGTGGTGAAATCTTCAGAGAATCAAAACATTCATGGAATGGTAATGTGAAAAACTCAGCTAGCTACATAAATGTTTTGATTCTCTGAAGACCTCGAAAACTATGGATTATTCTCCAAGTTGGATCAGAAATTGCCGCGATTTCACCACAACGAACAGTATATGCCGACTTCACTGAAAATTGTCTATCTTCCCGCAATCACTAACCAAACGAATCCATGGAAAACAAAGGAGATGGACACTTTATTGCCGCAAGTCGTAGCAAGACTTGCATCGGCAATCGATCTTGTAAGAGATTCCATCGCCATACCCCATTCGCGTCCACCATGGAGGCAACGGACACATGATCTGGAATAAATCGACTCGTTACTAGCTGCGAAACCAAAGGGCCAACGTCTGGAACCCACGAATCATACCAAAAATCCACCTGAGTCCCATTACCAACGTTTAAGATGAGATTGTCACTAACATCGGTCCATATTAAACCCAAACCTTTCCATAATCTCGAGCCATAACGAGTTTGAGTTACCGCCAGTACACCATTCAAACATTTGTATTTAGCTCGGATGAAACGGACCCAAAGAGCTTCTTTATCAACAAGCGTACGAAACGCAATCTTCATTAAGAAAGCTTCATTTTGTAAATCTAGCCTCCTAAAACCAAGACCGCCCATGTCAATTGATTTACAAACCTCCTCCCATCGCACTAAATGAATTCCTCATTTGTCCAAATTGCCTCCCCAAATAAAGCTACGTATTAATCGCTCTAAGTCGCGACAGATTTTCTTTGGAAGAACTGATATTTGCATTATATATACCAGAATGGCCGAAAGAACAGCTTTAGCTAGGGTAATTCAGCTTGCTAAAGATAAAGTTTTCGCCTTCCAAATACTCAAACGTTTTTGAACCATATGCATCAAATAGGCATAAGTTGCAGAAGATTCCCGATTATGTAAGACTGGTATACCCAAATGTTTACCAAGATCTCCCACCTCTCGAAAACCAAATATCGCAGTAATGTCCTGTCGAATGTTAACAAGAACATTAGCCGAAAAGAAAATTGTAGTTTTTGCGATGCTTATTTTTTGACCAAAGACAATGCCAAATTGTTGCAACACTTGCTGTAGTTCCTACGCCTAATCAACGGAAGCCTCTGCAAATAACAACATATCATCTACAAAAAATAAATGAGAAATTGCCGGGCTATGTTTAAAGGTTCGAAAAGCCTTCCATCGGCCCTCGGCAGTCTTTTCTTGTATCGCGTATGCTAATCTTTCCATGCATAGTACAAAGATGTAAGGCGATAACGTATCTCCTTGACGAATCCCTCTAGTAGGCTTAAAAATTTTCGTTACAGAACCATTCCACAAAATTTGAATATCATTATTCGTAACACAGTGCATAATCAACTTGCGAAGAGCGTCAGGAAAGATCAATTAAAGTGTCATCAATAAATCCCCACTCTAGGCGATCATATGTATTTTCCAGATCTACCTTTATCGCCATCCATCCTCTTTTACCTGTTTTCTTCCTTATTGAATGGATAATTTCTTGTGTCAGAATAATATTTTCTGTAATACTCCTACCCGGGACAAAGCTTGTTTGATTCTCCGAAACTCACAAAGGATGATATGGTTTTAGCCGGTTAACAATTATTTTAGTAATAGCCTTGTAAACCACATTGCATAAACCAATTGGGTGGAACTGTGCAAAGCTTTCAGGGGTTGTTACCTTCGGAAGAAGTACTAAAAGAGTACGATTAAGTGATTCCGGCAAAAAACCTTCAGTGAAAATCCGACGAATGAAAGCACATGTCGAAGAACCCACAATATCCCAATTTTTCTGATAAAAGGCTGCATGTAACCCATCAACTCTAGGAGCTTTGAGAGGACTCATGTCGAAGAACACACTCTTAATTTCATCATCTGTTACCGGATGAGTATTTGGGTCCATGCCCATGTGTTCAACGTGCGAAAACCTCCCTCTGATGGAATAGCTATAGCCGTCTGACTTGAACGAAGAGAATAATTGTTGATAATACTATATCGCTGCCGCCTTAAGCTCATTTTGATCTTTACACCATTCAACTCCATTAGTCCGTAACCCAGAGATAAAATTGGCTCGACAGTGGAAGCATGGAAGAAATTAGTATTCTGATCCTTTTTAAGGATCCAATTAGCACAAGCCTTTTGAATCCACAAGCTCTCTTCCTAATTCATCACTTCCTCAAGTTCCCCACGCAACTTCCGCCCCAATTTCTCTAAGGAGGTAGAATGATTACGGCAAGTGCCGCGTCTATTCCTTTCAAACGAGCCAAGAGGCATTTTTTCTTTTTTCCAATGTGACCAAAAACTGATGAATTCCACTCTTTCGCCTTGGATATAAAGGATGTAGTGTTTTCCAACAGATCACCTTTGTCCCAAGTTGATTTTAGAAAATCACGAAAGGATGGATGGTCCTGCCAAGCTGAAATATACCGAAACAATTTAGGATTTGAATCACGAACGAACTCTTTCAGACAAAGTAGCAAAGGTCGATGATCCGAACCATTCTTTTCTAAATGTAAGACATGTGACTGAGGAAACATGGATGACCAACTAACATTTGCAAGACAACGATCCAATCTTTCATATAAATTCCCACGGGACCAAGTAAAGGAGGGCCTCGAAACCCCATATCTGAAAGCCCTGAATGGAAAAGAAAGTCAGCAAACGGACGACTTCCTTGAGTATGCATCTCTAAACCTCCTCTCCTTTCATCCGCACTAAGAATCATGTTGAAATCTCCACCAACAAACCAAGGAATATTTGCCCCAGGATCTAACGTCAATAGTTGGGGCCTTAAAGCTCGACGTTTAACACTCGATGGACTTGCATAAACCATAGTAAAGTGAATACAAAAATTACCCAAAACCAAGTTGACACGTCCATTAATGAATTGATTGGATAAATGAAGGATCTCCATCTCAATCTCATCTTCCCATAGTAACCAGATTCCGCCACTGAATCCTTGTGCTTCGATTCGAAAAGAATGAGGCGTTTCTAGTTTAGCAATCACGCGGTCCGCCTGACACCCACTAATCCTCGGTTCAAAAAGAGCAACCACTTTAGGAGAATATTCCCGCCTAAAGGAAAGAAAAAATCTTCGGAAAGTGGGGCTAGCAGCCCCTTGTGTGTTCCATAATAGAAACGTCGTTATAACATTAAAGGATTAAGCAGACACCTACTGGGAAATGACCATCTCCTAGTCATGACAACCGGGTTCTCCATGCCGATTACTCTCCCCTATTACACTGTCAGTTACCAACTCCGATATCTTTTCCAAGTGCCCTTCTTGATTGACAACTACACGCGAAGACCCACCCGGTTCAATGTCTGAACTTGAGGTTAATGAATTTAATTGCGTGTTCACTTGATCGACCCATTCAATTAAGATCGATCTTGAAATGGTTCTCGTATCCGACGGCTTGCGGATCTTCTGGCCTTGTTTTGAAGAATCCTTAGTGCCTTTCTTCAATGCTCGGTTTTTGCCCAAGTTGATTCCATCTGCTTTAGTTTTTCCATGACCCTGTTCAAAAAGGGTGACTGCCGCATGTACTTTGCCGCTTCCAGTTTTACTATGTTCCACTACCGTCACCTGTTGCCCTTCAATCATCGACAATGCCACTGCCTTGCCAGTCTCAACCCTAGAAACCTTGGATAGGTTCTTTAAGTTAGGTGCACCAGTTTCAATCATTGGCAGTGTCATCGGCACACCAGATGTGTCCTTATCTAAATCAGTAACCCGCAATGATGGACGGCCCTCTTTTGGGTTGACATCTGCTTCCTTTCCATGTATAGTAAAACCCCTCTCTTGTTCCTGTAGTCATTCTATATCTTCCCGGTTATCTCCCAAAGCAGCAAAACGATTCCCAATGTTGTTCTCTCCCTTTTTATCACGTCCCTTATAAGGAGGCGTATTGTTGGAAGGTCGCCGGGGACGAATATCTACGATCATCCAAGGTCCAAACAAACTCTCCGTTTCAATATTCACAGTCTTGGAGTCTATGGTTGCAATGGTAGTATCTGTCTTTTCCATCGTTATATTTTCTCCATCTGTAATGTTGATGCAAGAATCTTGTGAATGTCCATATATTCCACAATTATAGCATATACGTTGGAGTCCCTCATATTCGAGTTTTTGAATGAAATCATCTATCTCAATGCAAGGAACCAACGGTTTGTTCAAGTCCACCGTCACTGCAAGTCTCGCAAATTTTCCCCGTTCGCCTGCCTGAGTGTTGTAATCAACACGTACCACATTCCCCACCATTGCAGCGATACGTCGAAATAGTGCTTTGGAGTAATATCTATAAGGCAGTCCTGGCAATCTAACCCAAACCACTACATGGGATGGGTGTTTCTCTGATGTAGAAAAAGAGCGACTCCGCGGTTGAACTGTTAGGCAATTTCCATAGATCGTCCATGGCCCCTCCGTCAACACTTTCTCATAATCACTAGGATCTTCAATTCGGACCAAAAAATAATTATTCTCCATGTCCACAAGTTGAATCTCACAATATGGTTTCCATAGAGCATGAATTCTATTGAGCAAAGTTTGATACCCAATATTCCTTCCCAACAAACGAACAATGACCACATTCTTCATATTCAAATCAATTTGTTCGTGAACACGTTCCGAAAACTTAATCGTCGGAATCTTAACAGACCTATTAACCACACAGTCTTCATCTAAAACCACTACTTTGTTTGGGTCGCATTCTCCAATATCCTGATCCCAATTCACCTTTCTTGTGGATTTATTTACCATACTAGTGTATGAAATCCTAGTCTCCTTCATGGCCAGGTCTGCAGGATTTCCATGTGTTTGTGATAAATTTACCATAGCCGATGGTGCATCTCTCTTCCCTTCTCCTTCCTCCATGTCTATAGCGTCCGATAAGCCTGTCGGAATCTGCACATCATTCTCGCACATCCTTTTGCTTTCACTTTGAAGTTCCTCAGCAATTGGTGATCTTGGTCTCTCTAATGGTAGACCGGAATGGATGACAGATATTCGATCGGTTCTCCGACCATTATCTTCTGTCAACGGAATAGGTCTAGACGGCATATCCGGCGACGGCCAGGCTGTATTCCTTCATGCGGCGAAGTAGGGTTTGCATGTTCTCCAAAATGTTCGGAGCTCATATTGCAGACTTAAATTTATATAAAAGTTAATAAAAATAATTTTATTTTAAATATGTCTTGAAATTTTTAATTTTAATTTTTGTTATTTTTTTAAAAATTATATTTTTTAAAAAATTGGTGACTTTATTTTTTTCATATTTTTATTATAAGTTTTATTTTTTTTAGATATCTGAGTAAAATTATTGATTGCATTTTAAATGATTATTTGAATTATAATTTAAGTATTTAGTTCGAAAAAATAATTTAAGTACCTAATTCAAAAATAAATATAGTTTATGGGCTTGTTATTGAATTAAGCCTTTTTCTATCTAAAAAAGAGCTCTGTAGACATTTTCTCCGCATCGGCAGTTGCCTTATTGCGTGTAGAGCGGGTAGATCACGGTTCAGTTCAATTTTAAGCAACCATGGCGGTAAGCTCCTCTACCGCATTCACACGCTCCGCATTTTCTAGTCTAGCGAAAAATAAAAGATAATAAATATTTTTTTACTTTTTTTCCCTTAAAGGACTCTTCGGCGACGACGCTCATGGATCTAATATCGGCGGATCCGCTAGTTCCGGCGACAACATCCTCATCGTCGTCATCGAAGACAGCGGCGGAATCGTCTCCATCCACCACACAACAGCCACAGCATGTTTCGACGAAGACCACGTTGGGGGAGAAAAAGTCCAAGAGAGCGGCTCTGATGCAGATCCAACACGATACCATTTCCGTCGCTAAGGCGGCTCTCCACCCCGTCCGTGCTGCCAACATTGTTTCTCACCATAAGCAGAAGCAGAAGCAGAAGAAGCCTGTATCATACGCACAACTCGCGAGAAGTATTCATGAACTAGCCTCTACGTCTGATCAAAAGAGTTCTCAGAAGCATTTGGTGCATCATGTTTTTCCCAAACTTGCTGTTTACAATTCCGTTGATCCTTCTTTGGCGCCATCTCTTATCATGCTCGGTCAACAATGTGAGGATCGGACGGTCCTACGTTATGTCTATTATAACTTGGCGAGAATTTTATCGGATTCTGGTTCCCAGGGTCTAAATTCAGGTGGTGGGATCCCTACACCCAATTGGGATGCTTTGGCTGACATTGATGCAGGTGGGAGGGTAACGAGGGCCGATGTCATGCTGCAGATTGTTAATCAGCTTACGAAAGAGGCCACGAAAACTGATGTTGAATTCCATGCCAGAAGACTGCAAGCTTTGAAGGCTCTTACTTATGCCCCTTCCAGCAACATTGAGATTTTGTCCAGATTGTATGAAATTGTGTTTGGCATTCTTGATAAGGTTGGTGATGTCCCACAAAAGCAGAAGAAAGGCATTTTCGGCGCTAAAGGCGGCGATAAGGAGTCTATAATCCGAAGTAATCTGCAATATGTTGCTCTAAGTGCTTTGAGGAGACTTCCTTTAGATCCTGGGAATCCAGCAGTTTTGCATCATGCTGTGCAGGGATTTCGTGTGCCGATCCTATTGCTGTTCGGCACTCTTTGGAAATCATCTTGAATTGGCCATAAGAGATCCTTATGCAGTTGCAATGGCTTTAGGAAAGCTTGTTGCTCCAGGAGGGGCATTGCAGGATGTTCTCCATTTGCATGATGTGCTTGCTAGAGTTTTTCTGGCCAGGTTGTGCCATTCTATATCGATGGCTAGATCGTTAGATGAGAGACCTGGCATTAAATCTCAGTTCAACTCTGTGCTCTATCAACTCCTGCTTGATCCCAGTGAAAGAGTCTGTTTCGAGGCAATTCAATGTGTATTGGGTAAACATGATAATACAGAAAGGGCGGAAGACCGAGCTGCAGGCTGGTACCGTCTAACCAGGGAGATTCTAAAATTACCAGACGCACCATCGAATTCCAAGGACAAATCTCTAAAGACAAGGCGCCCACAACCGCTCATTGAACTTGTAATGAGAAGGTTGGAGAGTTCGTTTCGTAGTTTCTCTAGACCAGTACTCCATGCTGCTGCTAGAGTCGTCCAGGAGATCGGGAAAAGCAGAGCTGCAGCACATGCTTTAGGCTTACAAGATCTTGATGAGGGAGCTTATGGGAACAAATATGAGACTGTGGATTCATTCGATTCAGATATGAATGACAGCCCTCATCCTGAAGGTATCCGAAGAGCCACTGGTGTATCCAATGCAGCTGCTGGCAAGGATACAATTGCAGGCATGCTAGCTTCGCTAATGGAAGTGGTTAGAACAACTGTGGCATGTGAGTGTGTTTATGTTCGGGCATTGGTGATCAAGGGATTGATTTGGATGCAAAGTCCACACGACTCATTCGATGAACTAAAATCCATTATTGCATCTGAGCTTTCTGACCCAGCTTGGCCAGCAACGCTTTTGAATGATGTTTTGCTGACATTGCATGCCCGTTTTAAGGCGACACCAGACATGGCCATCACTCTTCTTGAACTTGCAAGGATCTTTGCTACTAAAGTTCCAGGGAAGATCGATGCCGATGTTTTACAACTTCTTTGGAAAACATGTCTTGTCGGAGCTGGTCCTAGTGGGAAACACACCGCATTGGAAGCAGTCACTATTGTTCTAGACCTCCCACCCCCACAACCTGGATCGATGTCTGGATTTACATCAGTAGACAGGGTATCTGCATCTGATCCAAAGTCGGCTATAGCATTACAGAGATTGGTCCAAGCAGCTGTGTGGTTCCTTGGGGAAAATGCTAACTATGCTGCTTCGGAATATGCTTGGGAGTCCGCAACACCTCCTGGTACTGCATTGATGATGTTAGATGCAGATAAAATGGTTGCTGCTGCCAGCTCCCGTAATCCCACACTAGCAGGTGCACTGACTCGACTACAGAGGTGTGCTTTTAGCGGTAGCTGGGAGGTTCGCATTATTGCTGCTCAAGCTCTTACGACGGTAGCAATCCGGTCAGGTGAGCCATTTAGGCTACAAATCTATGAATTTTTACATGCCTAAGCACAGGGTGGTGTGCAGTCTCAGTTACCTGAAATGCATCTCAGTAATGGAGAAGATCAAGGAGAGAGTGGTACAGGGCTCGGAGTTCTAATAAGTCCTATGATCAGAGTTCTCGATGAAATGTATAGTGCACAAGACGACCTAATCAAGGAAATCCGCAACCACGATAATGCAAATAAAGAATGGAAAGATGAAGAGCTTAAGAGATTATATGAAACCCATGAGAGGTTGCTGGATCTTGTTTCGCTGTTTTGTTACGTGCCACGAGCCAAGTATCTCCCCTTGGGGCCAATAAGTTCGAAACTCATCAACATATATCGCACACGGCATAATATTAGTCCATCAGCCGGTTTGAATGACCCAGCTGTTGCCACTGGAATTTCTGATCTTGTCTATGAATCTAAACCGGCTGCTACTGAATCCGATACCCTCGATCCGATACCCTCGATGATGATCTAGTAAATGCTTGGGCAGTCAACCTTGGTGATGTCCCAGCAGTGACCAGGGTCAATGAATTTCTCGCTGGTGCCGGAACCGACACACCAGATGTCGACGAGAACATCGTCTCGAGACCCTCTGTTAGTTACGACGACATGTGGGCCAAGACACTATTGGAGACTACAGAAATGGAGGAAGATGACGTGAGGTCATCTGGGTCTTCTTCACCGGAGTCAATAGGATCAGTTGAAGCTTCCATATCATCTCACTTCGGCGGAATGAACTATCCGTCGTTGTTCAGTTCCCGACCAACTACTTATAGCTCTCCGATCAGAGAAGAACCGCCACCCTATACATCACCTGAACGATACAATTCATTCGAATACCCCTTAGCTGGCCGCAGTTTTGATTCCCAGGATGACGATCATACGGCTTCTGTTAATCAACAATCCGGGACCGCATTGTATGATTTCAGTGCAGGTGGAGATGATGAGCTGAGCTTAACAACAGGAGAAGAGGTTGAGATTCAGTATGAAGTTGATGGATGGTTTTATGTGAAGAAAAAACGGCCCGGAAGGGATGATAAAATGGCTGGGTTGGTCCCTTTTCTTTATATCAGTCAAACTTAGGTACCTCTTAATTCTCTCCATTTGTTCAAATTTATTATGTTTATAATTTTTTTCCCAGCATATGAAATGCTGGTTGGTTAGGATATACATGACAGAATAATCAGCAGTTACATTGATATTTTGCTTACGTGTATGTTTTTTTTCCCCATTGAACTGTTGTGGAACCATTTAGTTGCGATTTTTGTTCATTTGAGTTTGAGTCGGAAATTGAATTTTAAATATTAAATAAATGAATTGTAGATTTTTTTAATATAATGTTTAATCTTATTTATATATCGAAGGATAATCCGTTCTTAAAATAGTACCATTTGAACTTCAAAGATTGGAAAAGTATAAGATGTTATGATCTGCAAGTACAATCAAAGAACAAAATCTCTCGCTTTGTATTTCACTTCCAACCCAATCCAAATATATTATTCAGGATCGGAGAAGAAACCAAAGAATTGTATAAATTTGAGGTGGACGAACCTTTTAAATATGAGATATTTTTGAATCTAACAAATGTTCTCAGTAGAAAAGCGGATGATGTTTATCCTAAGAGATTCGGTTCAATTGCTTTGTTTGCAAAGTGTGTGCACATTGGCAAAAGGTTAAAAATGCTCAGTGTGTACATTGTCAAATGATTAAAAATATATGAACAGTTACTACCTTGTAATCACTTTTCTGGCAACAATAGTGTTTGTTTGTATCTTTTAATTTTTACGAATTGTTTGATAGGATTTTAACATTTCTTTGTATGGTCTAATTTTATTATTTAGTGACTAATTGGTGTGTTGTAATAGTTAGGAAAAATGATTGGTTGATTACTCTACTTTGATTATTACCGGGCGCCTAGTTGATTATTATAACTTTTTTAAATTTATGATTTTATTGTATTTATTTTTCATTTTATTGTAACTTTTAATTTTATGACATATATTTAGTTTAATTATCAAGAAAATATTTGATTAAATTTGATAAAATAATATATAATATAAATTGGACTAAACTATTCTCGTTTTCTTGTTTTGGTCACCAAACTATTATTTTTGACAAAATTGTCACTAACGTTTTCCTATTTTAGTCACTCACCTTTAAAAAACTCACAGAAAAACAATAGTTTAGTGCCAAAATAGGAAAGAAGCGATAGATTGGTGACCAAAACAAGAAAAAAAGTAATATTAGTGACCAAAATAGAAGAAAAAAATATGTAATGCCGGTGATGGTTTTGCCCAAAATTATAGTTTAGTGACCAAAACGAAAAATGGGAATAGTTTAGTGACCAATGGTGTTGTTTACCCATTCTATACAGAGGACCATCGACGATGCCCAAAACCTTTTCGACCAAATGCTATAAGAGATACCGAAATTTAGCTGTATGAAATTTGACGTTAAACGGTTTTTTGGAGCTTGGTAAAATAGAGGAGTTATTTGTGTTGCACGGCCAAATGAAATGGGAGGGTGTCGAGCCAAATGGACTTAGTTTGCTGAAATCTGCGGGAAAATGGTTGATGTCCTGTTCCACCTTTATTTCCATGAGCAGAATTCTGGTTGTGAAATTTTCATCTTCTGCTTAAATCCTCTGAAAAACAGTTGCTTTAGCTTGAAGCCCTTGTCATGTAACAGGAAAATGGACCTGTTTCCCCCTGGTTTGCTAATTCAAATTTCTTTTTTAAGGTATTTATTTATTGCCCTACAGATTATTCATGCATGCATGCATCATGTTTTTCTCATGTTGCAATTTAAAAAAAAACACGATATACATACATACATACATACATACTTCCCTTTATTGATTCATTTATCCACTTCCATGAGAGATTATACATAATCCATGAACATTTTGATTGGTCAACTGTTGCCTACTGGTTGAAGAATAAAGCAAACAGCTTAAAAATACATGTACCCTTGTACTTCAAAGTGTGGGAATGTAGAAAATGTAGCACTTTCATCTACTTTTAAGCTAAGCCGTGTAGTCCACAAAGCTGTTCTTTTCCAAAACTAATCTGTGCATATATAGATTAAACCGGTGTAGTTCTAGATTCATACAACTCAATCAATCTTCCAAATAGACAAAAGAACAAATAATGGATAAATTGTTTGTGGTTTCCTTCCTTGGTTTGCTGGTAACAGCATATGCAGTTGCCAGAAACATGTTATATTACAACTTTAACAAACTTGGAGAACTTGACGAGCTCGACATAGCTGAAGAAGATGCAGAACTTTTTGAGGACCCATTTTGGATAAGCGAACGCTCGATAGCTTTGGTGCAGTGGGAGATGGAGTTTCTGATGACACCGAGGTATGTGCTTGAGAATTTCTTTACCAAATATGTTTTCCTTGTCATCAAAGTAAGCTAATGTCTGATTTGATACATTAGCATTTTGTCTTTCTGCAATATGTTCATTACAGGCATTTCGAAAGGCATGGAACACATCATGCTCTACTCCAAAATCAGTTTTCTTGGTTCCTCCGGGATGCCGCTACTTAGTTAATGCTACAAAGTTTGTAGGGCCATGTGCAGATAGGTTGGTTCTTCAGGTAATATCAATGGTAGTTTTCTAACCTTGGTTGCTGTAGTTTTTTCTGCTTGCTATTGTATCGAGCACTATTGATATTATTCAGATTGATGGAACAATAGTAGCACCGGATGAACCTAATGACAGGGACCCGAATCTTCCACGACTCTGGCTTGATTTTTCTTTGTCAGCCTTGCAGAGGGGCACCAACAGTAAGGGTCATTCTCCAAAAAGCATGCTTCCAATAAGCAGCACGCCGAATTTGTGCGTATGAACTATTAAATGTATCTCGAATTAGATTTAACATATGAGTTTGTTGCAGGCATTGACTATAGATTCAAGCTCATCTATTAAGGTAAAGGGACTTACTATTCAGAACGGCCAAAAGATGACTTTCGTCATTTCCAGGTGCGAATCGGCTCGAGTATCTGAAGTACAAGTCTCCTGCTCCGGAGACAGTCCAAACACTGATGGGATCCACATCACTGGGTCGACTAATGTCGTTCTTCAAGACTCCAAAATAGGAACAGGTTGTTAACCTTGTCTTTCGTCTTTCCTTGCACCATTTCGTTGTGAAGAATATAACACCCTAGGTGAAGCTTGAAAGTATACCTTATAAACATGAATATACAAACTACTATACGTGTGCATACCGACTGGTTAATTATGGTGACTTTGTGTATATGAAATTCAGGGGATGATTGCATCTCCGTTGTTAATGCTTCATCTGCTATCAAGATGAAGAGAATATATTGCGGACCAGGACACGGTGTCAGGTGTGTTCCAAACTTCAGACAACAACCATTTCATCCACTACAGTGAAACTGATTGTTATATGTTTTACTTCATTTTTTCTAATATTTTCTCTTTGATGCGAAATTCGGCAACTTAGCATTGGAAGCCTCGGGAAGGATAACTCAACGGGCATCGTAACAAAGGTGGTCTTGGATACAGCATTACTAAGGGAGACTACAAATGGTTTCCGGATTAAAACATGGCAGGTATTGTGATGATACCATGTATCAATAAGAATGTACATTTAGTCAGTATCAGGAAAATAGAAAGTAAAGAATTTGCATGTAGTCTGATTCATCTCTTTGAGAATGACATGTCTGTTCTTGTGATTCGTGCATAAAGGGTGGTTCCGGTTATGTACGCAAGGTGCATTCCGAAAATGTGAGGATGGAAGATGTTGCCAACCCCATCATTATTGATCAATTCTACTGTGATTCGCCGGAAACCTGCCAAAACCAGGTGCATTATCAAAGTTCTTTTCTATCTATCTAAATTCCTCACCATCTGTCTTTAGATCAAATTTGCATCCTGCTTCTTGCAGGAGTCTCTCAGCCAAAGACAACACTGATCACATGAATTCTTGTTCTCATTTTTATTATTATTATTAGACATCAGCAGTGCAAATAAGCCAGATTATGTACCGGATCATTAGCGGGACAACGAAAAGCAAGGAAGCAATGAAGTTCGCCTGCAGCGATACCACTCCGTGTAGCAATATAAACTTAGAGAAGAAGGATGGCACCGCGGAGACCTACTGCAACTCTGCTCAAGGCTTTGGCTACGGGACCGTTCATCCGTCGGCAGACTGCCTAAATTCCCAGGACAGGCTATACTCTCATCGATCATAAAGGAAACGCTGAGCTTGCTGAACACACCGGAGATCGTATTATTCACACTGAACTCTAAGTTCCCCATATAGGCATGTCAATAACAATGTTGTCGTAATTACTACATAAACTAGCGCACCAGATGTCTGAGAGGAGGTTGGAGGCACAAGTTGAATTTTTTTATGGCAAATTGCGGATGTAATTGATAATCAATTTATTGAAATTATGTGCTAAAGTTTCAATCATTACATCCTAATATGAAAGTGCAACTTCCAACTTTTGTTAATCGAATGAGTATCAGATACGAATATATTTTTCTTCCATATTTTTCCTGCTTTTGCTTTCATCCAGAATTTCAACATTTTTGTCATTTTCAGGTCTCTCATCTCCTCTGTCCTTGCTAAGGGTATATAATATTATATAAATCTGTACGTGACCTTAAATTTTACAGCCATTTCGACCATGTTATGTGTTTGATAGGTCTGTCCCGATGTGGGAAAATACACCAGAAAACATGATGTGGCTGTCATGAGATCGATTTCAGTGCTTGAAATAGATGAAAATGCTAGGACAAGTAGGGACCACTGACATACAGATCGATTCATGGTTCATACATAAAAGATTAACCGAGAATCATAACCCAAAATCCCAATATATATTACTCCATTCCAAAATGAATTAAATGCAGACATAAACAAAAAGGGAAGAAAAAAAATGGAAACTTGTAAAAAAGTTTGGGTGTCTGCTTCCTCTGTTTGGAAAAGTGACAAAGTTCACGACTTGTTGTGTAATAAAAAAATAAAAAACAAATGCCGTCCATCCATTTAACTCCATGTTTATGTGGTGCACAACTCGTTTCTATCAACATATATCTATGTTTACAGGACAAGATAAAAACAGATCATAAGCATTGGTTTTCTGAAGCTGACACCATTCGAATACTTCATCTAATCGAATAACATTCCATGGACACGGATATCGGGATTCGAATTCACACTTGTTCGATGTCAAATTTTAAAAGGTTACTGCATAAATCAACTGATCCTATAGTTTTGGGTTGTGCATGTGAGATTATAATATTCTCCATATTATGATCTCAGAGCTCAGGACTGAGGAGCCAATTAAAAGCATTCCACAGGACTGTGGCTAAGTCACGAGAGGCTGCTCTATGAACACATGCTCCCACACTTTCCTCTTCCTTTCACCCATGGAAGTGTGATGTGATGACTTATTTTATGGTCACATTTACAGCTCATCGTGATTCATGTGCATTTTCACTTCATGTTCATGAAATATCTTGGTTCATTTAACTTAGATTCGAACTTTAAACTTATTGGATACTCCTGGTTTTATTATTTATTATTAATGCATATGAAAACAGAGTTTTAAGTTGAATCAAGTGGTAAGAAGTCTGGTGTCTTTTTAAGTAAAGTTTCGATTTCGATAACGAAGAAAATAGATTCCGAGAGAATTTGTGGGTACTCTCACTGCATGGCTTAGCCTTGCCCTATGTGGACTTGCTTTTAACTCTTCATTTTTCTTAAATTATTCGTTTCTAACATCTATAGCTGATATATTTTTCGAACACGGGTATAAGATATAGTATAAACTAAAGAATGAAGACAGGTAAAGTCATTAATTTTATTTTATTTTATTTTATTTTATTTTATTGTAAAGAATGAGAAAAAGGAGAGGCAGGGAATGGAAGATGTTGTAGGTCCGTGACATTGGTAGGTTTTTCGTTGGCCATGAATTTAGGGGTTTTGTAATACAAAGACAGTGGTGAAGACAAAATGAGCTTGTCTTTCTAAATGTAAGAATCAGCAAAAGAGATCTCATCTTTACACTTACTCAACCCCTTAACATAACAGAAATTTCACATGCACAACAACATTCCCCACAACTATTAACATTTTTTTATTAGTGAAAATATATGATTGTACCGACGGTGGAATCATTTTGTTTCCACAAGTGCCTTAATTTTAGGGTTAAGGATCTAGTTTAGGGTTTGTAGTTTAGGGGTTTAGGTTTAGGGATTTAGAATTTAGATTCTTTGGTTAGAATTTAGGGTTTAATGTTTATAAGTTAGGGTTTATGGTTTGGGGTAATATAGTAGAGATTTAGATTTTTACCTATAACACCTAATCTAACTCTAAACTCAAAACATAATTCCTAAATTCTAAGCACATAAACTTAAACCCCTAAACTATGAACCCTGAATTAAATTCATAACCCATAAAATTAAGATGCTTGTGGAGACAAAATATTTCTACCGCTAGTGCATGGTATAATTACCCTTTCAATTAACTATATAATAATATTAAAAAAACTTTAATACACAGCATGTGTAACCAAAATTTATACAAACTTGTCGAATTTAGGATTTAAGAGTTTAATTTAAAGTTTAGGATTTAAAGATTAAGTTTTATAATTTAGGATTTAAAGCTTACGGTTTAAGTTTTAAAGTTAAAAATTTAAAATTTTAGATTATGTGGTTTAAAGTGTTGTGCATTTTCTTATGGGTGTTATCCCCCGGTCTGTAGAGATCCGTACGGACTTCACAAGTTTTGTTAGGACTCTCGGTAGAGTTCATAAATAAAATTTCGAGCTAAAATAATACCAAATTTGTGTGATGCTTGATATGTCAAGAACTCTCTAATGATGGTTTTTGCATGGTTAATATCATGCGGATGAATATGGTCAAGGACGGAATTCTGTAAGGGTGGAGAGGGACAATCGTCTTCCACACTTATAGATTTTTTTTACTTTTATTTTTTAATATAATTTTTTAAAAATTAATTTATTTATAAATTTATTTTATATTTTTAAATATTTATATTTTATTTTTTTTAACTTTAAATTTTGACTCGTCTCTAAATATGGTCAAATTCTGGAATGATCTACTTGTGATTCTGATTTGAATGCCAGTTTTCTACTTGGTAATAAAGTGAATGGTGGCCTTGTGGATTGTGGTAATGCTCTTTTACCTTTCTCCGAAGAGTGTCAGTAAAAAATATTCAGAATTTATACCACTTTACGGACAAAATTATTTGAACTTAAGTTTTCTAAGATAAATATTATATTCTTTTTTATTGGGACTATTTATTAGGTTAATGAGATGAAATTTTAAATTCTTTAAATATTGTTTAAAGTTTGAATACTATGACTATGATTAAATAAATTGAATTAAGTGAAATACACATATGTAATACTCAAATTTAGATTAATTGAATAATAGATTGAATAACATGTGGTTATAAAAAAATATTTAACTTTTTTCTAAAGTGTGAATTTTCAAAAAAAAAAGAGTATTATTTTAGTTTTTTTTATAAATTCTAAATCTAATATTAATTCTACCTAGAAGGGAGGAGAAGTAGAGACCGTAAAGGAAAAGAATGGGTTGTTCCTAGTGATCTAAAATCCACGACCTAAAAAAATACAATAGAACAAAAATTAGTAGTTTAATAGTTTAGCGAACCAGTCAAATGTGTTTGCTCAGTAACATTTTAGTTTCTAACGCACAATTTGAATTCGTATTCAAATTCCATATTAATTCGTCATATTATATTCATCGTACATTCGTATAACGAATGTTGCGTTCAAAACATACACATGTATGTTGCGTAACGAAATCATATATTTTTAGAAATAATTATAATTTTTTATTATTATAATAACATAGAGGTTGATGAATTGAGTTATTCACGAGTGGAACAAAGTTCACGAGCACTGATATTAATTAAGTTAATGACATGCGTTCACTAAACGACGGGTTGGAAGGCCAAACTGCTTCCTTCCCTAACTCATTATTTGCTGTTGCCTTGTCTTAATCATCATATTAAATCAAACTGCTCTCTTCTTTATTATTATTATTATTAGTGGTCTATTTGGACTATACGTACAAGCCATTTTTATTCATTTATTTATAATAACATAGGTTATATCCCTTAGCTATCATGCCCTCAATTTCGGGACACTACAGCATTCACTCAAAAAGAAAAAAAAATGGATAGGAATAATTAATTGAATTTGTTAAATTAGTGAAGATCATTAATAAAAGTAAAATAGTAGACTCAAACAATTCTTCCATTGTTCTTCATTTTAATTCCATTTATTTTTTTCAAATAATTAAACATGTGACTTTGGATAAAGCTTTCTTTATTTTGTAAATTTTTGTACTTTATAATAAATATATATTTATAAATTTGATGGTAGAATTCTTTAGGCAAAACAATGGGCGCATGAGGTTTCATTCAATAATTTTTGTCCAACTTGGATTTATGCAGAATTGCAGACCAAAACAATAATAACAGCTTTTATATAAATAAATAAATATATTCAAAATTGAAATAAAATAAAACAAAAATCGTCAGGTGAGACCCATCAGACAGTTAGATGCAGTTGAGAGTAAATTTATTTATGTTTAATTGACTTGTTCGTTGTCGTACTTGGTGACCTTTTTCTTATTAAAATTTAAATGGTAATATTAAATATTATTATTTTATAAAAAAAATTAATACGTATACATAAACTTTATAATTTTAGAGGTTATGAGTTTAGTTTAAATTTTAAGGTTTAAAATTTAAGATTTAAGAGCTTAAGTTTTAGAATTTAAAATTTAACGTCAATGTTTAGAATTTAAAATTTAAGATTTAAAAATTTTAATTTGAGGTTTATAATATAAATATATATGCTTGTGTAAAATAAAATTTATTTAACAAAAACATACATTTAAATAAAAAAACAAATTCTATTAATATTCAATTTCACCAAATTTACTTTTAAAAATGAAGAGTTTAATTACCAGATAAACTATTTTTAAACTTATGTTGTTTAAATATAGGGTAATTATATCATGCGTTGGTATTAGAAACATTTTGTTTTGACAAGTGCCTAAATTTTAGGGGTTAGGAATTTAATATAAGATTCATAATTTAGGGGGTTTAAGTTTATGTGTTTAGAATTTAGGGGCTGTAATTTGAATTTAAAATTTACGGTTAGAATTTAAGGGTTATAAGTAAAAACTTAAATTCCTATCATATTATCCTAAAACATAAACCCTAAAATCTAAACCCTAAACCCTAACATCAAACCCTAAATTCTAGCCACAAACTTTAAATTATAAATCCTTAAATCTAAATCCCTAAACTATAAACCCTAAATTAAATCTCTAACTCCTAAAATATTTTTATTTAAATATATATTAAATAGAAAATATTTGTTACCAACAAAATAAAAGGTGGAAGTAAATCTAAAATTAAAGAATTTTTTGTTTAAAAAAGAGAAGGAAAAGGAGGAATGAGAAAAGTGAAGCCCGTGAACGTTGCATGTGATAATGAAGAGCTGTCAAACTCAGTCCTCACATACAAAATAGACCCGCTCACGTGTCCCCTCTTAGCCTTCTTTTACATTAAAAAAATATCCTCATGTACATATTAAATTATTAAAACGCAAAGGAGGAAATCTGTATTAACATAAAATAATAGTAATGCAGGCAACAGCAACCCCAATTTAATGTTGTATAATCACATGATTATTAATATATATGACACCAAAATCTACAAAATTTGATATAAATATAATATTAGCATAATTTATAACATTAAATTTTTTATATAAACATAATGGAACAATGAGAAATGTTTAACCAACCAATCACCATTTTGCAAAATATAGCAGAAAGGTTGAGACGAAATAAGCAAAAAGTTCAGAATGGTACATGGCATATTTCTGTTGCTAGTCACATCCAATAGTTCATTTTTAAAACCCCATGAATTCTTTCCTACGATAATTAAGATGATAAGGATAAATAATTTGTAATTATATAAACTTTAATATATTTACATTGTATTTTTTTTGTTTAACCATACTTATTAGTTGATTAGTCCGGAGCAGGTACTACAAAGGCTCATTAAGAGGGTGATCATCTCAACTCAATTTGCTTAATTCACAATGTCAAAATTCAAACTTTTAATTTTGCTTAAAGAATTCGATACCTCATTTCTCTGTACCATATAGTTGTTGGTATTTACGTTGTATTTAGATTATTTTTCTATTGTGGAAAATAAGATAACCAATAGAAAGGATTACCAAAACATTTTCTTTTAAAATTTTTGCTATTTTGTCTGAATAGTCCTCATTGCTTTGGAACCCTCTCCTTATTTAAACACCAACCATATTTTGGCTCTCAAAGCATAAGACTCTCCCTATTTCTCTTTCTCTCCCACTCTCTGTTTCTAACCTTGACAAACTCCAAGAAAAAAGCAGAAAAACAAAAACCATGGGTGGAATTAGCTTCAGAAGCCTCACATTCATGATTTTAATTGCATTACTTGTATGGTGTTCTAGTATCGAAACTTGCATTGCAAGAAGAGGCAAGCATTGGAGGCAAAGCAGGTATGCTACTGCATCACTGTCTAAGAAGAAAGGATCGAGTCACGGTCACGGACATCGCAATTACCACAACGGAGGATCAAAGCCTAAGCCTCCTCCTCAATCCCACAAAGCTACACCATCACCTGTACCATCTCCTAAGCCTAAAGAAGAAGTCCCTCCACCTCACAAAGGTTACAGCTATGGACCGCAGTCTAGCGTGATCAACGTCCTCGATTTCGGTGCTAAAGGCGACGGGGAAACTGATGATACTAAGGTCAGGATGTCAACTTCTTCTTATTTATAGTGCTACATTCAAATGTTCAATGTGGTTCTTAAGACTAAGAATTTGCCATTACCTCAACTATTTATTTTCTATGCATTGTTTTGGCCGTGAAAGTTTGATTTAAGGCAAGTTATTATAGTTCAAAGTGCACCTCATGCACTTGCATATTCAACAATAACCAGGAGTATGTAGGCCAAAAAATAAAGCTTTTTTACTTTTTTAGAAAAAAGAAAGAACTTTTAGGAGGGTAATAGTAATACAATAGAAAAGTTAAAAAAAAAGTTGCCAAAGTAGAATTTATTGGTTAAAATATTGTCATATGAAATGAACAAAAAGTTCATATGGAAACAGAGAAAAGCAAGTAAAATATGTGGTAGAAAGAAGAGAGAGCAAAACTAACCCAAGTGGGGGGGCCACGCCAAAATGAAGAATGATTCTCTTTAGTAGTTTAGCCGCTATTGGTGTGCAATAATTACCATAACCTACAGTTAACCAACACTCAACTGTAATTATCTGCCTTTAGTTATTATCATGTTAGCTGCCAAGCTGACTTACTACGTTGCAAAGCAGGCATTTCAAGATGCATGGGCAGCTGCATGTGAGGTGGAGGCATCAACTGTTGTTGTTCCAGCCGAATCTGTGTTCCTTGTAGGACCCATTTCGTTTTCTGGTCCATACTGTCAAGCAAACATTGTATTTCAGGTAAAACCAAGTGAAATGAAATACCTGCTGCAGCTTGTGATTGCCATAGTAAGTAAACAGTTGATGCTTGATCAAGGCTGATGATGCTGAATTTTGTTTGTCAGCTGGATGGTACAATTATAGCTCCGACCGACTCTCGGCCGTGGGGAAAAGGTATTTTACAGTGGCTTGAATTCTCAAAGCTAAAAGGTATAACGATTCAAGGGAAAGGTGTCATTGATGGAAGAGGCTCAGGGTGGTGGCAAGATGCCCCGTATGATGATCCGTACGATGATGAATGGAAACTCATAATTCCGTTAAACAGTACAGTTCAAGAAAGGCCACCGATGCCGGTAGTTACCTAATTCAGCTTCCACTTGCCCCTGAAATTTCATGTTGATTGTCTGTAAACTAATCATATTTCTTCCATAAATTGGATGACAGGTCAGAAATGAACTCAGTGGAAAAATGCCGAGCATCAAACCAACTGTAAGGAGCACCTGAAACTATGGGGAAAAAACCAATCATATTCCATGACTATTCAGTCCTGAAATTTTTCTTACCTTCCATTGCACAGGCACTAAGGTTTTACGGGAGTTTTAATGCGACAGTCACAGGCATAACAATTCAAAACAGTCCTCAATGCCATCTAAAGTTTGATAACTGCATGGGAGTTGTGGTGCATGATATTACCGTCTCGTCGCCAGGGGACAGTCCTAACACAGATGGAATTCACCTACAAAACTCCAATGATGTGCTAATTCACAGCAGTAATCTTGCCTGCGGTAATTATTTAAACTATCTTGCTAGTATATAGTTATTGTTGCCATACCACATTCAGTTAAACCACAGAGACCACAGGTTGAGCTCCAGCTATGACTGAAAAGGGGTAAGACCTGAGAATCAACAATGAGGATAAAGAGTTAAGATAAAACATTGTGAACAACCACCATTTTATTCCACACATTCTTAATCACCAATAATAATTTGACAAGTGGATGCCAGCAACATCCAAACTTCAAGAGTTGCAGTCACTGGTCACTGGACATGTGTCATATATTCAGAAGAATGGAGGGGCACCAACCACTCAAAATTGGATTAGGGTTGAACCAGAGACAAAGAATACATATTTGTTTTATTCATTCAAGTTTTCCATGTCTTGTCTTCACTAACAGCTAAAACATTTTGTTTTGATCCCCCAGCATCTTTGTCTACTTTTGCTTAAAAGTAGGTTCCCATTAATTAATAAGATAATAATAGCCCTCACAATGTTTACACTAACCTGAGCTCTAAGAAATCTATTACTTGTTGCAGGGGATGATTGTGTTTCCATACAAACAGGATGCTCAAATGTATACATTCACAATGTGAACTGTGGACCAGGACATGGAATTAGCATTGGAAGCTTAGGAAAGGATAATACCAAAGCCTGTGTCTCAAACATCACTGTCCGAGATATCATTATGCATAACACAATGAATGGTGTCAGAATAAAGACATGGCAGGTAACTATACAAACTTCACGCTCCTCCCCCAACGATTAAAACCCCATCAGGTTGCTAGTAGCTTTTCTTACATATAATCTCAAATCACATCTGCAGGGTGGATCCGGTTCTGTTCAGGGGGTTCTGTTCTCAAACATTCAAGTTTCTGAGGTCCAACTTCCGATTGTGATCGATCAATTCTACTGTGACAAAAGGACATGTTCGAACGAAACAGCTGCAGTCGCTCTATCAGGAATCACCTATGAAAAAATAAGAGGAACATACACAGTAAAACCAGTTCACTTTGCCTGCAGCGACAGCCTTCCGTGTTTAGGTGTAACCTTAACTGCCATTGAACTAAAGCCCCTGCAGGAACGTTACCACCTCTACGATCCATTCTGTTGGCAAACTTTCGGAGAACTGACCACCCCTACTGTCCCTCCAATCGGTTGTTTACAGATTGGCAAGCCAGCAAATAACAGAGTCCAATCCGATCATGATGCGTGCTGAGCTTTTCGTCTTAGATAATTCATCTGGTGTATTCGCTTGTGTGGTCGGCATGGTTCTCCTGACCCCTCACACCATTCGTTTTATCAAGTATAGAGTGTATATTTAGGCATCATCCTAGTTTATAGCCATTGTTCCCCCTATGAAAGATTATACTAGCATGTTATCATTTAGAGTACAAAACTGTCTTGTTTATTAAGGCAGATTATTTGATTGTGAGATATTTATACAAATGCATTATCCACTAGATGTTCAATCCATCAATAAATCAATATAATATATAGAGATGTATTGTTTTTTTGGAATTAAAATTTAACATCCTCTTAAAAGATTACAAGGCACAACCAAAGGAGAGGAGAGAGTGTCAACTAACGGTCTTTCAATGTTGGGTTTTAAAGGTACCGTTTTCTCTCCAACGCCCTTCTTAACGAATCCTCTGTGCTTCGACAGTTTCTCCGATGAGAGTTAGAAGTGTCTGAATTTAAACGACCTCAGTAGCCTCTTCTTTATCGTCTTTATCAACACGGCCACTTGAAACACCTGTTGGTGTCACCAACCGTCAAAAACTTCACATTTGATCTAGACAAACGACGTCATTCCTCCTCTTTTGATGTCCAACATCAGCTGTTTAGAGTTTGCATTTTACTCTGATCTTTGTTTGGTTTGCCAGCTTTGGACTTTGATGTGTTAACGTGTCTTTTTGTTCTGGGCCTTTGTGTATTCGTGTTTTACGGGTCTTAAGACTCGTTCAACAGAGATTTTTGAACATAAAATTCCTGCCAATCGGTCGTTTTCAGATAAGCTAAATTATCAGCTGTGGGAACACGCCCGTTTGGGGCACAAAATCAGGTGAAAAACGGGAGTTGTGTTGAACACACATTGATACTGTGTTCGGCATTACTTTTTTGTTTGGCGTTTCAATGCCCATTAAAAAAGCTGTGTTAAACGCAGCCTTAATTTTATTCGTATTTTTTATGTTTAAATGAATGGATTTTCTTTCATTAAAAAAAATTAAAGTAAAAATATATTTTTTTAAAAAAATAATATTGAGAGGAATATATTTCGGAAATTAATTGTTTATCAACAATATTGCGATAAAGAAAACCCCGGTAAACGGGTCTTTCTTTGTTGGGAGCATGGACGGCGCGTTTCAATAAACTCCCGCCAATGCTTAAAACGCAGCGGCTTGTATAGCGACCAACGTTCGTAACTAACATCTTATCTTATCTGATCTCTTAACAAAAGCGTAGGAAATCTCAATCACAATCACTACGGTCGCCACTCGCCAACGCCATCCCTCCTGCCCCCCTGCTCTCACTTCTGTCGAGTCTCCACCAACACACACCATTCTTCAAAATTCAAAACTCAGCTTACAATGGCGAAGATTTCAGACAAGGAACTCTGCACCGTAACGAGGAGGATTGCAACCGTCTCCAACCATCCCATGTTGCCGGTCTGTTCAGGCTCTAACCCCTGTTCGACCCGTGGTTCCATCGGGCTGCGCAACGCTTCCATGGATGATAACTATCATAGAATCCATGGTGAAGTTGCAAGCCAGGAGGTTGAGTGGAAAACCGCTTGCGATGAGTATGAAAAAGAGTTCACCGATATTATTTATGAAAAGGCCGTCGGTGAAGGCATTGCAAAGGTTAATTAAGCTTCATCTTCATCGATAACTTAACTGGGTATTGTTGATTCTGAAAAAAAGAAGAAGCTTAATTTATTTTTGTTGTTTTTGCTCAGATTACAATAAATAGACCGGAGAGAAGAAATGCTTTCCGTCCGCAGACGATTAAGGAGCTTATACGTGCGTTTAATGATGCCAGGGACGATAGTACAATTGGAGTAATAATTCTCACTGGGAAGGTAATGTAATACACACTAATACCCAAATTTCAATTTCCCACCATGTTCATAAATTATTGATTTTCTTTTTATGTTGACCATAATTGATAATCTGTTGCTTTAGGGAACCAAGGCTTTCTGCAGCGGTGGTGACCAGACGTTGCGAAAAGCTGATGGTTATGCCGATTTTGAAAATTTTGGCCGCCTTAATGTTTTAGATCTTCAGGTACAGTTTCACTTATATTTGTTCTGAATTTGCACAGAGCTGACTTTCATGGTTCAACTCCAAAGGGCAAATGCTTTGATGGGTCATCCCAATCAGTTGGGAAAGCTTTTTCAAATGTACATTTAGTTGCAGTAGTTGCAGTATGTGAATTTGTAAGAGCTCAAATAATGTGTAATAATCAGGCGATACCTTACATTTTTCCTCGTGTTGTTCTAGTTTTAGTTCCTTCATCTTTCTTGGTATTTGTCTAATTGCAGGTTCAAATTAGGCGACTTCCGAAGCCGGTGATAGCAATGGTAATCTCTTTTCTTCCTTATTGCAACATAATGAATGACTATTCATTCCTTTGTGGTTCTTTTTTGTTTTGTTTGAGTACATTGCATCGTGCTTTTCCAATTTAGCTTCAGTCTTTAAATTGTTGCCAATGTTATAAACCAGGTTGCTGGTTATGCTGTTGGAGGAGGACATGTGTTACATATGGTTTGTGATCTGACCATTGCTGCCAACAATGCTATTTTTGGTCAAACTGGTCCCAAGGTGCTTACATATCATATGTTTTGTTATTTCATTTAAAAAGGCTCTCAAGGATGACCCTTTCTGTTGCCCCAACTTGGTTGATTAGTTTTTAGTTTTCTTGAAGTGTCTGTGTTAGATACATGGATATGACTGAAGGGATGTTCATGGTTAACCGTTGTAGTATGTTGGTTAACCATAATGAGATGAACACATTATCTTTGGACATCATCATCTAATTGCACTAAAAGCAGAACCTACAGGTTAACCGATATGGGGGTAATGCCTCCAAAGAATCTATAAATACACAGAGAAACTTAGAAAAATCTGACCATACATGTGTCGAATACATATCTGTATCAGACACTCACGTTCTGGTAACATAGGTTGATTTTTGTGATTATCTTCTTTGGATGATAGTGTTGGTGCTAGATCCTTATGTCTCTTTTATTAATATCGTTGCCCGCTTATGTTTACATGATTTCATATGCCACAGGTGGGAAGTTTTGATGCTGGTTACGGAAGCTCAATAATGTCCCGTTTGGTAAGCTCTAAGAAAATGTTAATCTTTTATTTGGCATCATACTTGTTACTATGTTGCTCATATTCTTCATTTTGCTTGAAGTATACGTGCCGTCTTGCATGCATTAGGAACAGTGTGTTTGATCTGGAATCTGGATATTATTAACAGGTTGGGCCTAAAAAGGCACGCGAAATGTGGTTTCTTGCCAGGTTTTACACCGCCTCCGAGGCAGAGAAAATGGGACTTGTGAATGCTGTTGTGCCGGTGAGTTGTTAGCCCCTCACCCTTTTCCATCTACTCACCAAAGTCCTCATTTTGTACTTTGATCCATCGTCCATTCCCTCAAATGGACAAAGGTTAATTGCTATGGCATTTGCTCCAGCTAGAGAAATTAGAGCAAGAAACAACTAAATGGTGCAGAGAGATCCTAAGAAACAGTCCAACAGCAATCCGGGTGCTCAAATCATCTCTTAATGCAGTTGACGACGGCCATGCTGGACTTCAGGTACTGGATCGAATCATAAACACCCCCGTCTTTAACTGCTCAACCTGAAAATCGTTTCATTTCGTCTATATTCTTTTCCCAGGAACTTGGTGGAAATGCCACACTGATTTTCTATGGCACTGAAGAAGGAAACGAGGGGAAGACCGCCTATGTGCAACGTAGACGTCCAGATTTCTCAAATTTTCCAAGGCGACCCTAAAGTTGGATTTGAATGGTTTGTGATTTGGATTCTACCACTCTTTAAATCGATTTATGATTGAGTCTTCAATTTCACACCTTAAAACATAATGTTCATGGCGTTAGAGTATCAATGGCATTGATTTGTATCAACTGTAATATGTTTTGTGACCTATTTTTGTGATATTTCATTATATAAAAATAAAAATAATAACTGCCTGGATTCAAGCCCAGGCCTTCACGGCCACAACGTGAAATTCTTACCACTAAACTACAGCCACAAGTTGTACAAGTTCTAAATATTTATATATTTATCCATGATACTCAAAGTATTTATTATTCTATTACAAGTATTTATTAAATTAGTTTATCTTATTTCTAAATAAAGAGGGAAAATAAATCATAGAAGTTTTATTTTGATTAATCTCTTATCTTGATTTAGTGGTTAAACATTGGGCTCATTTTCTAGAGGACATAGGTTTAATCTCTTATCTTGCATTTTAATATAAATTTTGAGGTCCTAAAAAAATAAATATAAATTTTGAGATGGTGAAACATATAAGTTGTGGTGAAATTTAAATAAATGGTAACCTAGCTCAAATGACAAAATGCTGGATCCCCTTTCAAAGGGTTCTGGGTCTGATTCCCAACAGTGTTAATTTGCTTCCTTATTTCTCTTTGGCTAAACGCATGGATGGTTGATGACGATGGAGACAAATTATATTAATTTTTTAACGGAAAATATCAAAATAAAAATGCAACGTTAAGTATTATTTTATCAAAAATAATAATTGAGTGATCAAAACAAAAATACAAATAAAAGCGAGATACCAAATAGGTAATTTATCTAATAAAATAAAGGGTAACGTATACAAACGGTCACTAAACTATCTCAAAAAATATAAAATGGTCATCAAATTTTAAAAGTTATATAATAGGCATTAAACTTTAATTTTTGTTACAAAATGGTCACTAAACCTGTAACACCCCTACTTGTGGCCTAGGGGATTGGTATTGTTCGTAATTAAACTTTATAAGTAAGGAAAATTCATTACCAATCAAATGTTAGTATAGGATTAAATTGAACAAAGAAATAAATACCATGACTAAAGTTAAGGTACCAAATTATAAAATTTGGAAATCTTGTAATTGCATGCTAAAAGAAATATCCTTCATGGACATTACACATGTCACTTGGATTATTTTACCAAGTGGGAAGAAAGGGGGGCATTCGGTTGAGATGAAAGGGATTCATTTCCTTCTTCTTTTCAACAAAAACACTCGAACCATGTGAATTTGAGGGGTAGAGAGAGCTTGAAGAGTAATCTTTTAATCTAGCAAATGGAGATTCCAATTCGGGAGACATTTTGATTTCAAGGTATAATTGTTATTGTTTTTCATCTTGTGGATTAGGAAAAATAGTGTGTGATGATAAAAACTTCTTGTTTGTAAAAGATAGATTGAACGATAGCAAGATAGTTGGAACCTTGAAGAGCTTTAAATTTTTGTTAATGCTTTGTTTGTTTGATGCGTACAAGAAAAATGAGTATGCTTGTAAACCTGTCTTCCATGTATGCTAAATTAGATCATTGAGTGATGGAGAAAAATGTTTTGCTGTGAAATTGAATGAATGAATATAGAATCTGTTTGAAGAAATATTAAGCTTGAGGTTAAAAGGTTACCTAAAATTTGTTGTTGCAAAGAGATTAGTTTAGGATCGGGTTCGGACAGCTCTGTGTTAAATTGGATTATGATTTGAGTTCGAAGCATGAGAAGTATATAGAAAAGAAATTATGTATATCATGAGTTGTTTAATAACTAGGCAAGAACAATTTGCATCTGAGACTTTTAAACACTACTAATACTGAAAAAAAAATTATGGCTGGAAATGTTATAAAATCTGCCCTAAAAACAGTTTTAGCATGTTAATGATAGGGAGGGTCTAATTTTAATCTCGAACACCAAAATCTGGACTGTTTTTCGAGTAATTAGGGACTGTTTTAAAGGGTTTAAAGGACTGCTGTTCTAAGTTGGAAACTGGGACTGTTTTTATAGATTTGGGGCTGTTTATAGAAGCTAAAAACTGCTTTCAAGTGGTTTCACATATGTCTAATCTGCTTTGTTGTGTATTTGTGACAAGAAGCTGCCTTGCAATTTTATGAGATAATCGGGACTGTTTTTAAGCAATAAACCTTGGTTGTGAACTGTTTTTGTGTCTAACATTAAAACAGGGCTGTTACAAGAACATTTAACTTGATTAAAGGCTGTCTTGTTGAACTAAAATATGTGCAAGATGGCTGCCCAGTTTTGAGTGTATTTGTTCGTATGTTGGACTGTTTTTGTGTGCCTTTTTGAAGTCAAGTAATGAATTGTTTTAGTGAAGGATCGGAATTGATTTGACTCTAACATATGAATATGTTGCTTGATATATTTAGATTAAAAAGGTGATAGAAAAGGTGGCTAAGTAACAAGATATGATTGAGGAGTCAAGTATTTCATAATGTCGGAATAAGAGGTAAGTGTAACCTAGATTAAAAATACGCATGTGGTTGTCCAATTCTAGCTAAATAATGAAATTTGATAAAGGATAAGGTAGGGCAAATTGGCTTGATTAAGGTGTGATCGATTGCTATGGAGGTAAGCTCAAGTGAGATAAATTACTTGTTCAAGTTACACTTTGCTAGTTAAATTGAAATTGGACTTGAATGTGAATTGTATGAACCAAATTAATGATTCAAGGCATTTGATGCCTCTTGATAGAAAAGAAATTAAGCTTATAAATACAAGCCTTGATTCGAGTTAGTTTAGACACAATTGGCATGCCATAGAGTCCGTCGAGCTCGCTAGTTGGACTACGGTCCCTTGTTGTTAAGATCAAGTGATCTAATGGTACAATTGGTACCCTTGTCAATAATGAAATAGATTTGGTACTTTGTGTACTCTTGTTCCGGTACTATGTGTACCCTTGTTATTGTTACACTTATTGTGGATTCGAGTGCCTAGCAACTTGTTAATCAAGGCTCAAGATAGTGTAAATATTCACATCAGTGAATCTTGTTAAACTAAAATGAAAAATAGGACTATAATCCCTAGTAAAGGCTCAAAATGTGCCATGTATGCTTGTGATTGGTTAAACATGAGTTGTTGCATTAGTGAAATAAGTTGCCTTGAGGATGGTATACAAAACACCTTATAAGCATACACATGATAGGCTTAAGGCCATTTTGCTGTTTCGAATTGATTATTAGAAATCATGGTTTGCTCATACATGTTGTACATCTTGTTTAATAGTATCCAACGTATGTGCTTGTTAACACTAAACTTGCTAAAAGTTCGAACTATATTCTATTGGTGATGGCAATGGATAAACTTGAATAGATTGATTTGATTGATGTTTTCTTGTTATGGAATAGATTGAACGTTTACCATGAAATTGATTATATGCTAGATTGAATGCCTATTTGGATTTCATGCTAGTTTGAAAGAAAACAATGGAAATTGTTTAGACATTTAAGTCTGCCCAGAAATTTTGTATTGGGTAATACGTTTAGTAAATCACTAGAAATTCTATAGATCGATTTAGAGAGTAAAATTTATGTGTAAAGAACCTTATATGAATCTAGTTTCTTTTGCAACAAACGGTGAACGTTTCCGAATCGTATATCAAAAGATATGAATTTTTGAGAATAGGAAGGTCAGAATTGGGACAGCTAACTGTTCTGAAAATTTGCATTGGAAGTAACTTTGAAAATTCACTATAAATTGTAATGGTTGAATTTGAAGATATAATTTATATGGTTAGAAAGCTTATCCTGTCTAGTTTTATTTAAAACAAACGAAATTGAATTTCGAGCTATCTAACAGTTTATAGAGATGATTGTTCAAAGACAGTGTAATCTGCCCGGTGGCAGAATTGGGCGTATCTTTAGTCTAAAATAAGTATTAATTCATAAGGAGTAAAAATGCAAGGCTTATATGGTTAGAAAGGTAGTTGAATCAGCTTTCTAACGGTATAAATATTTTGAAATTCTGACATATGGATTAAAAGATGAAATTTTAATTAAACAGTGCACAGTCTGCCTGGTAGCAGCTCTATAGGTGAATTAAAATATCATTCAAGCTTAAGAGCATAATTATAAAAGTTGAGTGCTAATTAGTGGATATGAAATAGTATATGTATGAAATTGGACTTAAGAAAATGTAAGCATTCATAAAGATGAATCTTGATAAAATGTAATAAGAGTCGGACTATGTTCCCCTGATGTTTAACTGGATTATGATCTCTTGATTGAAAATGGGACAACGTAACCCTAGTAAGGGCTCAAAATGTACTTACTTGTGATAGTACTTGGATAAATATAAATTGGCTGCATTGTACCTATTAAGTTACCTTGGAAATGAATGGAATGATGGACTATGTTTCCTTGTTGAATTGTTAGACTATGTTCCTTGTTAAATTGTTGAACCATGTATCCTTGATAAGATGAGATAGTCATTTTAATTAGAAATCAAGAAAGTTGATATTTATATGAGATCAATAAATTAATGTAATATATTGCCTTGTGAGGAATTGCTAATTCTATCGAAGGTTCAATAGATATATATATATATGAACCTTGCTTGGTCAAATGTTAATAAGTCGAATAAGTTTTGAATGTATAGAATGATGTGAAAGTATAGGTTTTCATTTGTTTAAGCAAATATGGAAGAAACATGAATAAGCTATTGGTTTGATTGCTAAAGGAATAAGATATGTTATGCTTATCGAGTATTAACATAACAATTATGAATATTGTAGTAATATGAAGCTAAACAAACACCTTTGGTGATATGCTTGATTTAAGTGTTATGTATTAGGTAATTTATATGCTTGGTTGAAATTAAAAGAACTGATATTAGTGGTGTGAAGATCATTTATTAAGCGATCTTGTTTTTAATACGCTTGCAACGAATGCCAAGAGTATTCTTAAAATGTCATGTTTGATTTAAGGTCTTGTGAATGTGAGAATGCTATGCTTTGTGATAGTTGCTTCATGGGCAATTAAGTATCCATCTTGTTTAGAATATAGTTATGTAAGAAATGAATAAATAACCGACTTTGTTATGCCAAAAATTGTAAGCTTTTGATATAGCTTCGAAATAAACTTTTATAATTCAGTAAGGCAATTGAAATGGAAGAGATTGTGTTCATAGTTCTTTTATTTCCAACCACCTCTTTAGGTGTACTGATGCTATATTTTCACCACATTTCAAGAATTGATTCTGCCTCGCTTGTTTTGGGCTTGGACTAGATCGCAATGAGCTTGAACATATGTTTTGGAGCTTTACCCTTAGAACTCCTAGAGTGGTGGCACATAGAAGTTTAGTATGCCTTTTGCATTGATATTTCTCTTGAATTTGTTGGTATAAGTAATCTAAGTCTTATTATGTTATGTAAAAGGCCTCTATAATAATTTGTGCTTGATTTCATGCTAATAGTTGGTTTAGGCGTAAAATCTAGATTGAACGGCTTGCTATTATGATAGTAATCTTATTAATGCCTAAGAAATAATCTAGTTGGAGACTATCGACATAAATCGAGATTTAAGAAAAAATGTGTATAACTATTGTGGTTGTGGCTTAAGGCCTTAGAGTTTCTTGTTAATTGTTTGGGATGAAAATGTTTTAAATTCCCTCTAATTTTCTGGTTACCTTTTTGATCGAAAGGTAACTGTTGGTCACATGTTCGTTCGATTGTTTTCCAACACCTCCTAATTCGGTTTACCCCTAAACTGAGTTAGGGGGCATTACAAAATCATTAACTATTGTTATTGAGTGACATGATAGTCACGTAAGTTTGTATAACAACACATTTAATCTTCAATATTTACACATTTAATCAATTTAGATATCGAGAATGAGGTTAAATTAGAATTAAATTGATTGGATACGTAAATATAAAATATAAAATATGTTATTATTTGAATTTTCAAAACTGTCAAGTCATTTAATAAATAGCAATAATAGTTTACTGATTATTTCATATCAAAAATTAAAGTTTAATACTCATTAATTATTTTTTAAAAATTTACTGGTCATTTTATATTTTTTAAAATAGTTTAGAGTACTTACCCTAAAATAAAATACGGTAGCCCGAGATTGCAACCCAGTATAAATGGTAAAACGAGAGTGACGTGTCGCTGATTGATTGGAACTAACAGGCCAGACTTTATACGTGGCAATTTGGTTATTTTCAGTAAAATGACCGGGAAAAGTAGCTGGCCCGGCTCACAGTGCACCCACGGACCGGTTCTTGGCATCCTTTTATCATTTTTAAACCATCCAAATCGTCTCTCACCCCATAATTATCTTTGGTCTCGTTTCTCAATATTCTCTCCGACTCGCTTTTTCTTCCGTCCGGTTCAAATTCAAATTTCTCTCGTGGATCCCTCAGCGTTTATCTCCAAAGGTAATAATAATAATAATAATTAAAATCTCTATTTTAATTTTCGTTTTCGAATTTTGAGAATTTCTTTTGCTTTCCTTTCTGATCTGAAGATTTCTCTGATGAACTATTCTGGATCTATTGTTTATATTTTATCTATATTTGATTTTTTAAATAAATTCTCGATGCTGTTTATGGAAATTACGCCATGGCATTGATTTATCGCTCCTCTAAGTTCAGATCTATTTGATTTGTTGAATTTGAATATTTCAGTTTTTTTTTTTTTTTTGTTGGATGGAAAATGATATCTGTGAACTTGCATTATATTCAGGGATCAACAGGTAGAGAAGAGAAATGGGACTGACATTCACAAAGCTTTTCAGTAGGCTTTTTGCCTAGAAGGAGATGCGAATTTTGATGGTGGGCCTTGATGCAGCCGGTAAGACTACCATCTTGTACAAGCTCAAGCTTGGAGAGATTGTCACCACTATTCCCACCATCGGTACGCACTCATATTCCAAATCCTTAATTCTTTTTGTTAATCTCTGGTTTAGGTGATTATTCATAAAGTTATATTAGCACTGTGTTAATTCTTCTATTCCTATGATTGTTTGTCCTTCAGTTAGAAAATGTATGTTATCAATTTTCATGTACTCCATGGCAAAGGCTAGCTTGCGAAGCACGTAACAACTGTCTCTCTCTCATCTTTCGTTTTGGAATTTAGTGTTATTGGTTCTATGGAACTTATAGTTGCACCTCAAATGATGGATTTCATTCTAGGGTGGGATTACTTGGCAAGTTTAGCTCGAGATCCAATAAGATGCCTAACTATGTTTATTCCACCATTACTGTTTTTGTAACTTGTAAGAGGTTGGAACTTGAAAGCCCTCTAAACAAAACATTTACTAACCAAATGCAACCAAAGTAAGCTAAAATTTCTACAGCCAAGGTGATGGAATAACATGAATATGTGAATATCTTTCTCTGGTGCAATCATAAGAAAGTAAGAAACACTGTTTGATTAATCTCTATAGTTCCATGTCATGCTCTTAGATCACGGACTTGGCAGAAATCTGCTGTTTGGTTTGAAAAACTAGTTATTTCCTGAAGAACTGCCCCCCTCTTTTTCCTCTTCTGGAAGGCAGGGTGGTGTAGAGCAAAAACATAATGAAACAAGACAAATTATTGTCTTAGGATTTAGGACCAATCCATATAATTCATATTGTGATTTTGTTTGGTACATTAACGTTTAATGTTTTTGATGCATTGATCCATGCTCATGATTTGCCTTGTGTTTCTCATTCAGGATTTAATGTGGAGACTGTGGAATATAAGAACATCAGTTTCACTGTGTGGGATGTTGGTGGTCAGGACAAGGTATGAATGTTTTACTTTGATGTTTAAGTTTTGTTATTCTGTCAAATGGGAAATAACCTTTTACTTTCTGTCGCCGTAATAATTATGGATTTTTTTTTTACTTATTCTGATATTTAAGGAAAACAATAATGTCCTAGTTTTTTTATTGTTAATCGTGCAGATTCGTCCTTTGTGGAGGCATTACTTCCAAAATACACAGGGTCTCATCTTTGTGGTTGACAGCAATGACAGAGACCGTGTCGTTGAGGCCAGAAATGAATTGCATAGAATGTTGAATGAGGTATGGTAGTTACTTTTAAGTGGATCAACCTTTGATTTTATAGTTATTGTTTATGCATGTGTTTTATTGTTGTCATAACTTATAATCAACTTTTCAGTGCTATTCGCTGGTTTCATACAAAATTAAGATTTAGTATCCATACACATGCAGAAGGGCAGCCTATTGCTCATGGCTCCTCTGTCGTTCCTAGATGTACAATGTCCTACGCTCCTACCACTTTTCAATGACGTTCTTCCTATAACTTGACCCATAAGTAGTGGTGTCAAAATACATCCAACATAAAATGGCATGAGTTTTCATGCAACTTGATCTGTTGATTTCAAAGACCATTTCACAACAATGTTCTAATCAGTGAACGCTGTGTTGGAAAATGTGTGTTGGAAAATGTGGATTCAAAGAAACAATAGTATGTGAAAATACAACTTCAGAAGATAAATTCAATGTAAATTGTTTGTGTAATTTTTGCTACTGGTTTTGTTCCAAAAGTAGTTTGATCAATGTTCTTAAAAGTTCTTGCTTATTAAATTAAGGGTCTTCTGCTTGTGGTTCTGTGTTGCTGGATTTCATGGTTACCATGTTTATTTTTATTTGTTTTCAGGACGAGCTATGAGATGCTGTGTTGCTTGTATTTGCTAACAAGCAGGATCTTCCAAATGCAATGAATGCTGCTGAAATAACCGATAAGCTCGGCCTCCATTCCCTTCGACAGCGTCACTGGTAAGCTTTCTCATTGAGTTGAGTTTTCCAGTTGTACTACGCAGTCTTCTTATTCATTACCACTGGTTTCCTTGGTGGTCTTTTCAGGTATATCCAGAGTACATGTGCAACCTCCGGTGAGGGACTTTATGAGGGTCTAGATTGGCTTTCCAGCAACATAGCTAACAAAGTAAGAATGGATACTAGCACAAGCTTCTTTAAGGGTCATTTTATGTACTCTATGCATCCTTCTGGGTTAAGTACACAATACCTACCCCTCACCGAAAGTTCCTTTTTGCAGGCTTGAAGCTGTTAAGAAGATTCTTGCAATATGGGGAATTCTTGATGCACGGTTTTAAAAAAATCATTCCCCTTCCCCCTCATCTTTCATCTGGGGCGGTCGGATTGATATTAGGCCTTTGTTTGCTCTTGGTGATTATCGTATTAGTTAGCTACTTATGGCTTTGTTATGCCTTTGTTGTAGTTGGTTGGTTTGATATATATACCTTTTGGATAGTTTTTCTTTATTCTTTTCAAATTTATGAACCAGTTTGCATTTTCTTGCTATGACTTTAATCCTCCATGCTCAAACCAGTCTCGGCGGTGGACCGATATTCGTTAACGTTTAAATACAGATCCCTGCATTATTTGAGACAATTACAGAGAAAAGGAAATGTCATCTTTGGCAATATCCCAGGAAAATAATTCACAGCTGAAACAAAAGAATAAATTATTAGAAATGGAAACCTTAATAACATCTCTAGTAATCTTCACTTGCAGTATTTCTTAAAATCTTGTTTCTGCCAATATAAATTGATGTTTTATAGGATTAGCTTCTTGTCTTGTAGTCAACCATGTTCGCTCCACTTGTTCAATAAGTAGGCGTGAGCCTTTGATCGAGTCGAGTAAAAATTTCAAGTTATTCAAGTTGACGCGTCATATGTCACAACTTAAATTTTTATTTGAAATTTTTTCGAGTTGAGTTTTCGAGTTTGATTTAAATTTAAACGATTTTTTCTAATCATATAAGATATACATATATATATTTCTTTATATGTAACATATATTTTTTCCTATTTTTTATGTCGGTAGACGGTATATATATCAAGAAAAAAGGGACTTATTCAAACTTAAAAATTAATCTACTAATTACTAAAAAAAATTGAGTTATTCGAATTTACAACATAAACTTTTTTTTAACTTTTTCGAGTCGAATTGCGTTTATAAAATTTCGAGCAAGTCAAGACAAATTAATTTTTTTATCTTGAGTCGAGTTAAGTTTTACTCGCTTGTCCAAAAGAGTAAGAATTAGTCCTAAAACTCGAAAATGAAACAAATAATGTCTTCAACAACATATGCCCCGAAAGCGGGAAATTTTGAGTGAAGTTAAAAGGACTTGACAACAGCATTTGTCGACAACTTAAAGAAGTCGAAATTTTAAAATGTGGGCGGATAGTGCGATGATTTTATGTACTAACGTTTGATATATTGATAGTATATAATTTTATATGTTGTAACTTTTTTTTATATAATTTTTATATGTTGTAACTTGTAAGTGAATAATATAATGATACATCATTAGAAATAAAATTAGTGAAATTTGATTATGGTAATTTATCGAAATCTAAAATTATGCTGCGATGCATGTCAATACTTTCGTCGACGGTCCCAAACAAATTTTATAACTTCAATTCATTAATTAATTTTGCGTAAACTACCCCAGTGACCACCGAACTAATTAGGGATACCTATTTTGACCACCAAACTATCGAAATCGTCAATCAGACTACTAAACTTATTAAATCAACCTATTTTGACCACTGCCATTAAAAAATTAACAGAGGGGTGACATAGCAGTTAACGAAAATTTATAAAATTACATATTTAGTTCCTGTTATTTTGACCCTCATTTCTTATTGAATTAACCGATCAACCTCCTTTCAAAGATTTATTTTGTATTAGATAATTTTCATAAGAAATTTTTTTTGGCATATTTCACTTTATTATATTATGAGACTAAATCCTACTACTTCTATTCCTGGAGTTTCCAGGCTTGAAAAAGAAAATCTGGGACGTATTTCTCAAATCATCGGTCCAGTACTGGACGTAGCCTTTTCCCCGAGGCAAGATACCTAATATTTACAATGCTTTAGTAGTTAAGGGTCGAGATACCGCCGGGTCAACAAATTAATGTAACTTGTGAGGTACAACAATTATTAGAAAATAATCGAGTTAGCCCGCTTTTATACAATTAGATACAAAATTATCTATTTTTGAAACAGTAATTAAAGTAGTCGATCTTTTAGCTCCTTACATGAACACATGTGTCCTATCTATTTTTTAAGTTTTAATTTATTTAATTTGATAAATTTAACCAACCAATCTGATTAGTCGTATGGGGAATTGATCTCATGCCAAACACATGAAAAGCCAACGCTCAAACCACTAAGCCAACTTTGTTGGTGTGATATAAAATACTAACATATTTTATTAAAGGATTACTTTGTTGGTGAAAACTAAAGAGTATAAAGGAGAATTAAAGGAGTATAAACAGAGAAAATTGAACCAATGACCTAAAGGTGTTAAACACACACCTTTACCACTGCACCAACCTGCTCTAGATGATATAAAATGCACCCTTGTATATACATATCTTATACTGCAGTAAAGGTTAGGAAAAAAAGTAAAAATGGTTGAAAGGTGACTCGAACCTAAATCACTTGGAATGTGTAAAATCACACAAACCACCAAATATTCGAATATTTTTAATCAAATTTCTTTTCTTTTAAATCAAATATTTAATATTTTAATAAATATTCGGTTTAATTTAAATATGAAAAAGAAAAATTATTTGAATATTTTAAATCATTTTTTTCTTTTAAATCAAATATTTTTAAATTAAATCGAATATTTAAAGTAGTTATTAAATATTCGATGTGATTTAAATATGAAAATATTAAATATTCTATTTGAAAAATATTCAATTTAAAAGAAAAAAAATATTTAAAATATTTGAATATTTTTTTTCTTTTTTATATTTAAATTAAATCAAATATTTATTAAAATATTAAATATTCGATTTAAAAGAAAAGAAACTTGGCTCAATTCATATATTATATGTAGTCACATTTTCCTAAGCTATAAGGTTCATTTATTGGTTTTGCATTTTAGTTTTGTATAATTAGTCCCGAGTTCGAATCTCATTAATTCTCTTTTATACTATTTAGTTTTCACCAACAAAGTAATCCTTTAATAAAGTATGTTAGTATTTTATATTATACTAGTAAAGTTGGTTTAGTGGTTTAAGTATTGACCTTTCATGCATTTGGCATGGAATCAATTCCCTACAAGCACAATTTATTCCAATTTTATTTCCTCCCATTCTTTATGTCCAATCATTTGGTGACATATGTCACCATTTGGTTGGTTGGTTAAATCTATTAAACTAAATAAATTAAAACTCAAAAAATAAATATGACACGTATCATCATATAATTGGTTGATTAGTTTTATTTAATTAAAATAAAATTAAGATCAAATTGATGTAATTTTACAAATTTTCTTTAACTGTCGCGTCACCCCTCCGTTAGGTTTTTAACGGCGGTGGGCAAAATAGGTTGATTTAATAAGTTTGGTGGTCAGATTAACGATTTCGATAGTTCAGTGGTCAAAGTAGGTATCCCCAATTAGTTCAGTGGTGACTGGGGTAGTTTACCCATTAATTTTTTACTACCTAATTTTCTAATTTTAAAAATTTTAACACTTAATTTTTTTTAATTTATCAATTAACATCTTAATTTTAAAAGGGTTATATTTTGATACACAAACTGTGTAAAAAAATATTACACAATATTTCTATAAAATTTAAAACCTAAATTCCAAACCCTACCACCCTACACCTTAAACTCTAAATTCTAACCATGAACCTTAAATTCTACACTCTATAAACTAAGCCCCTAAACCCTAGCCTAAAAAACTCAACACCCTAAAATTGAAAGGTTCGTGTAAACTTTAGTTTATACGAGCCTTTTAATTTTAGAGTTTATGGGTTTATTGTGTAGGAGGTAGAATTTAAGGTTTATGTAAACTTATATTTTTACGACTCTCAAATGTTGTTGACAAAACAAATTATTTTATTTATAATTATTTTTTCAAATTCATTTTACTTTGTAATTTAACATAAAGATTGATTTTTTTTAGAATCCATTTTGTTTTAATAATAAGATCTTCATATGGAGATTAACTAAATAAAAGGACAATCAAAATCACTTAAATTATATGCAAGTTTTGCCGTACAATCTTGTTGGTACTAGCGAACTATAGTCACTCGACATGCGTATAATATCTAGATCACATGACGATATATGTGATCTATGCCAACACTCGAATCACAAATTCAATTCTGAATTGATACGTATTTTTATTCTATCTAGCCTCTTAAAAGAAGTCATGCATACTCAAAGGCAAACCAAAAAGAAAATAGGGACCTGACCTACAAGAGCCAGATCTTTATCCTAAAAACGATACCATCCAACATGGGTTGTTAATATAAATATCAATAAATCTGCTAATTTATTACCTTCACGAAATATAACCTTCCAATCCGAATGAACAGATTTCGAAATATAATCTACTTTAACGATAAACCATTACTTGAATAATAGTAGCGTTTTATTTTGACTAAAAGAAATAAAACAAAGAAGTTCTGGTCTCATATCTGACCCACCCAATCTCTTATTTTGAATTTTCTTTTCTATACAATCTTCGGCGAGATGTGTTAAGTGCAGAACCACCAAACCAATAAACTGAAAGCTGCGAATTTCTTCAACACTTGTGACTTTTCATGCACAGATTTGCAAAGGTGTTCAAATAAAATGGATCGCCTAGCCGACGTCTCAAACCATCAAGTTTCCCAACGCCAAAACCAAACATCTCGTTTGCCTCTCGACATAGGAGGTTTGTATTGCATCCCCGTACCGAGAACATAAAGACAGTTTGAGTACTTCAAGTATTTCATTTCTCTATTCTCTCAAACTTTTTTTTTTGATTTTTTTCTAATTTTTCAGGTATCTTTCGACTTTCACGCGATTTAACTATAAATATTTAAGTACGTGTGAAGTTATGCTCATATAACTTTATTAATTAATTTTTGTTTTATATTTTTTAGAATATAAAATTTAGTTGATATTTGTAGTACCTTTAACTTCTTGTACTGTGTAATTTTAGAAATTGTCGTTTTTCGTTTTTGTTTCCATACCTGTGTCTGTATCTGTATCAGTTCAACGTAGGTTTCTAACTGTTCAAATTTAACAGACAACGCTTTATTCGATCATCCATGATGTTTGACAGGTTCTTTGATCAAATTGGTATATTTCTTGAGAAGTAATGATGGTGATGATGAACAAAGGTCTCGAAATAACAGCAGTAGTACCAGTCAACCTGTTCCCAAAGGAAGGCTTCATTTCACAAAGTTCGAAACGAGCAAGATAAATGATTGCCTGGAGTTCATTCATTCTAAGAAACTTCACCTTGGTGGTACGTATGTTCCCATCGCTTCTCAATTAATGCTTGTAATTATCCTTCTCTAGACATACTTTTCCTTGAATATCATTTAGTTTTTGGCCGTTTTTAGCTATGTTCAAGAAGTGTCTTTAACTTATAAGAGATAGTATGATTGCATATTTAGCAGGCAAGGTTAATTTCACTTTGCATATTTGGTCAAACTTTGGCTTCTCGACGAGCCTAATCTTCTTAGAGGATGGTTGATGAACTGCATTCTCAACATTCATGAACTGATCAAACTTTAGAAGCGTATATATTTTCTTATGAACAAATGTGAATCAGGTTTCAAGACTGCACTGCTCCTACCACCGACAAGGTCTTTATTAAGGTAAAATTCCAATGGTTTTCGAGGAAGTTCTAAACTTCTAGGATTCTATTCTATAATCTAGACAGGAGCAAGGCAGTCTTATTAATTGATAAGATACCTGACATGGCTAATATCTGTTTGCAGGCAACGGGTGGCGGCGCTTACAAATAGCAATTCCAAGCTTTTCAAAGAAAAGCTTGGAATTGCTATTGACAAGGAAGATGAAATGGACTGCCTTGTGACCGGTGCAAACTTTTTGCTTAAGGTGGGATTCTAATACTGTATAAATATATGTTGGTATGTACAAATCGGAGTCTTTTTTTCTTATTAAAGTCCTCTTCACATGTAACTTTTTGCTTAAGGTGGGATTCTATGTGTTTTCTTGTACTTATTTAGTATCTACCTGCATATTGTTCTTTGAGTAGGCAGTCCACAAAGAAGCTTTTACATACTTGGATGGTCAGAAGGAATTTGTTCAGATTGATAATAATGATTTGTATCCTTATCTTCTTGTTAACATCGGGTCTGGTGTGAGCATGATTAAGGTATTCTTGTCGTCTTTATTACTTTTGTAATATACGAGGCTTCTAATATCTATAACTGATCATCGCTCTCATGATATATAGGTGGATGGAGACGGCAAGTTCGAGCGAGTTAGTGGGACTAACCTTGGAGGTAGCACATTTTGGGGTTTGGGAAGGCTTTTGACAAAGTGCAAAAGGTAATTATGTTCTGATTGTCTAGTATAATCTTTGGTTTTCCTATCAAATAGTGTTTTACAAGCAATATGTTGTGTTGTCTTAGATTCGATGAGTTGCTGGAATAGAGTCATCAGGGAAATAATCAAGTTGTAGATATGCTTGTTGGTGATATCTATGGTGGAGCAGGGTATTCAAAGGTAAAAGATGTCTTTACCATAACTTGGATTATGAGAACATTATTTTCTCCACATTGGTGTAGGTCTGTTGGAGTTTTCATATAGTAGGACGTTACTTTGATTCAACATTGCAAAAGTCTGTACATTTCCATGTTTGATTTTCTGTCATAAAACAACAAACTGCTTCACTAATGACAGATTGGTCTCTCTGCAACAATCATTGCTTCCAGCTTTGGCAAGGCCATTTTTAACAGTAAAGGGCTGGAAGATTACAAACCTGAAGACATGTCCCGCTCTCTTTTACGGATGATTTCAAATAATATCGGTCAGGTTAGCTGCTGAAATTTTTCTGGCATATGGAAATTTATAGAGTTTTTGCCTCAATGCAAATAGATCTCTTACTTACTAATGTTGTTCTGTTGGTATTTTTTGTTTTTCCCAGATCTCTTACTTGAATGCACTTCAATTTGGGCTTAAGCGGATATTTTTTGCCGGATTTTTCATCCGGGATCATTCCTACACTATGGACACTATTTCTGTTGCTGTTAATTTGTGTTAACAATTAGGGTGTTGTTCTTCTTGTGAACTCCTGCCAGTATTCATCTTCCATGACTGAATTAATTGAGCTTCCTCTCTTCCCTAAAATGTATGGTACAGGTCCAAAGGTGAGGCTAAAGCAATGCTTTTGCGGCACGAAGATTTACTCGGGGATGTCGGAGCATTGATGAGCAATGAGAAGAAGAGTCCCGGTGGCTCGATGATCCATAGAATGCAAAAAATGTTCCCTATCAGCACATCCTCTGTCGGAGAGAAGCTATATTGCTCGCAAAGCAGCGATTCAAACGATAACGAAAGTATCGAGTTTACTGTTGAACAGAGTACGGTGGCCGGAGATGCGAGAGAAAGGGCGGATAATTGAAGTTTAGGACGGCAGCAATTAGGGTTACAACTAGAATGAAACAATTAAAAAGTTTCATTCAAGTAACATATAAATAAAATCAATGAAAAACTAGCTACAATAACACCGGAGAGAGATGAAATATTATTTTAATAGGGGATAAGAAAATATAATATTATAATATTCATTTATATAATGGACATGATTCATCAAGCTCTAGTGCAGACCTCCCCATCACAGACCCAACCTTCCTTTGTATTTCCTTCCTCCTCCGTATCACCTTTGGTCTCTTTATCTTTTTCCAGGGCACACTTTGGATGCAGATCGAAGTCGCATTCTATGCAGCAGAACGACCAGACTTCTCCTCGCTTCTTGCATCCGTCGCAGGTGTAATAATCGCAACGAGTGAGCTCCAGCTCGTGCTCCTCGTGCAGTTCGTGTTTCAATTTCTTCGGCCACCCCTTTGCCATCTCCTCATACACACGACAGTTCGAATGAACGAAAAAAGCAGGGAAAAGGTTTAATCATTTCAGTTGAGACACAATTCGATGTTAACATGATATTGTAATTGCCAGCATCTAAGGAAACCGAAAAATCATACCTTAGCCCCATCCTTCCCGATGACATAATCCAGATCCCCTGAAATCAGAATTGATTCGAGAGTTTGTGCAGCCTCTTTTGCCTTCTCTATTTCTTCAAGCTCCACAAATTTTTCGGGGGTGAAGGGGTAAGCCTCAACCCCATGTTCATCGATAGCATCGGCAACATTGGGGTGGAGAGTTTTCCCGTCTGGCCTGATAATGACAACAGTCGGAAGGGCCGCGAGCTCAAAGTACCTAGCCAATTTCCCACAGCTCTCGTCTTTGACAGGCAATGCCAACCACGGTGCCGCGAAGCTTTCCTTGAAGGATTCCTCTTCATCTTCAAACGATATCATAACAACCTCAAAATTCTCCCCCTTTTCTTTCAACTTCTTATAAACTTCAGCGAGTTTTTGAGTAAAATCAGCAGATGGATTGAACGATAACGTTGAGAAATATAGACCTACAGTCTTTCCCTCAAGTTCTGAAACTGGTACCTAGAATACAAATTAAGAACAGATTACGGATTAGGATAGTACCGACGTGCGCAAAAATCCATTTTAAACAATCAATCTGATCATCAAAGTTACCTCATTTCAATCAGATGTAACTACAAAGTCGCGAGATCTGGAAACCAAGATAGTTTTGATAGACTGTTCCATCCTGGCCTTTTCTTCCAAATCTTTTAATTCTTGGATCTTTTCGGAGATGAAAGGGTACACTTCCTCTCCATACTCTCGAACAATCTCAGCCCCCTCATCAGTCAAGACTTACCATTTTCATCCAAGAGCACGAGATGAGGTATTCCCGTAATCTTGAAGGACTGGTCCAACCGCTGGCGGGTTGTCGAATCAGAGAAAGGGATCGCAAGCCATGGCATCTCAGAGAAGTAATCATTGAATGACTCTCCATCTGCCGAGACGAAAATGACTTCGAAATCGCCTTTCGGAGAGAGCTTGGAGTACACCTCGATCAAATCCGGGGTGAATCCTCGACATGGACCACACCATGATGCTGAGAAATAGAATCCAAGTTTCTTCCCCTTCAAGCAATCGATTTTAACCTATAAAATCAAAATTTTAGGCTTCAATTATCAAACAGATAACAGAGAGAAAAACAAAAACAAAAAATCTAACAGTAACAGTACCCTAATCCCAATTAATTAAATAAATAAATATATTATACTAACATTTCATATCCTACTATTAATATAAACTCCAAACCCAGTTCAGAAAACATCCAAATTGACTATACCTAACTTTAAAAAAAAGTAGTGTTTTTTACAGATTTCTCTTCTAGAAGACTGAACTTCTGAAGCACAATGTTAAAACAAAAATTTCCTAGACTCAACTATTCTCCTTTTCACATATATATAAGCCCTTTTAAGTTCTAACAAAAGATTGATAAAAACAACAACAAAAAAATGACAAGAAAGATTGATTTAAGGGAGCAAATGACCTGATCAGCATCGTGGCGTACGAGGAAATCCCTGTCCGAAGAAGAGAGAAGGGACTTGAAATCGTGACAATCGCCGTTGATCGTCTCGACAACGTTGTTTGCTGCCTCTGCCATTGTTGAAACTGCAAAGTGTTTTTGTTTGGATTTTGGATGCTAAGTAAAGCTGCTCTCTGTCTCCTCTGCAGCGTATTTATAGCGTAACGAAAGACAAGTTGATGTCGATTTAGTTGAATTGGTCGATCCTATCAAAATTTTATTTAAAAAACTTTCGCAATATCAAGTTGTTTGCGTTCCACTGTAAATTTAATTGTAGTTATATATAATATTATAATATTAAATAAATCTAATAAAACACTTTTTTTTTAATTATATAAGATATATATATATTTTTTTAATTTTTGTTTACAAGTAAGTGTAACGTTGTTTAATAAATAAAATATCTTCTAAAATTATAAAATATATTTATGATGTAATTTTTAAAGAAATTTTTTTTAAAATAATATATTGATCAAAGTATAAAGTAGTCAACGAATTGATTTGAAAAAATAATTTTCAAAAATATTGTAGTTGAAGGATTAAATTAAAAAATTTATAGTTAAAAATATGAATTACAGTTACATATATATTTTATAGTGATAGTGGAGCATTTAGTTCAAATCAGATCAAAATATACTTAAAACAAATAAGGAATTAAAGAAATGAAAGAATCGTATATAAACTAAATTATAAACAAAAAAATTATTTTCAAAAAGGATAAATTGAAGCTATATATTTGTATTTGTAGTAATTTAGGAGTGTGCGTTTCAGATTTGATAAAAATAAATTTAAAATAAATGAAAAATCGAGAAAATAAAGGAATTAGGGAATAAATCACAAATAATAAAATTAGAGAATAAATAACAAATAATAAAATTTGATTTTTACTCCCTTTAACATCAACGATGTCGCACCATAGTAGTTCTTTTATTAGATGATATGTCAGGTTTCCTTCTAGAATCGAGATTGCAATTAAGCTTGATTTTGGTCAATAGTTTTGAAAAAAAATTAATTACTTATATAATTAATATATTAATCATTGAACTGTTGATTTTCATTAATTCAATGACATAACATGTTAATCAGAAGGTTAATTTTTAATTTTGCAAGTGCAACATCTAGAGTTCAAAACAAATTAAAAGCATGTATGTCCATGTGATTTATAATATTTAAGTTTATGGCAGGTGCTAGGAGTTCAAAATAAATTATGATTTACCATTTTTTATTTTTTTATAATTATTGTTTACAAATATTAGAAAATAATAAAATAAAATTTTAGTTATAAATAAGGTCAAATAAGAAATTATTTATTAATTTAATGTGTCATGTCATTCTTTTAATAGCAACCGACGACACAATAATTATTTTATAACCAAATTAAAAGTTTGATGATAAAAATTATTTTAATATAATTTAATAATTATTTATGAATTTTACCTTTAAAATAAAATAGCATATTAACTAGAATTAGAAATTATCATGTCATGTCCTCAAATACAGTTAACGACAACTAATGATATAATCGTGAAGAAAACCCAAAAACTAAAAAGGAAAAAGTTAGTTTCGAAAAACATTTCCTTTCTCTTAAGAATCCATGAAAAAAGCAGAGTTGAAAACACTTACAAATGGATGGAGCAATTTTGTTGTTACACCTATCTTTGATACCCGTCCCATTTGGTTGTTTCGGGTGCAAGAAATTGTGAATTCTCACAAAATTTTATGATTTAAAAAGATTCTCAAAATTATTTAAAAAAAAAAGTTTGTGCAGTTATACAAATATATATTATTTTTCTGATTTTTTTTATTTTTTTGGAATTATTGTTTTAAAATATTAGAAAATATTAAAAATATAAATTGAGTTATAATTGAGAGGGTAAATTAGAATGCTTTGAAGTTTGAGGATCAAATTTGAATATGAATAACAAGTTGGGATGTATGATAAAATTAACCCTAAACTAAATCCGACCCATTCATTCAACTATATTTTAAGTTTAAAAAGTTTTTCTTTGGATTTTAAGTTTAAAAAGCTGATATATCAATTTATTTGAACTTATTTATGTGATTAGGAGTGGGAATTGGGGGAATATCCGAAAATCGTGGGAATCTCAATTGACGGTATAGAGAATAACCAAAATCTTTACTCACAGAGATTATGTCACGGACAAAGTTTTATCACCGAAGCTTAAATGTGAATAGGGATATGGATTGCTATATTCTAACTGTGACGATAACTAAACCGTAACTGTATAAATAATCGTGGGAATCTCGACAAATATCCGCAAGAATTTCTGATATTTTACAAGATTTTTAAAAAATATATACTTATTTATCTATATACCCCTTATACATATCTTAATAAAAAAAACTTTAATTATATTATTATCACTTTTAACTTTCTCGCTTGATTATTTAGAAAAATGACCCATGTCAGTCCACGTAAGGCAAACTCGCGTCCTACAAAAGGCGAGTTTCAAACTTGCGTCTTATTAAAAGCGGATTCTATTTTAAAAAGGGCGGTAAATTAATTTTTTTCTTTCTTACCAACTTATTCGACATGAAACTCGTGTTTTGTTAAAATTGAGTTTCAAACTCACGTCCTATAAAAAGCGAGTTTGTCTTACCTGAGCGATTTAGGATCATTTTTTCAAATAATCTTATATGGGGTCATTCTTCTAATTAAATAATAAAAAGATTATTGATTTAAAATTTAATTAATTATTAAACTTAAATATGAATATAAACTTGTGAGAGTAAAAAAACAAAAAGTATCAGTTTGAAAATGTCACGTAAATAGGTGAAACTAAAATTTTAGTATAAAAATTTAATATGATTTCTAAATATATATTTGAAAAAACTATAAAAAAAACATACATTTGTCAAATTCACTACTACATACTAATATGTATATTTGTCAAATCAACTATTAATTTTATATAGATTCGAATATCGTGAGTATATAATATGTCTATATTTAATAATAAAATAATTTCAAATTTCTAGATCTAAATTCCTAAACATTATTGAAATTTGCACCGAGTAAAATCTAAAGTCAACTTTTTGTGTCAAGAAAAACCTAATATCGAGTTGACCAAATAGAATTGAGTTGGGCGTATCTTATGTATGGCAAGGTACAATATAGTTATTGTACAGCATCAACGGAAAATATTATAATTTTTAAAATATGAAACTGAAAATGATACACCGTTTGATAATATTTTCAGTTGGTGGTAAGTATCGAAACTTAACTTCGAATATAAATATTTTTATCATTTCTAATAATATTTTAAATTTTTATAAGTACCGAAAATATTATAAAAATATAATATTTCAATTCTATGTTTCAGAGTTTGTAACATTTTCAATTGAGTTAGGACATTTACCAGTTTGGTTTGGGTTATTTACTTGTCGTAGGTTGTGTACTTGTGTTTGTCCGCCTTGACTTTGACTTGTAAAATGTCTTTATTACAAGCAGCCCAACACTAACACCAAATGTTCCAAAATCAAATGACTTCGTCAACTTGTTTCCTTTGTTTCGTTTACAACCCAATCAGGACTTCCAGATTAGCTCCTTGAATCCCAAACATAAACATTATCCAATAATTCCACCAAACAATAACATTAAAAAACCGTCATTAAATGCTTAGGATAATTCTAATCTGCCCTTAAATTATGTATTAATTGATTCATTGTCGTCATTTCAAACATCATCTAGAAGATAATTCATAGTTTTCAAACAACAAGTTGTTTGATTAAAATAAGATTAAAAATTTATAAGAAGTTAAAATTTTAGCAGATTCCAACGCTGTTGATTATCCTTAAGGCGCAACTTGTTTTTTTTTTATAAAAAAAAATTAAGTAAAATTTACTATAATTTCAATTTAAGGTGACTGAAATTTTGAAACCTTCACACTTTTGAAAAGAAATATTATAACTTTAAAATTATAAAATATTAAACTTCATTATAAATTATAAATAAATAAATATTATCCTACCAATGAGAATGGAGTACATTTCATGTTTATGAATCTAAAAACATATAAAAAGAACTATTAAATAATGTTTCTTGCTATGTTGTTAACGATTTTAATTGAAATTGAATTAAATCAAAATTTCATGTGTATACTTGTACAAAATTAAAGTTCATGTACCACATTGTACATTGATGAAAGTTCATGTATAAGTTCTTTTGTTGCCCTCCCAGTTCCCTAACGCTTTGCCCTGACTAATGTCATTTGGACTGCTCCGCCTCACACACCTGATTTTGTTGGGTGAGTCTCTCAATATTTTTTTTTGCATATACAATACCTCAAACTCGATACTCACTTAAGTGATATAAAACTTTTTATTACTCAAACTAACCCCGTTAATAAAGTTCATGTGTAATTTTAATTTTTATTATAAATAAATGAATTTATAAACAAAAAAAACAGGTAACTGGCGTAACATAATTATCTTTACATTCTTTTTATACATATGCACTTAATCATCTACTCTTATATGAATATAAATATAAATATAGATTTACCATTAAATAATTAAAAATAACTTAGTAAAAAGACTAATTTAAGATTAGTAATTAAATATGGTGTGGGAGAGAAACACTTGTTGTTCAAGGCATTACATCACGCATGATGCATCCAGCCACCAGAATCATAGGATATATGATGAACTAGTTGTTTCTTTTTTCTTGTTTAACACTATATATTATTTGCACACGTACCCTCCAAAATCTCGAACTTTTCAAATGATAATCCATTAAAATTGAGAAATCTGTATAATTTGGCCTTTACCCATGGAGCAGGTCAACCTCAAGGCACATTCATCCTTCTAGACACGATCCTCACGGGTAACCCTCCTTTTTATACTAATTACCTTACGCCAGCAAATATTATTAACACGTGCTACTTTTCCATCAACAACCTAATTTCAAGGCGAAGACATTAATTTATATTAAAAACAAAAGGAAAGAAAATATTTTGAAATATAAAAGTGGTAGTGTTGATATTCTTATAGGCATGTATTTTGAAAATAATATAATAGTTTTGTGATAAGTGATACTAAATTAACCATTAACTGTCTGATTATACGCCAAGCACTCTGTAATTAAATTAGACATAATAAACAATTATAATAAGAGTGTTATAAAATTAAACAAGAAAAGATGTATTTTTAAAAGAGATAATGATCTGTCACATTTTACCTTTCCATATTTATTTTCCATTATCATTTAACTCTTTTATTAACTTAGTTAATATTATTGTAAACTTAATCCGTAAAAATATGTTTTTAAATGAATTTACATTGTACTTAGAATGAATAAAGATTTAAATAATTCAATATTTTTAAAATACATTTAAGTATAAATTGTAAAGCTAGAGTAGACTTATAAAATTTAATGAAATAAAGAAAAGAATGGAAAATAGTAATTTTTCCAAAAAGGAAAGAAGTAAAATAAAATCTCCACGCATTTCGTATGGATTAAGCCTTTTCTATTTTCGTTCATTTCCTTGCATTTACATCGTCGCTATAAAATAATTCCGCGTTCATAATAATATTATTATTTTAAATTAAATAGTTTAAAAAAAGTGGGAAGATTCGACCCTACAACCAACCACCTCTATTTAAAACCCGACAAACTCAAACCGACTTCTTAAATTTGTTTTCTCCTTTATATATATTTATCTGCCGTAAAACAATACACAATTAAAGGCTTTCGTTCTAGAGCTTCTTCTTCTTCTCTTGGTTTTTGCGATGCAAGTCATGAATTCTTCACCGTCGTTATCTCCCACCTTTAATAACTTCTCCGGCACCGGCTTCCAGGACGTTGCCGGAAAGTTCAGCCACGATTTCGGACTTAAACTGCAGCTCAAAGACGTGGAGCCTAATAAGGAAGAGGAAGAGGAAGAGGAAGAGAAATTGAACAGTCAACCGGAAGTAGAAGTAGAAGATGAAGATGAAAATGAAAATGAAAAGGAAGAGCAAAGCGAAGAGGAAGATGAAGGAGAAGAAGAGGAAGAGGAAGAGTTTTCATTTGCTTGTTTAAGTCTTGATGTATTCCCGGTTTCTGCGGACGATTTGTTCCAAGACGGTCAGATCCGTCCGATTTTTCCGTTATTCAACCGAGATCTCCTCTTCGCCGATGAAGACGGCACCGTTTTGAAGACCAAAGAGGGTGACGTCGTTCTACCGCTTCAAGTGAGGAAGGTTTTCGTGGAAGATTCAACGGACGCGACGTCGTCGGAGCCGGCTGGACCGTACTGCGAGTGGAGAGGTGCAAAAACTATGGAGGAAGCCTCACCGGAAACGTGTCGAAAGAGCAACTCCACGGGATTCTCCAAGCTTTGGAGGTTCAGAGATTTTAAGCTTCGATGTAATAGCGACGGCAGAAACGCGTTCGTCCTCTTAAGCCATTCTCCGCCTTCTTCTTCCTCCTTATCGTCGGTAAAAACCGAGAAGAAAAACGAAAAAGAAGTGAAGAAACCGACGACGGTTAAAGCAATCTTAGAGAAACCGAAGGAGAAAAAGACAGAGAACAAGAGCGGGAAAACGGCGTCGCCTTCAGCTCACGAAAAGCTTTATGTTAAAAACAGAGCACAAAAGGAAGGGATTAAACGGCGGTCGTATTTGCCGTATAAGCAGGTCGGTTTTTTCACTAACGTCAGCGGCTTGAGCAGAAATGTTCATCCATATTAGGTTTCTAATTAATTATTTAAAATTAATTTTAATTTTATTTGTAAATCTTGGGAGTACAGTAATTGTTATTATTGTACTTTGTTTATATATTAAATATATAAAAAAACTCATTGGTTTATCCATTACGTTAGTGATAAGTTGACAATTAAGTTCAAAATTTAATTTAATTAAATTGCATTCCTTTTTGGTACAAGGTCTGATTTAGGCATAAATCTTCGAAACCTTAATTAGATAAGATCGCAAGAATCAAATTAAAATTTAATTACTTTATGCGTTATTACGGTTTTGATGCATTGGTTTCGAGACATTGTATTTGTCCTCTCAAAACCTAAACATAATTTAATAAACACAACGTACGACAAATCGAACAATAACAACAAAGTTCCAAGACACGTCTTTGTGTTTTCACATTGACGAAATCAATTCAGCGGGTACCAAACAACGTGCAACAAATATATTGTAAAACCAATGTATAGAAAATACTTTGAAAGTGTAAAAGAATAAAAGTCTAGAAATGGTTGATTACAAAATATATATTATTCTCTAGTTGAATATTAAATACTTGAATTTTATGTTAAGAAGCAACAATCATTATATTATTTTTTATGGTTTATAACAATTAAGGTAAAATATATAAATCATTCTTAAGTTTATTTTGGTCACTAAAATTTTAAAATATTTAATTTATTCACTAAATTTTGAACGTAATTTTTTTTCTCATTTTTTTAAAATTTTTACGGCATTTATTTACTAAAAAATGAAAAAACTATTCTACGATTCAAACGGTGAAAAACTTTATCGGCACGAAAAAAAATATACTAAAAAATAAACTTCATTCGACGACAAAAGAAAGAGATCGACAAGAGAAAAATAAAAGAATTTTTCTTGATTTATAAATTTTGAGACATTTTTTGGCGAAATAAAATTGAATTCAAAATCAATGGACGAGACAAAGCGACTAGTAAAATTTGGTGTCAAACGACTAGCATTTATAGTACACGTCCGATGACCGTGAACGATAGAGTGATAAAAAACATTTGATGTCTTAACTCTAGTAAAAAAACATTTAACCCTTAAAATTTAATGAATAAATTAAATATTTTAAAATGTTCAATAATTATTTACGTAATTTACCTAACTGTTTTATTAACTACATGTAAGGAGGAATACATCATTTTATGTTAAAACATGTTAACTTTTTGATAATTATATTAAAATTTAAAGATATAAAATTAAATTTAAAAGATACAAAATTAAATTATTGATAAAAAATTACAAAATATCTAAATTATTTGAAAATTTAAAAAAATTAATCAACTAAATCTATCTCCGATTACACATGTCAAGTCTCTTTATGCTACACGTTGCAACCTCTTTTTGTCATTACTGTCGATAATTTGCTTATCGATGAACTTTTCACAAACATTTTTTTTTCCTTTTGAAAAGTGTCGTTATAAATTATAGCTTTGGAATTATTTGTAAAGCTACACGTGGTTGGAGTCGATGAATTTCGCGGCATTTTTATTCATTTTCAGCTCATGAACGAACGTGTAAAGAAATTTCAGAAATTAAAAAATATTTTTAATTATGAGCGTTCATGGCCTATTTATGTGATGGTTTAACTTTAAGCAATGCTTAATCTCAATAAATGGAGTCAAATTATAAAAAATAACAGTAATATTTTTTATAAAATACTTAATATTATTACATTTTAAATTATTTAAATTTAAAATATTAATTAAATTATGTTCAAAAAATATTAATTAAATTAAAGTGTTTGGATATGATAGCTCGTAAACTATTTTTTTTGTTCACATAGAGAAGAGGGGGGTTCCTTTCCCTGCATCTTCCCGTGCCGATTTTCCAAACCGAAAGCCGACCGATTTCACAAAGGGACCATACTTCTTTTACAGTTGGCCCACATAAAAATAATTACAATATAAAAATAAAAAAGAATGTAATATAATTTTTTTAAGAAATTACAACCGGTCGTTTGACAAGCTGTTATTTTTATTCTCACATATTTTTTTAAAATTATGAGTTATAAACTCACTAAAAATATTTTCTTTTTTTCCTTAAAATCTCCTTTTCTTACGGTAAGATTAAAATTAAAATTAAAATTTGTCAAAAAAATAGAATAAAGAAGTATGGTCCCTTTGTTGTTCTATTTTATATGGATTCAAAATCCGATATTAACATTAAAAATCTAATTATCTTTTTACTTAATCAAAAATAAATAATTAATTAGAAATGTGTAATGAAATACAATTGAACATCATAATTATAGTAAAATGTAATTATAAATAGTGTATTAAAAATTAAATTTTTAAGCTTAAACTCTAACTTTAAACCCTAAATATAGTACTTAAATCCTTTTGTAATTATAATAAATTTTGATTTCTTAGACATTTAATTATAAAAGTGTAATTACATACAATTAAGTGAAATTCATTAAAATTTAACGAGTGGTCATATTAAAAAAGAAGATAACGTTTATTTTAAAGACCAAATTCAACCAAGGGTTTATAAACAGATACTATCTCATAATCATCGTAACAAAAAAGTTAATTCAGTAAGGCTTTCGATATGAATGATAAGGTCCCGTAAAGAAGATGAATAAAGGCCACAGAATAAGTTCTTGTTGGCATCTATCTTTAATGGAGTCAGAACTTTAGACATTCAGCTTTCTGTAATATTCATATTATTACTCCATAAAGCAACGTACAATTTAACAACTGACCGACAATCTACATAAATATCTACAATGCATGAAATAGGATGATCCTTGAGACAACAAACAAATGCGTTGGGGCCCTAACCTGTTAATTCAAACAACTGTGTCCGAATTCTCAGAGTTTTGAGTTTAGGCAAACAATAATCATCTAATAAAAGCATGTATACATCAAACCGAAACTTCGTTTAAATGGTTCATCGAGTCACTTTTTAACCGACAATTGGCGACGAGATCCTCAACTCTTTATGGAGGGGGAGATACCTGAAGACTGCTGAACCAGCTATTAATCCGTCCTCGGACCATACGAGTATGTTCTCATTCCATTTCCACGTCTCCACCATGGCTGTCCATTCTCTACATTTGGCTGAGAAAACCCTTTTTCCGGTGCGTAACCGAAGTTGTTCTGCTGTTGAGCAATCTCCCAAGGCTGTCCGAAATACAAGCTTTAACTAACGGAAAGAGGTAAAGATATAACTAAAAACAAGAATATTAAATCTGAGGTTATGTATTATATATTAAGGAGGACTGTTATCCGGTTTCACTTGCAGTTGTTTTAATTCATCGCGTATATTGTGCAAAGAGCAGCGAGAAAGTACTATGATCACTTGTCTTCAGAACGGCTTACCTTAAGTCTTGGAGTTATTTGAGGATTTGGTAGTGGTTGATTAGGATTTGGAGGTGAACCATCGATATCCTGAAATCCAAAATAAGAAATATAACATTAAAATCGAATCGATGAATCGCATTTCTATTATCAACCATGGGAGGTGAGTGCTTACTTTTATTCCAGGAGGTTTCTCTCTTTCCATCTTAGCCATGATCTGCAAAACTTACCGGTTTTAGTCATAGATAACATGAGAAAGCTGAAAGGAACTTTGCCGTGCTAACATGCGATATGTATCGTACAATTTGACGGGCCATTTATGCAAAGAAACCATTCACCTATCTAATGCTAATGAGGAAATTTGATCATCAAAGGGATAACGTTGTGAAAAAGAAAGGGAAAAATACCTCCAGGTAAGACTTTGGGTGCTGGCCGGAAGAGGGTCTCGGAGATGCAGATGAAGGCCTAACTGTAGAAGAAAAAGCAATGGAGAAAACAAACAAGCAAACACAATTAAACCCAAATGCACGAGTAGATAGAAGGAAGAAAGCATGATTTTGAGAAGAGCTCGGAAAGGTACCTGAACTATCAAAATTTGATACGCTTGTTCTAAATTTCTGAATGGAAAAGGAAGAAACAAAGTCATTAGAATTGGGATGTTCAAGTAATGCCTCATGACATATGACAACATTACAGATTTCAAGCAGTAAATGAGCCTTGTTGATTTACCATCGGACTGGGGAAGTTTTCGGGGTAATCTCTGTGTACGACAGACGTCTTTGACAGATTGCTATCAAGTCCTGATTATTTCAAAGAGGCAAAAGTGAATCAAGACAAATTCAAGACATTGTTACATTACCTAAGAAATGAACACAGCTGAAACATTAAATCAATTGTCAGAGGAGAGGATTTCCGGGAAAAAAAGCTATTTATTGAACTTGCTAACAGATCCTACGGATGGTGGATCGAAATAATGAAAAAGAGTCAAAAAGCTCCTAATGTATTAATGTAATTACAGGACTATTATTATTCCAAAGATTTGGTAATAAATGTATTAATGTAATTCATAAACATATCCATTATTTAGTTTTGGGGTGAAAAAAAAGATAGTAAAATTGGAAAGACTATTAATCTTGAATCAGTTAAAAACAGATTAATAATTAGTTAGAAACATACGAGAAAGCACGGATGGTAATTGAAGCATTTACAACTTCTTTTTGATGATGAAGCAAAAGGAAATGATTGAGATGTAAACAAAGAAGAAAAATTGCATAATTAAACAATACAGCCTACCATTCTGTAATGTGCGCTTACTGTACTGATCCGTGTGTTTGTATGAAGCATTCCTAGAACTCTCCAGTCTTTGTACCCTTATACTCATTAACCTCAGTTCTGCTATATGGATGCCGAAACGTCTTAACAGAACATCGAAGTGTCTCCCCTCTAGCAAAGGATAAAATCAGTGCCATTAGCTGTTAGAGATGAGCAACGTAAAAGTAGAAATGTAACATTAAAGAGGGGGGGGGGGTGAAAAGAGCCTCTTACAAATACATAAAAATCAAGCATGTTATGTAAGTTGCTACAAGAACAAGAACAAAGCATCTTTTGGATAAAACTGACCTTTATTTGACTGCGACATTTGCAGACTAGCTTTTGCAGCATCGACGGAAGCCACTGCGGCTGCCATGGCAGCTTTGATCGCATCTTTAGACAAACTTCGTTTTGAGTTTCTTCTTTCATCATCATCCTCTTCCAAAACAACCTTGCGGATCCAAGACTTCAACCTGGGCAAAAATAATTTCTAAACAGGCGATAGAACATCAAACGAAGGAACCACACTATCATTGTAACATGCCGGCTGCTAATGCAAACTTGTTTTAATTACCTTTAGAAGCATGGAAATCCCAGCACCAGAAAAAATAAGTAGCACTATAGAAACAATTGCGTATGACCAGGAAAACCAGGATGGTCGAGAAACTGTGAGCATCGATTCCGCCAGAGGTTGGGAGGACACACGAGCAAAAGACTTTGATTGCACATCTGTTTTTAATAATTGATAGGCATCATCGAGCAAAATGTGCTTGTGATCAGACACTTTAGGGTATAAAGTTACTATGTACATTGTTGGAACTAACAATCTTTGTTAAAATCTTAAAACTATTTCATGGATGGAACATGCCAACAGCTTAAACTTATTACCTTGACTCGAGTTAATGTCTTGTCGAAATGGTACACTTGAAGTAGCATCCTTCAATTAGCACAACAGGAAAAAAAATGTTATCACAATATAAAAGCAAAAAGAAGAAATTACTTAGAATCATGCATGAAGCAAAAAGATCAACGTGCTCACAGGAACACGACGAAAGGCTTCATCAATCTCATCACTCGTAAGGCCTCTCTTCTCGAGAAACGAACGCCTCTGGCTAACCGGACTTCTTCTGACAGTCGGATGTAAAAGAAACTTAACAGCCATCTCCACTAGTTCCTCCCTCATTGGTTCAGAGTTTAAAGACACAACTCTTTTGAAGTTCCTCTTGATTTCCCTCCCTTGGATTCCTTCTTTTCCCTTCCTACCTGTAAAAGTGATTCTAGATTGAACTTTAGTAACCCAAAACAAAGTTGTAAACTTTAGGGCTATAGATTGCATTTCTCCAACTCAATCTCAATTGGATTTCTCAAATTTAATTAACATTCTTTATTTATTGTTAGCTGGAAAAGCTAAAATAATAACATTGCATGAACAAATGCAAATATCCAAATCTCCACAATTTCAATCTATATAAGTACCAAAGATTCATTTTTTTAAAAAAATAACGAATACCCATTTTAAAATATGCTGAACCGATGATTCTAAAACAATTTAGTAATTGACATGAACTATAATGGTAATGTAATAAATCGAATAAAAAAAGAGGGAAACCGGAAACGTATTGAATTTCTTACCGTTCCTTCTAGAAAACAGAATTCTTGAATTGCTTCCTATACATCTATAATTTAAAGTGATTACTGTTTCTGATCAAGGAAATATTTGCAGATGATCGCATGAAAGAAGAGGATTTGAAATGGAAAAGCAGAGATCATAGATACAGAACAGGGACAAAGTTTTGATCAGACATGTGGAAACATAAAAATGTTATTTTATTGTTTAATGTTTGTAAGAATGAGAAACTTGGGCTGTATTTGGATGAAACTGGCTGGCTTGTCAAATTTTAAATAAGAGCGCCGCAGTGGGTGTCGAACTTTGTATTCGTGGCCGAAGTCCAATTCGATTGGGTTCGGCTAATTGGCACAATTATCATTGTTCTCTTACCATTTTTTTTACGACGGTTAATTTGTTGATCAATTAATTTAAGATATTATAAAAATTTAATATAAAAATAAATTTTCAATTCAATTTTATCTCACAACTTTAATCTCTAATCTGATTAAAAAAATCTAACATCTCATTCTATTAGATTTAAAAATCGTGCCATAGATTTGGATTTTAACATTAAGCGGTAAGTAGTTGTCAATCTATTTATTTTATTCAATTTTATATAAAATCATTAATATAATTATTAGACGTATTTTAAAAAATAAATATGAGAGTTAATGATTTATGAAATACGTTCTAGCTTATTGAAGTAATAAAAAAACTGAAAAGTAAATGAAGGTAGAGTCCATGCTTAAATAATTCAAAATAATAATTAATAATTAATTGGTCTCGTAAAATAAGACACTAGATCTCTTAAGACGTTTAAATTTTAACATTATAATAAAATAATTAAATTAATAGAATCATCCTTATAATAAGTCTCTACAATACTTATCCGAATTAGTCGGCAAAAACAAAAAAACAATTCAAACTAATACGGTCTCCAAGCTTTTCAATAGGTTAAAAACCCAATACATTTCTATAAACAAATAAAGTAATAGAATAGAATTGCTAAAAAAACCAGAAGAAAAATTCCTTCTCCCTTTCTTTTTTTTGTGGTCTTTACTTTACTTTGTTAGAGCTCTCTTTTTTTCTTTTAGGTTAAAAGAAAGCTGGCTCTCGTTTTTTTGTTTAAATCCCTAAGGAAGGAGTGAATGTTTTGAGTCACTCTCGACTGATTTTTGTCTTTTTTAGGTTATCTCTTGCTTTCGTATTGTTTCCTCCTCACCTTTGTTGCTATGCCAACATTTTCCTTCACTGTCTCTAATTATGTGGTGTCTGAAATCCCACCTAACTCCCTAGACTGAAATGAAGATGGGAAAGTTAACATGGTCATTAAGAACCATGCTCTTATAGGTAAGATTTTGTCTAACTGCTTAGCCAAGCAGAACACGGTCACTGCCATTTTGAGAAAAGCTTGGAAGTACAAAGAGTTGGAGTGCCATGATTTGGAGAAGAATATGTTCCTCTTTGTGTTTCCCACCGTTGATGATAAATTAAGGGTGTTTAGACAAAGACCTTGAGCTGTTCAAAACTAGTTGCTTATCCTCAAGGAATGGAATTTTAAAGCTGCTTTTGAGGAGATTGACTTCTCAACTGAGGAGTTTTGGGTACAAATCCATAATCTTCCCTTGGCTCTCATTACTAAGGAGAACTCGCAGAAGATTGGGAATCTATTTCCAAGATTCTACGGTTCGAATATGGAAGAGGATCGAAAGGTGAAGTGGGACGGCTAGCTGAATATCAAGGTGGCCATTCGCGTTGAAGATCCCCTGAAATTTGGCTTTCTTTTGAACATGAAGCAATTTCATCCCCTTGACGTTTCTTTTCGTTATGAACGACTGTCGATGTTTTGCTATAGTTGCGAGAGACTTGGGCACGAAGAGAAAGAATGTTGGTTTGATCCAAATGAGTTCAAGCGGGCTGGAGGTTATGGGCCATGGCTTCGAGCATCACAGTCATGGAGGCAAAAAGATGATATTTTCAGACATCATGCTAAGGCTGGAAGGAACAATCAATTTGTTCCCGGAGTGGAGACCGAAGGTAATGACAAGATTTTGGGCCCTCAAATGCATGGCCAGCTGTCTAAGGAGGATTTTAGAGATGAAAATCTCGGATCTTTGGCCCTCGTTCAAGATCCCAATGCAGACATAGCCTTTTCCAATCCAATGGTTTCCTTGGGGGATGGGCAGGGTTTTGCCATCGTCTCGGCATCTAACCATATGTCCTTTGAACAATTTAAGGCTCGCGGCCTCTCAACGGACGATCTTTAGGGTAATATGATTGTTGAAGAAATAGGGTCGATGGACATCTCTGAAACCAAGAAACGTAAAAGGGGGAAGGATTCTACAGAGTCTTTCTTTGTGACCAAACGTTGGGAGCTTATGAGTCTCATCTCCGAGGGAATATATCAAGCTTCTCTAAGAAACTGGTGTGCTAGGGGTTTCGGTGCTATTGCTAATGAAGAGGTGCTCAAGCTTGCCCTCTTCCCGGAGTCATTCACCTTCATTTTTCCCTTGATTAACAAGATGGAACGATCTAAGAAGGGACACGCTTTTAGAACCAAAAGGTTGACGTTGATCAAACAAGCAGCACGACGTAAGCACGTTAGGGAGATTGAAAGAATTTATATAGAGGAGGTAGGATGAATTGCGTTTGGATCCGTTCGAGGTTAATATCACCAAAAAACCGTCTCTGGTCATCAATAACAACATGGTCCTGAGTGAGGAAATTGAGATAAGTGATGGCGACGCTCAAAATGAGCCTTTGGTTAATGTGATGATCAAAGAGGCCGCTTCGAACTGCCTTTTGCACACAGATAACCCTTCTATGTGTTATCTGCATTCTCCATGAGCTGATTTGACCTTGCTATCTTCGACTGGAAGGATCGAAGGATAGTGCTTTGGTTCTCTCCTTCCTCAAGGATCACCTTTGTGGTTGTTTGTTTCTTCTCGTGATCCATGGATTTTTACGTGTCTTTCTTCTCATGGTCGTTTTTTTGGCAAAGCTCCTTTTCATGGTCGTGGCTCGACGAAGCCTCCGGCGGAGCTATCCTCTACCCGCCCAAGCATGGAAGTGTTCCAGCATCGTTCATGATGACAAGACCCTCGCCCGAGATAGGTGAGGGAGCCTGCCTCCGGATAGAGCTCTTTTATGAGCGTAGTTTGAACCAAGATTTCCATCGCCTCAGTTTGGTGTTTGTTCGGTTCTGTTGGTGCTGTTGGGCTTGCTTTGTTCCTGCCTTTTGTTTCTTGCTTGTCTTTTTCGTTTTTTGGTGTTCACAAAGCGTGTGTTGCCTTTGTGCTTTGCTCGGATTTGTCTGTTGTTTCCTTCTTCGTGTTTCCTGCATTGTTTATTTGGGCCCTTTTTGATGTTACGAAGGTTTGTCTTGATAAAAAATATATGTTTCAAGAATTGGACTAATTTTAGTAGGTTAAGCCCAATACATTTATATAAACAATTTGGATTAACTTTAGTATGTTTGGATTTTTAACATTAAGTGTTAATTCTATGTCTATTTCATATCGGTTAGTTCCCAACGAGTCTCATTGTTTGGCAATCTCTTCCAACAAATTGTCTCAACCCATCATTTTGAACATTTCAATTTCATCATCAAATTATCATTTATGGCACATTATATTATTACATAATAGACAATAGAGTTTACATGGTAATTAATATTTTTATAACAATTTTATTAACATAAGATATGATTAGTATATATACTAATAATTTGAGGATCTTTGGAAATAAAATTTAAATGTTCAAAAGTTTGAGGACCAACTTAAAATGAGATCTATTGTTTGGGGATGAAATTGGAAACTTCAAAAGTTTGAAGAGCAATTTAAAATAAGAGTCTTATTTAGAGGATGCAATTAGAACGTTTAAAAGTTTGGACCAATTTAAAATAAGTATTATAGTTTGAGACACGTGACGTATTAACTCTATATTATATATACCCATTTATATGAGTCAAAGGCAAGTCAATTAGAACGTTTAAAAGTTTGGACTAATTTAAAATAAGTATCATAGTTTGAGACACGTGATGCGATTAACTCTATATTATATATACCCATTTATGTGAGTCAAAGGCTAGTTTGATATTTAGTGGCCAGTTTCACAACTCAAAACCTAAAAGGGTGGCCCATTGTTGACCTCAGTTTCCACTCTTCCAAGTTACTATTTTCATTACTTATTCATTAATACATCTTTAATGTTTTTTTCTTTCTTTTTTTAATTTTAAGACCAAGTACTTGTTAATAATGTATGTATGTGTATATTCATGTATGGGAAAGAGGTGGTCGGTGCAGTTGTATTTGTTTAGACTTTTTATAATTATTTGTATTTGATTCATTGATCGACTAATTTGTATTAAGTGCTAAAAAAATTGTTATGGAGACATTTTTTAACTCAATTTTTTTCAATTTACAAAATCGTAATTTAAATATATGCCTTTTTTTCAATGGTTTAACACTTCTTGGCATTGATGGATGAGTGCAAATGTATAACTAAAATTAACCCTTTTTTCATACAAATCTTCTTATTTTATACTATTAGTCTCTAGAGGTGTATACAGTTCGTTTTTTGTTTAATTCGGTAAGCTATTTTAATAACCATCGGTTTTCGATTTTTCTATAATAACGTTAGTTTTTGAACTTTTATATTTTATTTTGACAAAATAGCTTTATTTTATCACTTCTAAACATTAAATGGTAAAGTTTTAAAATATTTTTATAAATATTTATTAAAAACTTATAATTTTTTGGTAAATAATAATAATTAATAATGCATCAAGGGTTTTTTATATTATAAATTAAATAAAAAAATCAAATTCAGTTCAACTCAAGTAATCGCAGTTCGTAAACTTGTGAACCATAAACTGTTCAAATACCTCGGTTCGGATTGGTTTCGATTTTTCGGTTAATCATACTCAGCCCTAGTGATCTTAGCATCCATTTACGTTCATTCAACGGTCCAAAAAAAATATGAAACGTAAAAGTTTTATATGGTGTAAAATATTATATATATGGTTAAGATTATCTACATTTCCCTTAAATAAATATATATATTTATCTTTTATTCTCAACCATCAATTTACACTCATCTAATAATCTAAAATCTGTGTAAAATTAAAAAGTTTACATTGTATAAATTGATCTTTATCTGTGTACATTCTTACAATTGAAATCCTTAATTTTCCCAATGTGGCCATACTGGGGTAGGCTTGACTGGTTTTGAATGGCTAATGGAGAACACAATGAATGGTCAAAATTATTGAGCTGAAAAGTCCTTAAAGTTTTGAAAAAGTCTAAAAAGCGGAAACTTAAAAAATGGTTGAAAACAACCAAATTAAATGTTATCAAAATATATAATATTTTAAGTTATACATATGTAACATTTTAGGTAGCAATTGAAATTTTTAACAAAATAATATAATATTTTAGTTGTGTAGGGTAACAATTTAGGTTGTGTTTTTAACATTTTAGATTGTGACCGAAAATGTTCCGAAAATGTTATCAAAATGCATAACTTTTAGGTTGTGTTGGTAATATTTTAGGTTGTATGTTTTTAACATATTACTCAAACCCACTTAAAATATTACCCTGACCAACCTAAAAAATGCAATTAAATTTGTTTTGTGAGTTATATTATTACTTAAATTTGAAGTTAGACAATTTTACTCTCGTTATTTAATCTTAGTTTATCCAAATTGTTGTTTAAATATGTGTCACTCAATTGATAAAAACTGATAAAATCGTTTAAATTTTTTTAAAAAAATATATTGATAAAGAAAGATTAAAGTTAGGGTACAACCAAGGTTACTTAATTATCGGTTTGGTAACATATATGTCACTTAATTAACATATTATTACAAGCAGATCACTCAATTAACACAAAGCAAGTAACATGCTTGTAACAATAACGTTTGATCTTTTGGTCACTTTAGCCCCTGTTTTTTTCGGTGCAAACAATCACCTAATGTTTTATTTTCGTTTAAAATTTACCATCGTTGGATGAAAATCGTCAGTCAACTCCCTTCGCTGACGTGGCATGTCTACATGGCATGATTTGTTGATGTGGTGATGGTGATGTATCATCACTAATTTTTTTAAAAAAATAATTATTTTTTAGTATTTATTTTATATTATTTTTAACCAATCAGATGGTGACATGTGCCATCATTTGATTGGTTTAAAGGCTTAAGAGAGAAATAAAGCTTGAGAATTTAGTGTGTTGATAATTAAACCTAGGCTTCATGGATGAAAGGCACAATGCCTAACCACCAGGCTAACCCAGTTAACTGTTTAATTTTTACCAAATATTATATTTATCACATTCATTATTATCTATCCCTATTACTTTCCTCCTTACTGTCAATTACCCACCAAATGCATTTAGAATTAATATTATAGTTATTCATGAATGTATTTGGTGGGTAATCGACAGTAAAGGGAAAATTAATAAGAATAGATAATAATGAATGTGATAAATATAATATTTGGTAAAAATTAAATAAATAACTGGGTTAGCTTGGTGGTTAGGCATTGTGCCTTTCATCCCAAGGCCTCCGTTCAATTCTCAGCCTTTATTTCTCTCTTATTCCTTTGAACCAATCAGATGATAATATAAAATAAATACTAAAAATAAATATTATTTTTAAAAAAATTAGTGATGACACGTTAGCAAATCATGTCATGTTAGCAAAGGGCGTTGACCGGTAGTTAACTGGCGGTTTTCATCCAACGATGGTGAATTTTGAACAAAAATGAAACGTTAGGTGATTGTTTGCACACAAAAAAAAGACTAAAGTGACTAAAAGGTAAAACGTTGACGACTATTTTTAACTTTATATCTATGTCAATTGGGTTACATGTTTTTTAACAAAATGACATGTTTTGTAATAACATGCTAGTTAAGTGACATTTGTTGTAGCTTACCCTAAAGTTAATTCACTATTACGTATCTTATAAAGGGGTAAAACAGTTTTAAGTCCGTCCTTGACTTTTTTTGTCTATATTAATCTTTAAATTTAATTTTTTTTGTCGTTTTAATGATGTGATCTTTTGATATTATATAATGTGTTATGATATTAGAGTGTCATGTCATTAAAATGACAAAAAAATAAAGGAAATCGCCAAAATAGGAGGCTGACGTGGAAAAAATTGAAGGCCCAAGTAGGAAAAGTTATTAATTTTAAGGATTAAATGTTACATCATCTCTTTATAAATTTATTTTGAAAGCTTTAAATATGTTAGGCATCCCTATAGTATTTACAAATTTAAAATTTAGTCTATATCCTTAATTTTAAGGATTAAAATGTTGGTCCATCTCGTCCAATTCTAATATTACTTGATGACATGACATTTAAAACAAAAGATAAAATAATTTTTTAGTCCCATTCATTTACCAATTTAACCTTTAATATTTAAAATAATTAAAATAAATTATTGAACAATACAAATTTTCAATCACATACATTTACAACTTTTTAAGGGTCAAATTGATAATAAAAAATAAACGTAAATGACTAAAATTTATTTTGCATTTTTATAGATGTTAAGTCAACAATTAACAACAAAATTGAACAAAAGTTATGAGAATTGATCAAGATTTTCAAATAAAACAACAGTACAATGACTCAATTTCATAAAATAAAGTATGCTTAATTGTCAAAAAGGTGCCCAACCTATACATTTTTCAAGATTTGTTTTTAAAGTTTTTTCGGGCCACTTTAGTGCCTAACATTTTATTCCATAACTCAAATCATGTTTTTCCATGGCAGACGTTATACATTTTCTGTTATCCAATAAAAAAACGTCACATGACATATTTCTGGTATTTTTTTTATTTTTTTAAATAAAAAAAATTATTTTTATAAAAAACTCAAAAATCATTAATTTCTCTAAAAACCCCTAACCCAAACCCTAAATCCCTAAATTCTTCCCCTCCCACCACTGATTCAGCCACTACAGGCCACCTTTGTTTTTGTCGGCCCCCACTACTGAAAACTCCATCATCCCGTTGTCGAAAACTTTCGGCTTCTAATCGACGATTAGAGGGCGAGAGATGTTGAACTGTGAGGTACACGACGCTTGGGTAGTGAACGGTGAACCGCCGACATGTGGGGATGCCGAATGGTAAAGAAGATGTAATTTGAGAGTTTGATTGAAAGAAATTAAAACTTTGAAGTTTTTTAAGAAGTTTATATTTTAAAGAAATTCAGAAATTAAATAAATAAAAAAATATGCCACATGTTGTGTTTTTATTGGATAACAAACAAATTTTAACGACCGTTGACGGAAAAAACTTGTTTTGAATTACAAAATAAAATGTTAGTCCCCAAAGTAGCCTGAAAAAAATTAGACACCAAACTAAAAAATATATAAATTGAGCATCTTTTTACTATTAAGCTAATAAAATATATGAACTAAAAATTAAATTTTAAAATAGTACATAGACCTTTTGAAAGATAATTTTGACAAAAAATATCATGACGTGGGGCCTCTAGCTAGCTCGAGGAGCTGCCGTCTCTTTGTAGTTTCACCCTTGGAGCACTCGAAACAAGACTCTTTTGGATTTAAGTTTGACCAAATAAATAAATTTTTTAGGATAAACTACATTGTTAGTCACTAATTTTTAGATATTTTACTTTAGTCATCAAACTTTTAAAATTTATATCAAAATAATTAAATTTTTAATTCGCTTTCATTATGACCATTATTGTTAAAAAATGATGATATAATATGTTAAAGTCTTCTTCTTCGAATAAAATCTTAAATTTTAAAATTTACAGCTACCACAAAGGCTAAATTTCTTATTATCAAAATTGTGGCAGGTCAATCCAATGATGGAAATGATTTGTTTGTCCATAGGATTATTATAGTTCAATTTCAAGTTGATCTGACGGTTGACAATGTTGTGTTGAAAAGTTTTGTCTTCTGGTTTTGATTAGGATTTGATTAGAATTTGAGGAGATTAAAAGGTTTTTCAACGATTTTGTACGAAGAAAAGAAAAAGAAAAGAAGATGAATAGTTTAATTATCTTTTTGAGAGAGATATCACTTTTATGATTGATTAACGATTGTCCCGTCTATAAAAAAAATTGACTTTTGTGATTACTGAAAATTAAAAAAATTAAAATTTTTAAGAAAATTTTAACATGTCACATTAGCATTTCCTAACGACAACTATGTAATGAAAATGAATTAAACGTTTTTATGGTTATAATTAAATTTTAAAAGTTTGATAATTTTCCTCAAAATTTAATAAGTACCAATATAAGTTACCCTAAATTTTAAAAGAAAAATAAGAACAAAAACTAACCACTTTAAGGGAGCAGTCAACCTTCTACTTCCCCATACTTCCATTATTTTTTATAAATTGTAATCTAATAAGTTTCACATCATATAAAATTCAATTCATTACCCAATTCATCTTCAGTCACATTTCACGCTTAACTTTTTAAAATTAAATATTTTAGTGTACACAGATCTATCCATTAAACTAAGTCTAAATTATAATATTAAGAAATCACATTGAATAAAACAATCTAAATCTTCCATTAGTTGGGAGAAGTTGGACTACACATGCTTAAAGATATATTTTTTTTAAAGTTAGGGTATACTATTTTTGGTCTCTCAATTTTGTATATATTTCTAATTTGGTCACTTAACTTAAAAATTTTCAATCTCATCACTAAACTCTCTAATTTCACTCATGTTGTTCACTCAATTGTTAAGTGTCTAACAACAACATCATTTTTTTTTTGTGTTTTAAGGCTTTTAGTTACCGACTTTTCCCTTATATTTTAACATTTTTTTCTCATGGTTGGAATCTTTCTGCATTATCGTTTGACCGCCATCGACCATCGGTTACGATATAATTAGTACTAAAATATTCCATTTTCTCTTCTCTTTCTTATTTTTGATATGATTTTCCTTGAAATTGACAGAATTCAAATCAAAGCTTCGACCTTATTTTTATCCGATTTGCAATATTTATTGTCTGATCAATGTGCAATATTTATTGTCTGATCAATCTAGAAGAAAATATTGACAGCGGTAAATCAAAATGAGCCTAAAAATCTTGGTTTAAAAAGAAAGCTCATTTTTTTGCATAAATTTACCCAAAACATTAAACGAGGTTAAAGACTTACAAATGACTAAACGAGTGAATTTAAAGTTCAGTTATGAAATTGATTTTTTTAAGTTGAGTTATTAAAACATAAACATGGTAAAACTGAGTAGCTAAATAAAGTAATTTACTCTTAAAATTATTATATAATAACATGATTGTTTTTTGATAAATAGTTGTGGAGTTTTTAATTTCACGAGTGATACTTGTCAATATATTGTTGTCTTTTATTTATTTAGGAAAATGAAAATAAATAGATCATGATATTTTTTTTAGATGAAAAGGAAATATTACCGTGTGCCGATCATGACTATTTTGAATTCATAGTAGAGTTGAGAATTTCGCCTTTAATATGTCAAATAACAATTTAAATTACATTTTATTTAGTACTATAAAATTATCATAGATAATATGTCAAACCTTTAAAATTGTTTTATAAAAAATTATCATGAATGTATAATCGTATTAGAGTAAAATACCTAAATCATCACTCAATTTTGTTCTTTGACCTATTTTAGTCACTGAACTTTAAAAACGACCAATTTACTCACAAAATTTTATACATTGACTTATTTTGGCCACTCTTTGAAGACATTAATTATTTTATTATTATTTTTATCTTGACATGTCATTCTTATTAATATTAAATGCCAAATGTGATTTAAAAATAAAACTCAAACACATGAAACACCCAAAACCCTACATCAAATCCACCTTCTTCAATAAAAAACCTAAATCCTAAATTTATTTGACCAAATTCATCTGATCAAGCTTCGACGAGGGCTATAACGTCGTTCGTTTGATGATCTGAGACCACCAGTCGAATCCTCATTCCATTCTGAACATAACCCATTCTTTGGCTCACTATCGTTGATCGTCGTTTGCTCGGAAGCAGTTCAAAAACTAATCGGCTTCTTTCGTTTCATCTTGCGTGCCGTCCTTTATGTTTTCCCTTTTAAAATCAGTGTTTGAGTAAGCCTCGTGAGTTCTCTTTTCATTCGTGCTATGAGTGGTTGTTTTGAAACCCTTTCTTTTGTTTGTTTTTTGCTGAGAAATATGATCATTATGGTCACCGTTAGAGCCGCCGGCGGTCGCCGCCGCCAAAGATATTAAACCCTAATTTCATATCACAAGATGGGAAGATTAGGCCTTGTGTGTGTATTTGGGGTTTAAATTTTTTATTGAAGAAGATAGATTTGATTCGGAGTTTTGAGTTCATGTGTTTAAGTTCTGTTTTTTATTTTTAAAATTAATTTTACATTTAATATTAATAAAAATGACATGTCAAGATAATAATAATAATAATAATAATCCATGTTATTAAGTAGTGACCAAAATAGGTCAATATGTAAAATTTAGTGAATAAATTGAATGTTTTTAAAGTTTAATGACAAAAATAAATTAAAGAGCAAAGTTGAGTGATAGATTTAAGTATTTTACCCGTATATCAATCAATTTCCAATGTTATCAAGCTCGAAAATCCCACCACGTGGCAGCCCTACCACGTCGTCGTATTGCCTTGGCCCGCCGTAATTCCCGGTAGCCGTAGCTCGCCAATTTCCATAAATATGTTTTCTCTACCCTTTCCTAAAACAAGTCAGTCACCGTCCGATCAACCAATTAAAACCCCAATCGAACGGGCAACACAATATCATCCATACACCACGCAACACCGTACCACTTCTCCTCGTAGACTGCCAAATTTTGCTTAGCACAGACAAAACACAAGAGAACCGCGTCAACGTATATTGTCTGATGTAATGAAACCAAACTTCAATTTCTCCAAAATGTAAATCATTTCCTTCGCTTTTCCCTTTTAACCTAACCGTTCTTTGATTTAACCTTAGGTTAATTTCATTTACCGTGGTTATTAATAAACCAGTATAAATACAGACCCCTGATCTGTAGCAGAAGCTATCATAACAGCAGATATCTCCGAGAAATAAGAGGGTGATTATCTACTTGTCTGGTTAGTGAAATATTTTCCTCTGCTCCTTTGTCTTTTTAATCGCTGTTCTTGCGTTGATCCCGATTCAGATTACCTTTTGATTTGCTTTTTTACTTTCTTTTCAAACTTGTTCTTCGTCTTTCGGTTTAATCGGGAATTGGTTTGACCTTTTCGTTTTGATAGATCGTGTTTTGTTGATTAATGTTCATAATTTTGAGTTTTTTTGTGTGTTTGAGGTAACAGAAAGAAGAAGACAACATGGGCAGTGAACCATACGAGGAAGCTATTGCAGCTTTGTCCAAGCTTCTCAGGTATTTTTATAACAGTGCCGTACTTTTAGCATTTCTCTCTCCGTTTCCGATATTTCAATTTGCCGTCCTTATCCGTCGTTTTTGACGGCTCTATCGATTATCGAACACGGTAAACCGTGTTTTTGGGGAAGTGGGGTCCAGCCTCGGACCCTTACCTATATTTCTGTTCCCACTAAAACTGTTTAAAGAAAACTCCGTAAGGTTTTTCTTTCATTGGCGTACGTCATCTTCTGTTGCAGTGACAAAGCCGATCTCGTGAGCGTCGCCGCCGCAAAAATCAAGCAGATAACAGCCGTGCTAGAGGCATCCGCCGCCTATCCGACTAAGTTCGACCCGGTCAAGCGGATCGAAACCGGTTTCCTTCGCTTCAAGAAAGAAAAATACGAGTACGTAACTAACTGCTTTCCCCCGTTTTCCTTTCTTCATGTGCCTAACTAATTCGTGTCTTCCCAATTTGACAAAGCGTCATTAATGGCTTTCCTAAAAAAGATTAAGAATTGGATGATTGATTTGTCACTACTATTTTTATTTATTTATTTATATTTAATTAATAAAGAAAGTGGATTTTTAAAAGGTGACAGCGCATGAACATTATTAGTTGCTCAAAAGGAGAAATATATATATATATATATATATGTGGCTGAAATTTTCTTTTCCTTTCTTTCCTTTTTGTATTCATAATAATTAGCTTAACCGGAATCTTTCTTTTTCTTCAAATTTTCCAGGAAAAATCCTGATCTGTACGGTGCTCTTGCCAAAGGGCAAAGCCCCAAGGTTCGCTCGTATCTTATCATAGTTGGTTAACTTTGTTTTTCTTTTCCTTTTATATATTTACCTATTATTATTAATTTCAGACAAGATTGGATTTATTTCACGTGCTAAGCTCAGAGAGATTTGTTGTTTTGTTAATGGAATTGGTCCTTTTTTTAGAAGTATCAATTTTGAACTAAGAATATACTAATAACTCAACAAATTAAACTCCCCGTTACCTTCATAATTGCGTGCTTTGGTTGACTAAATGGGACGTGTATGGCCACTATTTCCACCACTTTCACTTTTGGAAATGGTGGGGAGAAGGAGAAGAATGAATGAATACGCACTAAAAAAAAGTAAAGGTCTGAGATGGATCGTTTAGATTCTGTAGTATTGTCCGGATATCGACAGTTATAACATTTTTTTATTACTTTAACAATATTGATCCTTTTATTTTCCTCTTTCAGTAATTATGCATTATTTGAATGGCTAACAATGCAATCTTTATTCTTTTGGGGAAAAAATTGTATAGTTCTTGGTGTTTGCATGCTCGGATTCTCGAGTCTGCCCTTCCCACATCCTGGATTTCGAACCAGGGGAGGCTTTTGTGGTCCGAAACATTGCCAACATGGTCCCACCGTATGACCAGGTTAGCCTCATGGTTACATCTACCGCCCCCAGTTGATGATATATCTACAAGTTCATTAATTTCTTTCTTTTCGATGCATTTCATGTTTCTGATTTTCTTTGTTGGCTGCAGACAAAATACTCTGGAGTTGGAGCGGCCATTGAATACGCAGTCCTGAATCTCAAGGTGAACCAGTACTGTAACTTTATAACCCACAATTTGCTTTCTTAAATTTATGCCTTTGGAATTGGATTTTTTTTTCAGGTGGAGAATATTGTGGTTATTGGACACAGTTGTTGTGGAGGGATCAAAGGGCTCATGTCCATCCCAGACGATGGGACCACTGCCAGGTAACACCACGACGTTTATTTTACAGGCATTACATATTCATATTCGATACATTTATTTCACTTATGTTTATGTTTGAATTACGAAAAAATGCAGTGATTTTATCGAAAATTGGGTAAGCATCTGTGCAGCAGCAAAGAGCAAAGTGAAATCAGAATGTAACGAGCTAAGTTTCTTGGAGCAATGCACCAACTGCGAGAAGGAGGCGGTGAATGTATCTCTGGGGAACCTATTGACATATCCATTCGTGAGAGAAGCAGTGTTGAAGAAATCCGTGGCCTTGAAAGGTGCACATTACGATTTCGTCAACGGGAAGTTTGATCTCTGGAATCTGGATTTCCAGATTTCACCCGCTTTAGCAGCAGTATGATTGAGCAGTTTCATCATATTTTTACTAATCAAAAGCTCTCTCCTCTTGCAATCAAATTACAATGCCTGCTGCTACAGCTTTTATAATTTCTTGGTGGTAGTCACCAATCGATCTCGGAGAATAATAAATGTTAGAATTTGTGTCGCGTCTTGATTCGTTTTGAATAATTTTCTGTGTTAAAAAAGTGGTGTTTGATTTGTACTCTTTGAAAGAAAATCTTGAGCATAATGGAGCAGTGTTTCCTCCTGTTTTTTGTGTTAATCCCATGATATGATGGAAATCAATTCTAGCAGCGGTTGTTCTCTCGCCCTTTCTTATTTTTCTTGTTTTCCCTCTTTCTTTATCCCTCCCCTTCTCTGCTTTGGCTTTCCTCTTTTAATTAATTAATTAATTTTTAAATTTCAAATCAAACAAGTAAATGGATCAAATTAGTTCATGTAATAAAAGCAAATGGTATCAAAGATGAAGCCATTATTATAATAATGGGCGACAGGGGACAGCACCTAAAGTATTGGAGATAGTCCATATGGGGCAAAGACAACTTGTAGTTATTGCCTGAACGTGGAAGGATCACATTACATGCTATTAGGGGTGTGCAAAAAAATCCGATCCGTTTATCAGTTGATCCAATCCGAAATTTCAGATATCTTATCTATTTTTTTATTTTTTGAATGATTCGGATCGAATATTCAAAAATTTCGGATCGGATACGGATAGTGATTTTACATTCGGGTCGGATATTCGATTATCCGATATCCAAAAATTTCATTTTTTATAGATATGAATCTTGTTATATTCGATACTTTTACTTGTTATATATGAAAAATTGAATTTTTTATGGATACAAATCTTGTTATACTCAATAATTTGTTGATTTTTATATTCGAAAACCTAAAATGTTCATGGATAAGACCGCTAAATTCAAAAAAATAATTAAAATTAACTCATAATTTCGGATATCTGAATATCCGATCCGAAATTTCGGATATCCGAAAATTGAGTATCCAATTTTTCCTATCAGATTCGAATCACTAAAATACCTATCTAAAAATTTCGGATCAGATCGAATATACGAAATGCCCACCCCTACATGCTATTATGTAATTTTGCACGGCTCTGAAAAAACAGCAGCAAAAAACATTGCATCTCTCTTATTTTTAATCTTTTGTTTCCACACATTTTTTGGACCACCGAGCTAAGGTCCCTATACCTTAAGAAACAGTTGGCACTGTAATTGTGAACTGTGAATGTGACCATGCACCCATTCTAGGGTTGTATCCTTGCCATTTGGCAAATTTTTAGTAGCTCCTAAACATCCCTCCACGGTCTCCATCGGTGAGGTACAAGTGATGGGTATATAATATTTCATAAAATAAGTGATGGGCGTATACTTGGATAAACGTGTTTCATACCATGATCGACTACCACCAGTATTTTAATTAAAAAATAAAAATAAATATAATATATTTTAATTAATTTACTTTTTAATTTTTAAATAATTTATAATTATACGTTAAAATTTTTAAATTTTGAATCTTTATAAATTAAATTAATAGTACTCATCATTAGTGGTGCTTATCGATGCTCGTCCAGCGCATTTAAAATCCTATAGCAGAAAAAAAAAAAAAACAAATCTAGAAAGTGCTAGAGCTTTATCACCATTCAGTATCACTCTGATTGGTAGGTGGTTGCGTTTTAGATAGATTGATATTAGTTATTTTGAAAATTTTGAGTTTGAATGTAATATAATTTAAATTTTTGGAAATTACGAAAAGAAAATTAAGAATTTGTATAAATTAACATTAAATTAATCAAATATTAAAATTAAATTTAATAATTAGTTGATCTAGTGGACGAGATATTAGTTTCACAAGTCTGCATTCATATTTTTAACGATAAAACTCAAGCCACGTTGTTTTTCCTGCTCGAAAATTGCTACTACCCTGCGCTTTTTTAAGCATAATATGTTCTGTTTGCAAGTGATATGGCTGCTAAAGTGCTAATTTTTTGTTTAGTATGTTCCTTTGAATTAGAAGGATAGGCATTTTCTGAAGCAACCGACCAATACGCAGTTTCTGATATGAAGGTATGGTCTCTACAACCATTCCATTTCCTTACTTTCTGCCTTGTTTTTGTTAGTGCTAAAGATAAACACAAGACACAACAAAAGCAATATGACATAGTTAAGAGAGCTGAGAAGTTAAACCAGAGCAATGTTGTTTTCGCCATAGTAGTCTCGACTCTCGAGACTCCACCTTCCCATCACCAAAGATGTTACTATCCCTCTTTTCTCGTAGTTTTGCAGCACTAAGTGATTTCTTGACAAAATCACCCTTAAGTATGACGTCTCCTGAAAGCTCAATAAATTCTAGTTATGAATTTTCTTTGTTGCCTTAACTGCAACCTGCTCACTTGACATGCTACTTAATATTTTAGCTATAATTTATAGTCAATTTAGACCTTAACCATTTTTGTTAAGGTAACAGGCATGAATCGAATAAGAGTTAATGTCTGGGTGACTATATTTGTTATTTATCAATAATTGTAGTGATTCAAATGTTAATTTAAAAACGTAAATGATCAAAATAAAATTAACCTAAACTTCAGTGACCTTGAGTGTAATTTACCCTGGATTATCTGTACGGTTACGATATGCAATCCAAATTGAGATAAAACGGACGATGGATATTGACGCAAACCATTTAGCCGACTTTGACTGTGTTAACTACTAAGTCTCGTTTCCTAAACAGATTTCTCTCGCTTTTTCTCTCTAATCCCCGTTTTCCTTCGCTCTCCTAATCGGTAACAACCAAATTTGTTCTCTTTTTTAGGCAAATTTGCAATCTGTTGGTTTCTTTCGTTTGTATTTCATTTGAAAATTTTATATACGATTCTGTTAAATTATCATAGACGAGAACCAGAGTACTATAATTCGTTATATTTGATTGATTATATTCGCTGATCTGTCTGTTTTCTATCGGAATCTGTATTTTTAGGGCACAGTTAGGGATTTTACTGTTTATATATATATATATTTAAAAAATATGATTAGGCTTATATTTTATTATTGTTAGAAGTTCAAGCTGATTAGATCGAAGTCTTTTTATGATTTTTTTTGTTGAACGAACAGCTTGGATCTTGAATTTTGCTAAAAAAATCTATTGGAGTTTCACCATTTAAGGTTTTTTTTTTTTTTGAAAAAATATGCGGAATGTACTGAATCATTTGCTCTGCTTCTCCACAATTTTTTTTCTTCCAAATCTGGTTTATCTTGTAGATTCTCTGATGGTACATATCTCAGTACTTTGTTTTTGAAGGTATTGAAATGGCGGAATCAAAGTCATTGAGGAAACCTGTTTTCACCAAGGTGGACCAACTTCGCCCTGGCACTAGTGGTCACACTCTTACTGTCAAGGTTGTCAGTACAAAGATGGTATTGCAGAAGGGTCGGGCCGATGGTCCTCAGGTTCGCCAAATGCGAATTGCTGAATGCTTGGTTGGAGATGAGACTGGAATGATTATCTTTACTGCTAGAAATGAACAAGGTATGTTCTTATAATTTGAGTAATACTTTTACTTTTCTTGTTACTAGAGGTTTCATTTGTCCTGCATCATACAATGTCTCATTTAGATAGCTTTATTTTTATTTTTTGCATTTCACTTGGGGAATTTTGCCGTCACTGGTCATTTTTGTATTATATTATCTTTCTCTTTCAGACAAATAAAGCAACATTGGTTTCATGGTTAAACTGCTTGTAATGGAAGCAAACTGTATTTTGATGTAAAGATTGAGTGTGGCCGAATTCCTTCAACACAGTTGATCTGAGATTACGGTTGCTGATAGTATCTGGGATTTGTGATCAGAATGAATGCTAGTTGTTGTTTTTGAAATGACAAGGAGATGTATCTTCATAGACACTTGAGTGACCATGCCAAATAGGGTTCTCATAGCAAACAATGCTTGGTGGACCTGTTTTCTAATCACCCATATGTCATCCCCAAGTATCTCCATTCTTCAACGTAATTAAGTTGCATGCAGCACATGCTTACAGATTTGACATATGCTAGTCTTTGATCATTGTTGATGCCTTGTTTCGACAATTCCTTTCCAAATCCATTTTCTCATCAGCTTCATCCAATTAGTAGCACATGACAATCAGTAATGCCTCTAACATAAAGGAAAGCTTTGATCGCTTGAGCTAGCCATTAGTTTGCATTATTAATATAATATGCCATATCCATTATGATTGGCTCTAGGGCCTATTTTCCAAAACTTTTGAGTATTTCTCACTTGGCTAAGGCTTCTACATCTAACCATTCCAAATATTGCATTGCATCTATTATGGTATCAAACTTTATTATGGGTGTATTGTTGATCCCATAGATGATGCTTTAGGTGTTCAAGGGCATTCTGCTGCTTATAGTTGATGATTGAATTCATTCATCTTTTGTTTCTTACTGTTGCATAACCCTTATTTCTATTTAATTTGAAGTGGGATGGAAATCTTTTGATTTCTGGACTTGAATATTTTGATATCCAAAGAAAGCAGAATAGTTTGCAACAAAGTTATACAAGCTGCTCATCCACCCAAAAACAGCTACTAAGAGGCTTAACTTGGCTGAATATATCCTAGCTTTTCTACATGTCATGCGGAAATATAAGAGAACTAACAATAGATCATATAACTACTAAAATATGTAGGAATATAGCTCCTGGAGACTTTGATTTTTCAGATTGTCTTCTAGAGTTGCCTTTTGCTTCTCAATATGATACATGTCTTCCGTTCAAGCTAACTTATAAGTAAGACTGGACGATTTTCCTCCGAAATTATTTATCCTCCAACTAAGCTTCATCTTACTAGCTATCAGGTGCCGTTGCAATATTACAGGTCTGTAACATGCTTTGCCTTACTGCCTCTGAAAGACTGAAACAACAATGCAAAAGAAGAAGATATGCTCTCATTTTCATTACAAAAGTGTAAAAGTACCGAGTTTAGTGTTATATATTCCAAGCCTTGAGAAAATCTTCTCAAATTGTCCAATTTGCTAATCATGGTATCAAATAAAATTTAGGCACATGCACAGGAAACCAAATTAACCATACCGGGGAGTGAAATTTCTTCTATGAGATCTTACTTGATAGTGGTTATGAATTGTTTCCTTGATCATTTCAATATGTCCTTGTCTTGTTATTATTCCTCAATCAAATAGGGAAAGCAACTGACATGTTTTCTTTGTTGGAAGGTCACAGATCTAGTTCCAACTAACATAGTCTTGTTCTTTTTCTTTTTTTCTTCTGTTGGCAGTGGACTTAATGAAAGAGGGGACTACTGTAACTTTTCGCAATGCAAAAATTGACATGTTTAAAGGATCAATGAGGCTTGCTGTGGACAAGTGGGGTCGTGTTGAGGTTGCCGAACCTGCTAATTTCACTGTGAAGGAAGATAACAATCTGTCACTCATTGAGTATGAACTGGTTAATGTTGTCGAAGAGTAACCTTTCTGGATGGTGTTTGCAGTGCGATCATATCATGACCCAAAATAAAATCAACTTCAGTAAATGTGTTACCCTAATCTACGCAACATCTCATCTTCAAAATGCTTATGGAAGTTCACTTATAGGAAGGAAAAATCTGGAAGCTAGTGTGTAGTACTCAAAAGTTTCCTTTTGCCGTTGCAGCAACAAATCCAGCGAAACCTTTTGGTTGCACCGCCAAATAGATGGTGATGGCTGTAAACTTTAGTGTTAAGAACAACTAGCTTTTAGAACTTGCTTCCATATCTTTACTCATATGTATTTTCTGGGCTGTGAACTGTTGTCTATTTCGTTTTAGCTTTTAGAACTTGCTTCCATGTCTTTACTCATCTGTATTTTTCTGGGCTGTGAACTGTTTTCTATTTCGCTTTTAGATTATGCTTAAGAAGTTTAACATTATAAAATGTATGCCTACGGATTACTCAACTTATCTCTTGCTTGTCTAATCTTTTCTTGTTCTGGTCTAGTGTTTTTTCTTATTCATCTTTCTTGATTCGAGAAGGGGATTTAAAACCGAGATTTTCAAGTAGTAGCGGAATACATGCAGGTGTGATTGGGTGATTCTTTTACTTCAAACTTTGATAGCATTCTAAGTTGCGTGGTATAATATTTTTTGTTGCAACCGAAAATGAATAGCAGGCGCATATTGATTTTCCTTGTAACAAAACATATAGCATTTTAAGTTGCGTGTTATTAATATTTTAAGTTGTAACATAATACGTTAGCTGGACCAACTTAAAATGTTATATGTTTTGATAATATTTTAAATTTGTCATTTTCTAAGACTGATGCACAACAGACTCACCTGGAAAATACAGGTTTCAGTTACAGGTCTTTGGAAAACTCTTGGTTTTTTGTGGCCGAGAAGGCGTGAGCCAAAATTACATGGGACTATTAAAAATACAAAATAGCTGAGAGTAATATTTTAAATATTTTATATTGTTTATACTATAGATTCCATTTGTATTTTTTATAATTGTTTTATTCTATTATTTCTCGTATATATAAGTTAATATTCTTAGCTAATATTTTGTAAGTTAATATTCTTAGCTAATCCTTAGATCTTCTGCAATTTTATTTCGTTCCGTATTGTTTTGAAGTCCTTATGAACACCGTTGAGTCTGCTTTAAAATCGTTTATTTTAACTTTTAAAATCATTTATCTTCTTTTTCAAACTCTTTAAGCAGGTTGTCTGGGTCCGCACTTCTATGACGTTTTTTTAAAAAAAGAACTGAATTTCTCTATTAACATTTTATCATCAACACCTTATATTGTCTATTTTTTTAAAAAAAAAATTAATTTGTTTCTCAATTTTCCTATTGACAACTTGTTTCAGTCTATTCATCTCAGACATCATTTGTTTCGTTAAATCACTATCCCATCGTATTAAAGATTCGCTTTACTCACAATAGATAATTAATATAAGGGTAAAACTTTAATACACAGGTTTTACACAAGCATACGTATTTACACTATAAAAACTCAAATTTTAAATATCTAACCTTAACCTTAAAAACTAAACTTTAAACTCTATACACTAAATTCTAAACACTAACATTAAATTCTAAACCCTACAACCTAAACCCTTAAACCTTAAATCCTAAACTAAAATCATAACCCCTAAAACTAAAAAACAAGTATAAATTAAAGTTTACACGGCCTGTATATCAAAGTTTTTTCTTTAATATAATACTCAAAAAACATTATTTTACGTCTCTTCGAAACTTTTTATCTTTCAGTGTTTTTTTTCGTCCGTCAGTTATTTGATTTTAAATTTCATATTCACAACACAATATTAATATGACAAATAAGTTTTACTAATTTCTCATAACAAATGATAATTTAATTTTACCTTTAAGATTGCAATACACATTTTAAGTAAACGTGCCTTTCTGATTTTTGTAAATAATTTCTTGTCTCAATAAACGTATTGTAAATATACTTAGCCCAATTCACTTTACCTTATAAGTACTTGTCGCACAACAATTTCATATAATCCGCACATGGGCCTATCTCACCAGTAGGACATAAAAAAACTCTAATAATGTACAACACCCTTGTTTTCAATGTATCCCCTTCAAAAGCACTAAAAATTATATTTTGCTTGATTTTTGCATAAGTAACAAATGTGTTGATGTTATACTTTGCATCAAGTTCTCTATCATTCTCACTCGACAATACTTCATGAACAGCACCACCTTTATTCTTCATGTTCAATATAGCTTCTACATCTTTAACAAATACAATAATGTTGTGTCTTTCAAACTCAATAACACTCATTCGAACATCAAAATATTTCATCAATTTCTCACATAGGTCGGTATAGAATGCACGATTTTATATAAACATATGAGCCAAAACTATTTTTTCAACAACAAGATCAATTCTCATCGTCTTTATTTTTTTGTACAATTACTTATGATTACACCTTGTCTCAAAAGATGTCTACAGGAGATAAGATAATAGTTATTACGTCGATCTTAATATTAACTTATACTATATCAAACAAAAAATATTTTTATACTATTATTACCTTCTTCGGGAAGTATGATTTATATAGTCTTCGTATGTCACGTTCTCTTTCTTAGTTTTATCAATGTAAGGTTGTTTTTCTTCTTTCGACATGTTCTCTCATTTTTTGCCTAACTCTTTTTCAACTTAAAAATGAGCAATGACAAATTCAAATAAATTTAACATTTTACATACGCCTTTAACAAACATCAGAAACCGCTGAAACCTATCACATTAGTCATTTTTTCTTAGTTTGATTCATCTTCATACATTCACCTTGACTATAAAACATTAAAATAACAAATGTATCTATTTAATTATTCATTCTGAGATACAATAAGAATACGTAAATATCAACTTACTAAAACTTAATGAAGTGAAGACATATTTTTTGCGCGTACGGCCTATCGCATATGGCCAACATCTCAGCACCAACTTCATTAGCAACTTAATCAAAAACGGGATTCAAATTTGAAGTCTCCATCTTAAGGATTAAATCTTCACATGAATCAATGCAGAAACAAACCAACTCACTCATAAATAAACACATCCTCATTACTAACAAATTTAACTTTTTTAGGTTTAAAGAAACGGAAAGGGTAACATTTAAAAAAACAAAACATGACAAAAATTTTATTCCGAATTGATGAATAATATTCAGTTTAAACATATTTTCTCCAACAAGAAACACAATTCATACCAAAATTTTGAAACACAAACCCTAAATTTCAAGTGTTTCACAAATAAACAAACTTAAGGTTTCGATAGTTACCTTCATTTTGTTCGAAATAGAAAAACTTCAGAACGATTGTACAGATTCAATTGTAGTCCTAAATTGTTAGAAATAAATTGAGGTTTCGATCATTTACATTGGCCGAACATTTTTTTTACAAATGGAGAGGATTTTTCAGATTTTCAGTAGGGAAATGATTTCTAACCTTAAAATGTTATTACAAAGATGAAAGTTCGATTCTCATTTTAGGGATGACTTTAATCACTAATAGTACCAAAACGACTAAGTAAGTTGTGAGACCTACAAAAAACTGAAAATATGTATCGTTAAACCAAAAATATTATATGCATCTAATTTTAGGTTGCTATATTCGTTTATGAATTTCGATACTTGGCGCTTCAACCTAATATGTTATGTATTTTCTTTACTTTTACGGTTTTAACGTCTAATTTTATCCATCCAACATACTATATGACATGTTTCATACTGATTTATAAGTTTCGAAACTCATTATACAAACATGTATTATTAAAGGGACTTTAAATATTTCTATTTTATAATTTTTCTACAGGATCCGGTACATGCATAAAAGTTTCGAAACCAAGACAAAAACATTAAACGTGTTAACCCTAAAATGTTATTTTCACAATAAAAGTTTTTGATACCCTATATCAAACTCCAATACATCTTCTGTCGACGTTTATTTTCACAAACTTTACTCACAACTTATGTTTAAATATTTATCTACCGATTCTGGTATATGTCTCAGAGTTTTGAAACTTTACCGTTCATCTTAAAAGTTATGCGTTAATATAACATTTTAGGTTGCAACAAGAATGTTATCCCCATAAAGTTTCAATACTACTTACTAAGTTTCGAAACTTATCGATATCAACCTCTTACTGGTTTCATGTGTTTTTCTTGGAAATTTAAATCTAACGATCAAAATCAAAAGTTTTCCCATCTAATAGCTCTAACAACCCGTCATTTATTAGCTATATACTAACATGCCTTTCTTTATACGCGTCCAATATATTTTAAAAACAAGTAATTTTAATTTAAACATTCAACTCAATCAAAATAATTACCTTCCAACAAGAGCAAACTAAATTGAAGTTCGAGTAAGCGATGTAAAAAAGAGAAGTCATTGTCAAGCCCACGCTTGCAATAACAACAGACATTCACCAATACCCATTATCTTTTCACTATTTTTTAGTATAGTGCCCTTGCACAACTCACAATTCAAGAACGCTAATATACTGATCTTCTAGCAGCTTCCCAAGGAGTATCCAAAAATGTAGATACCGTATATAGACCAAATAGCCAGATTTATCCGACTTTAGTATTCCTCTAATGAGCTGCATAATATATATGCTCGACTTGCCTCATAAATCTCATAAACCGTACTATAGGCATTGAGTTAAAATTGACTTTGCGATCAAGTCAGTTTGATACGAAACTCTTTCACATCAGTTCTATATGGTATATTCTCAAGATATTTTTCGCAAATACTTTGAGTTGTACTATCAGTATTATCAACTAATGGCTTCTCATTTACTGAGACCCCGATAAGAATGACCACGTCTTCTAGCATGATCGTTAATTCTCCTTACGACATATGAAATTGTAATACCCATTTTTTATCCGGACCCCAAATTATATTCGAACCATTTACCCTATTCCAAAAAATACATACAAAATTCAAAAAAAAGGCAAAAAAGGGGGCATGTCGCCCCATGCCCTGCCACATGCTCCCATACCCTTCAATTCCCCACATTCCACGCCACCCCTCCCCTATAAATAGACAAGGTGCAATTGAAGGGGAATTGGAATTGAAATGGCAGCAAGGTAATCGGCTGGGTAGCCAAATAAGAGAGCAGTGCTCTCGGCTACCCCAGGGCCAAGGGGCAGTCCCCTCGGTCCTAGTCGGTTCGATCGGGGTCCTATTTTAGGTCTGGTCTAGTTAATATTTTTGGAGAGGTCGTGGTAGATCTCGGTGGAGTTCAGTCGGGGTTCGTCATTCGAACTCCTAGTTAGGTATATTTTCTTTCCTTTTTATTTATTTTGTAATTTTTATATTTTAATGAATTAGTAGTTAATTTAAAATTGTGTTTTTAATTTGTATGTTTATCTATGTTTTAGATTAGTATGTTTTAAATTTATGTTTTATATTAGTGTTTTATTTATGTTAGATATGTTTTTATTTATAAGTTAGATTAATATATATGTATGTATGTTTTAGATTATTATTTTATTTATGTTAGATATGTTTTTATTTATGTGTTAAATTAATAGTTATGTATGTATGTTTTAGATTAGCATTTTATTTATGTTAGATCTGTTTTTATTTATGAGTTAGATTAATATTTATGTATGTTTTAGATTAGTGTTTTATTTATGTTAGATTTTGTTTTTATTTATGTGTTAAATTAATAGTTATGTATGTATGTTTTAGATTAGTATTTTATTTATGTTATGTTAGTATTTCATTATGTTAGTATTTATTTATATTTTTTATCGCAAGGTATTTATTTATATTTGCCATGTTTTAAGTTTGCATAATGGACATATATTTTGTCAATGCGGTGTCCTTTTATTCGAGCGTAAACGGGGCCAGTATCAGGCGTAGTGATAGTGGTTGGGCGTTTACTCTCGAATAACGGGGCCTTTAAAATCTACTCGCATTTATAACCGAATTTTAATCTAATCGTCACTTTAATCCGGAAAGTTTAATATTAATAAAGCGGTAATTATTAAAAGTACCAATTTTGGGCGGTGTGGGGTGCTAATCCTTCCCCATCCGTAACCGACTCCCGAACCCATAAATTTTAAATCTCTGGTTTTTTACGGTGCCCGGCCTACCTAAGTGGCCGGTGGCGACTCCAATTTTAAATAAAACACGGGTTTTATAAAACCCCACGCGGAAGAAAAATTTTCCAAAAATAAAAACACATCATTTTTAGCGAGAAAAAAACATCGCTACAGATGGCGACTCCGTTGGGGACTTTTTTTGTTTTTTAAAAAACAAATGAGAGTCGAGCCTTTTCAAATAATTACCGCTTTATTAATATCAGAAATTCCGGATTTAAGTGACTATTAAACTAACATTCGGTTATAATTGCGCGTTCATTTTAACACATTTAAAATATGGCGTATAAACCCGTTTTTAAGTGGGGGGAAAATGCTAATGCTTTCGTGGAGATATCGTTCTCCCGTATGGGCCTAGCAAGTACCTTCGGGGCTCAAGTACCTTATACTTTCGTGAGGATATCGTTCCTTCGTATGGGTATAAGCGAATGGGTCCCCCTGAATTGAACCCAGTTGAAAGGAGCCTATAATGGGTGATGACCGGGGGCCTTGCTACTCTTAGTATAAGACAGCGAGGACAATTCGGGTACTTCTTAGCACCAAAACTGCATATAGTGAGCCGTAGGAGCGAACCCTTTACAGCCATGTGAAACTCTGTCCGATTAGTGGTCACCCTATTTAGGCTCTAGTGCCTTGTTTCTTGTTTATGTACAGTTTTTATTACTCTATTTTTTTTATATTTATCATTTGTTTTATTTAATCATTTTATTTGGTACTAACTCGTCTCGTTTTATTCTCATCGCACTGAGTTCACCTGCATCGTTGCACAACATCATCACAATCTTAATTTTGCATTGCATCGATTTAGGACACATTTTCCATGCATTCATTTTCAGAATAATAAAACTAATCCTCGGGTTGCCCCATTAAATACAACAAAGATGGTCGATCTAGCACCTTACAAAGCTTCTTACAAAAGTTTGATCTTGGGGCATGTCCGAAAGCACCCCCACATCTTTTACAAATAGTGTGCCTCTAACAAGGCCTCAGTCCGGGGGTATTCTTTGCCAGGGTCCACCCTTCATTGTCAAGTCAAACTCTTGCATCATTGACCACAGACTATAAAATTGCACCCAATCAAAAAATAATAAGCTACCATGAACCAACACAATTTGTAAACCCAACCTAGGGGGCAACAGAATCCACACTCAAAGTGTCAAATTCAAGAACAATTTCAGACGATGGCATATGGATGAATAAAATGTTGGGGCATGTACCCCGATGACTGATCGAACTCAAGTTGAGGTTGGGGCACCGTCACATACAAAAAACCAAGATCCTGACGGGACCAGTGAGGAGTCGGGCATCCCTTTGAGGGCAAAAAAAAATCATATCACATTCATGCATTTAGATTGCATTCATCTTGCATTAAACCATTGTTGCAAACGTCATACATTTAGATTAAGTGCATACACCAAAATTACCATACATTTAGGGTAGACACATGCATTAGATACATTCATGCAATCTTGCTTGTACATAACAGGTCTAGGAAAAGACCGAGTACCCTCGACATGGGGGCAATGACAAGAAGGCCAACCCTAGTCTTGAAGGAGGCCAAACACGAAGAAGATGGAAACACCCAAAATAAAAGGTATCAGCGACAAAATCTTTGACAAATACTGACCAATGTTTTTCTTTTGTAGGATTTGATTCCTCCGACGATGGTGTGACGGATGCGAACAAAAATTCTTTCTAAATCATGCCCTCTGTCGATAGAAAATATATACAAAATTAAAAAAAAAGGCAAAAAATGTGGCATGTCGCCCCATGCCCTGTCACATGCTCCCATACCCTTCAATTCCTCACATTCCACGCCACCCCTCCCCTATAAATAGACAAGGTGCGATTGAAGGGGAATTGGAATTGAAATGGCAGCAAGGCAATCGGCTGGGTAGCCAAATAAGAGAGCAGTGCTCTCGGCTACCCCAGTACCAAGGGATCCCCTCGGTCCCTAGTCGGTTCGATCGGGGTCCTATTTTAGGTCCGGTCTAGTTAATATTTTTGGAGAGGTCGTGGTAGATCTCGGTGGAGTTCAGTCGGGGTTCGTCATTCGAACTCCTAGTTAGGTATATTTTCTTTCCTTTTTATTTATGTTGTAATTTTTATATTTTAATGAATTAGTAGTTAATTTAAAATTGTGTTTTTAATTTGTATGTTTATCTATGTTTTAGATTAGTATGTTTTAAATTTATGTTTTATATTAGTGTTTTATTTATGTTAGATATGTTTTTATTTATAAGTTAGATTAATATATATGTATGTATGTTTTAGATTATTATTTTATTTATGTTATATATGTTTTTATTTATGTGTTAAATTAATAGTTATGTATGTATGTTTTAGATTAGTATTTTATTTATGTTAGATCTGTTTTTATTTATGAGTTAGATTAATATTTATGTATGTTTTAGATTAGTGTTTTATTTATGTTAGATTTTGTTTTTATTTATGTGTTAAATTAATAGTTATGTATGTATGTTTTAGATTAGTATTTTATTTATGTTATGTTTGTATTTCATTATGTTAGTATTTATTTATATTTTTTATCGCAAGGTATTTATTTATATTTGACATGTTTTAAGTTTGCATAATGGACATATATTTTGTCAATGCGGTGTCCTTTTATTCGAGCGTAAACGGGGCCAGTATCAGGCGTAGTGATAGTGGTTGGGCGTTTACTCTCGAATAACGGAGCCTTTAAAATCTACTCGCATTTATAACCGAATTTTAATCTAATCGTCACTTTAATCCGGAAAGTTTAATATTAATAAAGCGGTAATTATTAAAAGTACCAATTTTGGGCGGTGTGGGGTGCTAATCCTTCCTCATCCGTAACCGACTCCCGAACCCATAGATTTTAAATCTCTGGTTTTTTACGGTGTTCGGCCTACCTAAGTGGCCGGTGGCAACTTCAATTTTAAATAAAATACGGGTTTTATAAAACCCCACGCGGAAGAAAAATTTTCCTAAAATAAAAACATTTTCTTTTTTTAGCAAGAAAAAAACATCGCTACAGAAATGTATGTGTTTTTAATTTGCAATGTTCAATTAGAACAATAATCAACTCGAAAACTAACTTGTACCCACGAATAAATATCGCATGATAAAATCTCACTATTTACAACCATTGAATGATTTTATCGTCTGAATTTTTTTTTGTCATGCTCCAATGATACTTTCTCCATAATCTGTAATTAATGCATTAATCTAAACATAATTATCAACAAATTACAAAAGTAATTGATTGTTTAATAAATAAACTATTAAAAATTGTACCATCTGTCAATCCTGTAATCTCAACAGAAGAGACAAAACTAAATGACAACTAAAAAGTATTAGTAATTGAAGACTAAATCTACTATATAAATAATAATAATAATCATAATCGGTCCGCGACCCCTGGATATCGAAGGCGTTGCTTAGGGTGATCTCATAGTTCCTACGGGTGGAGACGATGAGGTTGGTCCATGAATTTTCTTCTCTTTTTTTTGCCGCATTTCGCTCAAAGGGTTAAAGGAAGATAGTGCATCGTAAGGGCCAACAGGGATCCCAAGTATCCCTAGGGGAGCCGCCGACAAATAAAAAATAAAATAAAATAAAATTTAGGGGCAAAGCATTTAGGGGCTTTACCCAATGAGCAGAGGAGCAAAGCATTTAGGGGCTTTACCCAAATCAAGTGCCCAATCTACAACAAGCTTGCTGTCACATTCCATGATTAACCGAAGTTTCTTGAACCAAATTGATGAAACAAATGCCCTCCAAGCTTGCCTTCAACGCAAGGATCTCAAAAATAATAGGGAATCAGAACCAATCGAACGCGAAAAAGATAAAAGCTTGTCACCTTGATCGTCTCTCAATACCTCTCCGATGCCACCGGTACTACCATCCAATTTCATAGCCCCGTCCACATTCATCTTGAGAAAACCAGCAGGTGGGGGGGCACCATCTTGGGGATTTACTTACTTTGTTAACCGAAATAATAGCCCCACATATTACTAAAATGATTCCAGATTTTCAATGCTACATCACAAGAGAATAATAAATGGCTAATAGACTCAGGATAATCGCGACAAAAATGACAAAGTACATCACCTGAACGGAGACTATTTCGATGAAGCAGTTCCAGTTTTACTGGGATTCTTCCCCGGCATAATTGCCAAATTATGCCAATTTAAGGCTTCAACTTTCGGAGGAGCCACCTTCAGCCAGACCAGACTCTGCCACCTAACGTTCGGGCAAGCATCATTACGCAATAAATCCCCTATAGATTTAGTAGAATACAGCCCATCGCTAGATCCCAACCACTTGATCCACTCATGATCCAAATTTGAGCCATTAAAAGTGGATAAGGTGTTCATAAAAGAGTTCCATTGGGAAATCTCTCAATCAAAAACTGTGTCTAAGCTCAATCGAGCAACTTCAACCAGAATCATTGTACGCCCCAAATTCTGAGATATACCCCGACTTGTTTATAGCCAGAGCAAAGATTCGGGGGAAAGCCATCTTAAGAGGGCGATCACCCACCCACTTATCAGACCAGAATCTAATGGAGTTGTCGTCTCCTACTTGAATTCTGAAATTTTCCTTGATACACGGACCAATTAGATCAGGGCAATGAAAAGAGGATACAATACCCCTCCAAATCCAAGATGCTCTTCCTGCCATAGGAGGGAACATAATAGCGTTATCATAAGAGTATTTGCAGGAAACCACATTTTCCCAAAGTTCATAGCCCCATTACCAAATCTCCATGCCCATTCGCCCAACAGGGCTCTGTTTTTAACTCCAAATCCACTATATCAAGGCCACCGAGATTACGAGGAAGGCAAACATCTTTCCAACTTATCCAGTGTATCCTCCTTTTATCTGGAGAGTCTCCTCACAGAAAATTGGCCATGATGCTCGAGAGTCTCTTGTAAACTGAAACTGGCATTTTGAAGAGAGAAAGAAAATAAACCGGGAGGCTGGAAAGAACAGATTTAATCATAACTAGTCTGCCTCCGAAAGATAGGTTTTTAGACTTCCACCCAACAAGCCTCTTCATAGAATTAGAGATAACCGGATCCCAAATACTTGCATTGTTTCTAATTGCTCCAAGAGGGAGACCTAAATAATCCGATGGAAAAACACCAACCAAACAGCCTGTTGAAGCAACCCAATTATTTAAGACACCATCGATATTAATACCGAAAAGTCTACTTTTCTTGAGATTTAATTGTAGACCAGACGCTAATTCGAATACACGAAGAACTCTCTTAACATTTAGAACCTGTTGTTCAGAGTCCCCACAGAATATCATGAGATCGTCGGCATATTGTAAATGGGAGATTAGGACCACATTAGACTCACGGCCTATCATAAATCCCAAGAACAATCCCACATCATTAGCTTTACTCAAGATAAAATTAACAGCTTCACCAACAAGATTGAAAAGCAAAGGGGAGAGGTGTCATCCTTGTCTAAGACCCCTGGCAATCTTGAATTTCTCCGTTGGAGCTCTATTAACCAGGATGGAAATCGAAGCAGTCGTAATACACTGAAAGATCCATCAGCACCATCTGGAGCCAAATCCCATTTTTACCATCACAGAAATGAGAAAATCTCAATTCACTGAATCATATGCCTTCTTGAAATCGATTTTAAAAGCGACTCCTTTACGCCCAGCCTTGAGCATATCAATTGCCTCATTAGCAATGAGAGCGCAGTCCAACATTTGCCTATGAGGAATGAATGCGAATTGACAATTACTTACTAGACCAACAATGCATCCGCGAAGTCTGTTGGCAATATCCTTCGACAAAACTTTGTATACACCTCCAACCAAACTTATGGGGCGGTACTCATCAAGAGAAGACGGATTCTGCTTTTTTGGAATCAGAGTAATAAACGAATAATTGATGCACTTCTCCCAATCTTTCCCATTATAGAAGTCTGAGAAAAAACTAAGTCCTCTTTGAATAACTACCAATACTTCTTAAAAAATCCCATGTTGAATCCATCAGGTCCCGGAGCCCGATTACCATCAGTCGAACAAATCGCGCACCAGATTTCATCCTCAGTGAAGCTAGCCTCTAAAGCAATGGACTGAGCAACAGTTAACGATTTGAAATTTAACCCCAGATCTTCAATAGGCAGTGACAATTTCTTATTATAGGCTTTAAAAATGTAATCAGAAATCCCCTTCTTGATTGACTCTGGATCAGACAGATTAGCACCATTAAAACACAGCGAGTGGATAGCGTTTGCTCTATTTCTAGCTGAGGCTGCAAGGTGGAAAAACTTCGTATTCCTATCTCCTTCATGGAAACACTTCACCCTGGACTTTTGTAACCACACTCTTTCTTCGATTGTATAAAGATGCCATGCCTTCGATTTAAGTAATTTGATTTCGGCAATGACGCTGGAATCCGGGGAGCTATTATGAACTTTGCCTTTAAGTGTAGAGATTTTACCTTCAAAGGCTTCAATTTCCCCTCTCAAATTCCTATTCCGACCCTTTGACCAGTTTGTAATAGCCATTTTGGTTCCCTTAAGGAGTCCTCCAATCCTAACACCACGAGTACCACGTTTCAGCTTCTGAACAGCTTCAGAGATCATAGGTTCGAAATCCTCATCTTCAAACAGATATTGAAACATTTGAAGGGCTTCGGCCCCCAATTAACAGCATCCTCGCATAACAGAACATCATTGTGGTCCGAGAGAGATTTATTCAAAAGCTTTTGGGACAAACTTGAGAAGGCTAACAAGATCCCAACAGAGATTAGAAACCGATCCAGGCGGATTGTTGTTGGGGGATCCCTATTATTGCTCCAAGTGAAGGAGCCACCAACCAGAGGCAGATCCATCAAGTCGGTCTCGGCAAGAAATCTTCTGAATACATCCATCTGAACTAAATTCAAAGAGAAGCCAATCTTCTCATCTGTCATCAAGAAAGAACTAAAATCTCCCCCGATACACCAGGGGATGTCAAAGCTATTTAAGAACCCAGCCAAAGTAATGAAAAACTCCTCCTTCTCAGAATCAATTGACGGCCCCGTATATATTAACGAAGCCACAAAGTAAGTTATTACCAATCAGCTTACTCCTAACTGCAATATACCTTCGAGTCACGTAAACCTGCTCTACCAAAAAAAAATAATAATCAGGGTACCAAAATAGAATAAGGCCCCGCGCCGAACCCACGGCAGGAGAATGGATCATCTCACAATTCCCAGCATACCATACTTTCCTTTTAAACGAGACAGGGATATTTTCCAACTTGGTTTCTTGGAACATAACCATACCCGGCTTATTTGCCCGAATCACCTTAGCGGCTGCCCTTATTTTTTCACTCCGACCAAAACCTCTCACATTCCACGTTAAAACGGAGAAATTCATAGCAAAAATAGAAATCCCAAAATATTACCTCAAGGAAGAGCACCCAACCGAACCAGCTTATACCCCACCCTTAATTCCATCTCCAATTCGCAAACCTTTCTAGTAACTTCATCTTTCCCACCCTTGAAAGAAATCTCAAGAATCTTACTCACTTCCCAGACCACCTCCGCCTCCTTAGCACAAGCATCATCTCGAGAATATTCACCCTGTGACTGAATTCCAGAAACTCCAAATCGTCTTCTAGGGAATCCCTGACAACTCTTCTTACCGATCTTCTAAAGGATGCATTCGAGTGCCCATCTGCTGGAAGACGAAACATTGATGGGGCTTTAATGGGTGCGCCACCCCCAAGGGATAGGGATTCATGAACAAAATTGCTTTCTTGCTCAGAGAAATCAAGAGAATCTTGGACGATGAGGAAAGACAAGCTGTTGGGCACAAAGGAGTGACCCGAGCTAATGCCATCAGAAAAAGAGGGACCTAGAGAAGTTAAAGATAGGCCCACTTTTGTTTTAGAACCCGGAAGATGGGTCACGCCCTAGAGCTTTATTCGGCCCGTTACCATAACCCAACCCATCCGTATCAGCAGAGAAAACACACGTGTCTGTAGCCTTACCCTTTCCTCTCAGATCAAAAAAGGGCTGGACATCTGACACTATTTGGGGCTTAACACATACAGCTGGCGAAACCGTTAAATCCACAACCTTTTTAGGACTAACTGCGCCATCAACTCCGGGTTTTAATTTTTTGTCCAGTTTCGAGAACAAACCTTGGGATTCATAAAGGCCATGCGGAAGATCAGGCGACACAGACTCCACTACACCGACATCAGCCTCTGGCATTTACGGCCAGATATCTGCAAAGTGTTCTTCTACATCTTTCTGAGAATCGGCCGTAGACATGGAATTTAAATTTAAATTCTACTGCATTTAAAATTATAATAATAAATCAACTTATTAATTTAAATTTAAATTCTACTACACACATGCAATTTAAATATAAATTCTCTACACATTTAAAATTACATAATTAAATCAAATTATTAATTTAAATTTAAATCAATCAATCATCATTAATTAAAAATTCACTTAAACTACAATTTTATTACATGTAATTAAATCCAAAAAAAATTACAATACATTAAATTAAATTATACTAGTAGTTTAAATACTATCTTATTCCCTCTATATCATCTCAAAAGTACATTAAATTAAGAGTAAAATTTTGATACACATGCAGTAAACTAACCCTAAAAAATTAAACCCTAAATAATTAAGCCCTATACACTAAATTTTAAATTCTAACCTTAAATTCTAAACATTAAACCTAAATTTTCTGAATTTTAAATTCTAATCCCTAAAATTAAAAGTACGTGTAAACTAAAGTTTAGACGATATGTGTATCAAAACTTTTCTCTTAAACTAAACTAACTAAAAACAATGAATTACTTAAAAAAATTAAATTCTAAAATGAATTAACTACAATGAAGAAATTAAACTAATTTACAATTAAACTAAAATCTCATACTTTTTCCCTCTATTTTTTCAGAATTTAATTTTCTTTTTCTCCTTCTTTTCAACAAAAATTTTAAATTTTTTTCTGTAAAATTTCACTTAATCAATTATTTAACATAAAAAATTCAAACTACGCATCTCATTATTACCCCCAACCGAAAAAAATAAATTTACCATTACCACCCAACCCAACCAATTCAATTTTTTATGCACCACTCTGCCACCGCTACACTTCTGCACCCGCTGCCAGACGTGCTGCATGCACAATAGGTGGAGCATAAAACGGTGGAAGAAGCTACCGTCTTTAAACAATGACCGCCATAAATGGAATTGTCTAAAAGAAAACCTTGTTTTCCCTTAGATTTAGGTGAATCATTTTGAAGTGTTGGATTAAAAAAAAAAAGTATACCCGGTGAAACGGTAACCTTAGTAATAGGGTAAAAACAACTCAAAAGTAGCAGCCCTATCCCGTTGAGCGGAAAAACAATAGAAGGTTAGAGGAAGGGTTTTCTGAAACAATCTTCATTTTAGGGGTTTTTTTGTTTACTTCTACTTTTCTCTCTTCCGTCACCGGAGCTGCTAAAATATGGAGTCAAATGGCGGAGGCACGTCACAATCCGTCGCGAAATCAGAGCTCTTAAGGACGAATAAGCTCGGATAGAGCAAAAGATTCTGGACCTCGAATCTCAGCTCCAAGAAGAAGCTTCATTAGCACGTCAGCAACAGCAAAACGACAGCGTCTGCGATGGGTGTTGTCCTTCGGTGTCCGCTTCTGATGCCAATCTGGCCCACGGATTGACGGCGGATAGTATTTACCGTTACAGCCGCCATCTTTTGCTCCCTTCTTTTGGAGTCCAAGGTATAACCAAAAAAGTGAAATATTTTCGTTTCTGAGATTTTCATGTTGAATTTTGTTTAAATTTGTGAAATTATGGCTGGTTATGGTTAATTACGTTATTAAATTGAATTAAAAGCTTTTACTCTCCCCCTTTAAATGTCAATAAATTTAAGAATTCAAATGATAAATTTCTTGAATTGAATGTTTAATGCTAGCTCTAGTAGAAAATAGTTATTTGAAAGAAATTAGCTTCTTTTGTGAAGTGATGTGCAATAGAAGAATACATCTGGGTTACTTTAATTCTCTTGGAATCATGTTTTTTAATTTTTTATTGTCTTTTAGGAAGTCTTCAATATTGGTTGTTGGAGCTGGAGGTTTGGGTTCACCGGCTCTATTGTATCTTGCGGCTTGTGGTGTTGATAAGTATAAGATGCAGCATTTGGAGGCATTCCGTTCCTTTAGTTCTTTTGACTTCGTGATTGAAAAGGGATTTATAGTTTTTTTTGGTTGTTTTGTTTGATATGCAGGTCGCTTGGGAATCGTTGACCATGATGTTGTTGAGCTTAATAACATGCATAGGCAGGTATAAGTTATAGATTCATGATATTATTTGTGCAAAATGGAACTGTTGCTCCCGTTCAAATTATATCCGGTTGTTCTAATCATGTTGTGCTCATGAATTACTCAAGATCAGTATACATGCTGCTGCAAATTTTTAGTCATTTGTTATCCTACATCCTTATATTTTATATTTCTCTTCTTTCATCGATTAAAACTGAAGGTGGGAAATTTGTAATGTTAAATTAAATAAAATAAGCTGCATATGTGTGTCCACTTTATGTTGCGTTAACTTAGAGCTTCCATATTCTTGTTTGAACGATATTTATGCATCAGTCCTCACATATTTCTTCCCTATGATCTTGAATTGTGATTAATTGGCTTTTACATAACTATCGATCTGCTGTGCTGCAGGTTATTCACACTGAAGCATATATCGGTCAGCCTAAATTAAAGTCTGCCGCTTCTGCTTGTCGCTCGTATGTAACGTTTATGGGATCCATCTCTGTTACAATAGCCTCAATATTACATTTCAGTATTGGATAAAACTTGATGCTGCTTGTAATCTCGTGTCGTGATTTCTTTTGTGGTTTGCTTTGCTGGTTTTTTTAATCTAATATGGAGTTAAAATTCCAGGATCAACTCCACTATACAGATTGTTGAACACGAACAAGCTTTACGCACATCTAATGCTTTTGAAATTTTGAGCCAGTATCCTTTTTGAATCATAGAAACGTTATTATTCATTTCTTTTTCATTGAATCGTGTGAGGTGTGATTTCTGTGACTGCAGACATTTGTTAGATATGACATAGTAGTAGATGCAACTAACAATGCTCCCATTCGTTACATGATCAGTGATTGCTGTGTTGTGTTGGGAAAGGTACCTATATCAGTGCTATCTCTGTAGTTTATTAAATTATTTGTAGTGCTAAAGAAATGTATCCTCATTTTGCAAACTCGTTCAACTGATATTAATACCCATGTTACTAGGACTCTGGTTTTGGATACGAGTATGTTGATTTTTTTCAAGTTTTTCCATGTATTTGTGGGGTCGCATCTTCATAATCATGTCTGAATATGCATATGTTCTAACTGACTCCAGTATTGATTGTTTCTATGTTTATATGCAGCCTCTAGTATCAGGTGCTGCACTAGGATTGGAAGAGCAGGTATGCTCTACAAGACGTATTTTTTATTTCATGGAGTACATGAATTAGCTTCCTTTTAGGCGTGTTTAACACATTTTACTCAAACTTCAAATCCTACTTATACAGTTGGTTTATTGTGTAGCTAACTATATATAATTATAAAGGAGGTCCATGGTACCGATGCCTATTTCCAACCCCACCTTCTACAACTGCTTGTCAAAGATGTTCAGATAGTGGCGTTTTAGGAGTTGGTATGTCAAAATATTGTTTCTATTTTGTGACCCAAATTTGCAATACCTCATGGAAATAGTCCAAAGAACCCTCATTAGTTGTCATATTTTTCGGTTCCAATGCTTATTGATCTACATTTCTTTTCAGTTCCTGGAATTATTGGTTGTCTTCCAGTGATACCGATGCCTATTTCCAGTGCTTATTGATCTATGTTTTGAGTAAGATGACACCATGCCCCAACCAATTATTGTATCCAAATTAACCATATACTGAATATGTTTGCCACTTGTTGCATGCAATCTCCACAAAAGCTGAAACTACTCACCCCGAATTCTAGAATAACCAGTAAGGAGTACAAAGAGAGGGTCGTAAGTAGGGAACCACACGTTTTAGTGGACGTGTGACTGGAACACCACCACAAGATAGTTTTTCTTCCCAAGTATTTGAACATTCCACTGACTAGCTTAGAGGCTCAATTGCCTTAGATTTCTTCGGCACTTAAAGAGCAAGAAAAGGAGGGCAGCGGATCGGGAGCAAACTTGTATGTAATATGCAGAAGAGGTAATCGATTTAGCCAAAGATATTGTCGGGGACTGGAGTCATGGGCCAATGATGTTGATCCCAATTTTCCTACGCATTAAGTATGAAAGCTATTTGTCTGGTTCTTTGTTACAGTTTTGCGAGCTTTGTCTGGTTTTTGAAGCTCCACTGCAATGTCATAATATTCACCCACATCGTTTAATTATTTTCGAAAATTATTCCTTAGCATTGATTTTTCCATACATTATGATTTATCATGTTGCAAGCAATGGTATGGAAAGTGAGGCTAATTCTATCATGAAATATACAAAAACATGATATGTCAATGCTTATTGAATATCATAGGTTTAAAAAGATAATATATACTTGAGTTCCAAGCCAAGTAGGTGAATCTAAAAAAAGCAGAGAAACGTACAGGTAAATAGTAAATGACCTTCGGGGTTTCCATAGTAGAAAAAGCTCTTCTCCTACCATCCAACAAGAAACAATTTTAAAAGAGCCATCCTAATATAAAGACCATTCTTTGCCTGTCTAAAATAGACAGCCCTCGGGTCGTCATCAACCTCGACAGTGATCTCATCAAGCCGCGAGAGAGGATGCATGACCACAACATGCTTCTGCATCACTTTCAACACATCCTTGTCAACTATATACTTGCCCCGAGCTTCTTCGTAAAGATCAATTCTTTCTCCAAATCGTTCTTGTTGGATACGTGTTTGATACACCACAAAGCAGTTTCAAAACTACTTGACATAGAACGCTACTGCCAGGCAGGTTTCAAAACTTGATTAGAGTGGTTTCGAGACCACAAGTTTCGAAATCAAAACTAGATTAACTTGAGCTCTATTTCGGTACCACAAGTTTCGAAACCACTATAATCTGAGTTCGAAATCTGCTTGGCAGTAGTGTTTTGGGTCAAGTGGTTTCGAAATTGGATTAGGGTGGTTTTGAGACCCATGAAATCTTATATGCTTTTGGTTATCTAGGGTGAGGTTTCGAAACTGGATTAGGTTGGTTTCGAGACCCCTAAAATCTTATTTGGTTTTGGTGATATAGGGTAAGGATTTCGGTACCTACGTTTTTTATTACAATTTATGTAACAAACTATGTATAATGTGTAATAGTTTAGGTTCCTACATAAATTCTCATCGTTCGTGTAAGAAACTAGGTTTTCTTGTAGTCAAATATGTATGTACATAAATTCTTACCGAAACTTGAGATCCTTTTGGTTTTGGTGAGTACCTACAATTTTAATTACAACTTATGTAATAAATTATGTATAGAGCTTACTACTTTAAATACCTACTGAAATTCTTACCAAGAGTGTAAGGATTTACGTTTTCTTGTAGTCAACTATGTAAGCGTAAAGAATCCGGTACTTACATTTTTTATTACAATAAATTACATATAGAGCTTAGTACTTTAGGTACCTACTAAAATTCTTACCAAGAGTGTAAGGATTTATGTTTTCTTGTAGCCAACTATGTATGCACATAAATTCTTACACTTAGTTGAGTTACGTTTGCTTTTGATGACCAAGTGTAAAAAATTCGGTACCTACGTTTTCTATTACAACTTATGTAATAAATTACGTATAGAACTTAGTACTTTAGGTACCTACTGGAACCACTAAAGAGGTATTGAAACCAGTAGTTAAAATTACATTTCTAGGCGTTACTACCAAAGTGTTTCGAAACCACTAAAGAGGTATCGAAACCAGTAGTTAAAATTACATTTCTAGGCGTTACTGCCAAAGTAGTTTCGAAACCACAAAAGAGGTTTCAAAACCAGTAGTTAAAATTACATTTCTATGCGTTACTGCCAAAGTGGTTACGAAACCACTAAAGAGGTTTCAAACCAGTAGTTAAAATTACATTTCTAGGATTTAGGTTTTCTTGTAAGAAACTATGTATGTACATAAATTCTTACACTTAGTTGAGCTACTTTTGGCTTTGGTGTTCAAGTGTAAAGAATTCGGTACCTACTCTTTCATTACAAAAGTTGTAATAAGTTACGTATAAAACTTAAGAATTTAGGTACTTACTGAAATCCTTACCAAGAGTGTAAGGAATTAGGTTTTATTGTAAGCAACTATATATGTACATAAATTCTTACACTTAGTTGAGCTACTTTTGGCTTTGGTGTTCAAGTGTAAAGAATTCGGTATCTACTTCTTTCATTACAAAAGTTGTAATAAGTTACGTATAAAGCTTAAGAATTTAGGTACTTACTGAAATCCTTACCAAGAGAGTAAGGAATTTTCTTATAGGCAACTATGTATGTACATAAATTATTACACTTAATTGAGCTACTTTTGGCTTTGGTGTTCAAGTGTAAAGAATTCGATACCTACTTCTTTCATTACAAGAGTTGTAATAAATTACGTATAAAGCTTAAAAATTTAGGTACCTACTGAAATCCTTACCAAGAGAGTAAGGAATTAGGTTTTCTTGTAAGAAACTATGTATGTACATAAATTCTTACACTTAATTGAGCTACTTTTGGCTTTGGTGTTCAAGTGTAAAGAATTTTGTACCTACTTCTTTCATTTCAAAAGTTGTAATAAGTTACGTATAAAGCTTAAGAATTTAGGTACTTACTAAAATCCTTACCAAGAGTGTAAGGAATTAGGTTTTCTTGTAAGCAACTATGTATGTACATAAATTCTTACACTTGGTTTAGCTACTTTTGGCTTTGGTGTTCAAGTGTAAAGAATTCAGTACATACTTCTTTCATTACAAAAGTTGTAATAAGTTACGTATAAAGCTTAAGAATTTATGTACCTACTGAAATCCTTACCAAGAGTGTAAGGAATTAGGCTTTCTTGTAAGCAACTATGTATATACATAAATTCTTACACTTAGTTGAGTTACTTTTGGCTTTGGTGTTCAAGTGTAAAGAATTCAGTACATACTTCTTTCATTACAAAAGTACTAATAAGTTACGTATAAAGCTTAAGAATTTAGGTACTTACTGAAATCCTTACCAAGAGAGTAAGGAATTAGGTTTTCTTGTAAGCAACTATGTATGTACATAAATTTTTACACTTAGTTGAGCTACTTTGGGCTTTGGTTTTCAAGTGTAAAGAATTCAGTACATACTTATTTCATTACAAAAATTGTAATAAGTTACGTATAAAGCTTAAGAATTTAGGTACCTACTGAAATCCTTACCAAGAGTGTAAGAAATTAGGCTTTTCTTGTTAGCAACTATGTATATACATAAATTCTTACACTTAGTTGAGCTACTTTTGGCTTTGGTGTTCAAGTGTAAAGAATTCAGTACCTATTTCTTTCATTACAAAAGTTATAATAAGTTACGTATAGAGCTTAAGAGTTTATGTACCTACTGAAATCCTTATAGGTTTTCTTGTAAGCAACTATGTATGTACATAAATTCTTACATCGTAATGTTTTATGTATATACATAATTCTTATAATTTCTATAACCATTTATGTACATAACTCGTTCTATAACCATTTATGTACATAACTTGTAAAGATTTATGTACTCAGACTTAAATTAGCCTCAATTTAGAGGTTTCACCCTAAAATCTCCTGCCATAAATAGCTGTCACATGAACGATGTTACACCATGCTGAAGATTGTTTGAAGTCGATATCTTATCTATTCTTCTTTTATTTTTTATTTTAAAAATTAAAATCACTATTTAAAGTCGATAAATATACATATAATCTTTAAAATTATAATAGCAACAACTATATTTATGTAAATATTTTTCCTTATGCCATATTTGTGAGGGAAAAAGTCAACTACATTATTTCTATAATTCCTTCTAAACACCGTGTAAAAGATTTAGCTAAAATGGTGTTTATTTTTTTAAAGGCGATACATAATTCGTGTGAAAAAAATTTACGGTATTTTTTTAAAATATAAAACCTAAAGCCCTAACATCTTAAATTCTAAACCCTAAATCTTAAATTTTAAACCTTAAATCTTAAGCTCTCAACCGCTAAACTTGACAAACACATAAACTTTAATTTACATAGACGGTATATTCCAACCGCTAAACTTGACAAACACGTATAAACTTTAATTTATATAGACTTTAAAAAATAAAACTCCTCATGATTCGTATAACGTTATAAAACACCAGTCTACATTTAATACCAAAGTTCCCTTATCACATGGTCAATGTAAACAAAATACAGATTTATGTTGAGTTTGATAAAAGTGATAAATATGTTTAAAATCTTAGATTTATGGAATAATTAAATAATAATAATTATTTGATACACTGACAGTTGAAATTAAAAATTTCCACAAGCACTTTAATTTTAAAGTTTAGAGATTTAGTTTAGAGTGTAGAGTCCTATAAGTGACTTAGTTTTAAGGTTTAAAGATTTAGTTTAAGTGTAGCGTTTAGGGGTTTAATTTTAGCAATCTAGAATTTAAGGATTATGCATTGAATTTAGGGTTTAGAGTTGGAAATTAGGGTTTATAGATTAAAACATAAACCCTCAACATATTACCTTAACTTCTAAACCCTAATCCAAACCCCTAAATTCTAAACATCTACACCTAAACCCTAAACCCTACCCCAAAACTAAAGCACTTGTGAAAACTAAATTTCTACCGCCAGTGTATTGGATATAAATGCATTAAAAAATGGATTCAACTACATGAACCAAACAACTTCTAGAACAGTAAACACTCATCCTAGGTAAACAAGGTTCAAAGTCTAAGGCTCATGTTACAATCACCTTCACAGGGTTAAACTTGTGTCGACGCATACATCAATTCCTACCACTTACTCTTCCCCATCTCCTAAATGTCTATGTTGATCTGTCCCTTTTTTTTTTGAAATATCTGTACCAATTGTTTCGAACGCAAATTCAGCGTGAATCTACAGATACGAACTTCCAAAGACATGAAGAAATCTTTAGAAAAGAATGATCGTACTCACGTCAGACACATCCGTATCTGACACTTATATCTAAGTTTGAGTAACATAGCATAACAATGTAAACACAAAAATAAAAGTTTCAGAAATATATGGGAAAAAAGAACACCTATTATGACTATAACTAAGGGAACAAAAATGGAGATGGATACAAATGATGACAGACATTAAACCGATATAATGTCCATGTAACCAGTAACTAAGGGAACAAAAATGGAGATGGATGCAAATGATGACAGACATTAAACCGATATAATGTCCATGTAACCAGCAAATAAAGTCAACACACAGGATACAACATATGCGCTGGCAACAACCACTGGTTCTTTGCTCCCGCTTAATTCTAGATGATGGAACGGTGCCATTCTAAACAAGTGCCGCCACTACCATGCATGTGCTTGTTATTTTAAACTATAATACCTAACAAATAAAAGAAGTCGGTAATCATGTCTGAGGAGGTGGCAAACAGTCAGAATTAATATCGATTCACGAATGAACTATAAGAAGCAACTGAGACTAACATATCAAGATGCAAAGTTTATAAATTTGTTTTTGAAAGATTTTCAACAAAATCAGATGATTAACTGACATAGTATACCTGCAGAATGACTGATGGTGCTTCCAACACAAAGATACCATATGAAATGATTAAGGGAAAGAACATTCCTGTACAAGCAGCCATTGCAGCTAATGCACCACCAAGGGCCAAGGATCCAATATCACCCATAAATACAGATGCTTTGTACTGTTTGTGCAAAAGAAAACCAAAACTAAAAATATTATTTGTTCAAACCAAATTCATACTAACCAGGGCATATTGGAAGCACTGCAATTGACAATCCACAGTAAAGGCTAATGCAGCAGTCCCTCCTGCAAGACCACCAATACCATCAGTTAAATTAACCCCATTTCCCATGGAAACAAAACAAAATGGAGTAAACAATAGGTAAAGTTTTCCTATCCACACATAGCCCAGTGATGCAGGTAGAGGAACCAACATTTTCCTGCATTAAGAAGTAATAAAGTGGTCTGAGGAGAGAGAACAACACATTAGAGCAAAATTAACTACTAGTCTTTAAAGGTTAGACTAAACTGGGCGGGTATTGAAGCAACAAGGGAGAAATGTGAAAGACCAAATCGTAGTGCAATCATTATTTAAAGACTCCTTGATAGACAAGAAAAAGTATAATCTAAGAGAGAGAGATGACACAGACATACTGAGATTCATCCACCTATGTGCTAAAGTTCCGCCTAACAGCTGTTATAATGATATTTCTCCTTAACTAGAAAGATCTGTATTTTAAAATTGTATTGTTGTTTATATTATGAAAGAAAACGAAAGGTTATAATATCTTATATAAAGAATGGAATGTAAATTAACTAAACAATTTCAAGTTAACATAAGATAAATAAATATGATAAGAATAGTTACAAGGAGATATACATGCCATAGGGCGATGACAAAGTTGTAGCATTCAACCAAAATGAAAAGCAAATCCCAACAGCAGCCTGCAATGATAAACAGTTTGAAATTAGTGGAGCAACTGGGATAAAAATAAACTTATGTTGCAAGTTGCAACACGGATGAACCATAAATGATCAAAGAAACAGGCAAGCGAAAATGCAGCTACATCAAAAAATATATCAACTGGTAGAAAGAAAAGCCCACCCATTGTCGGGGTCCTCTGCTTTTCCGAATGATTAGCTGAACCTTCCTTTCCTAATTATTTGATGGAACTCAAGAGTCTTATGATACGGTACGCAAATGTATCCTGCACATGCTGCGAAGACCAAAGATACGACAAATGGGGACGTCAAGTAAAACAGTGGCAATGGTAGCCTCGCAATTTTCCATCCACACCAATCAACAAGTAAAAGAACCATTATCAAGAAGATTATGATAACCAAGTTGTTTAACAGCCCAACATTTATCCTGAAATTTATTTAGGCAAACTATCAATAAAAGAAGTCAGTTACCATGTCTGAGAAAGTGGCGTACAGTCATAATTAATATCGATTCACGAATGAACTATAAGAAACAACTGAGACTAACATATCAAGATGCAAAGTTTATAAATTTGTTTTTGAAAGATTTCCAACAAAATTAGATAATTAACTGACAGAGTGTACCAACAGAATGACTGATGGTGCTTCCAACACAAAGATACCAGATGAAATGATTAAGGGAAAAAAATTCATGTACAAGCAGACATTGCAGCTAATGCACCACAGAGCCAAGGATCCAATATCACCCATAAATACAGATGTTTTGTTCCGTTTGTGCAAAAGAAAACCAAAACAGGCTCCAACCATTGATGCTCTAAATATAGAAAGTTCTAATTGGGATTGAAAATAACATTTATGTCATTGCAAAAATAACATTTTAATATTAAGATAAGATGGAAGATAAAGGAACAGGTCAAAAAAACATCGACAAAACTCCAACAGTAAGCTTTAAAATATGACTTACATAAGTCATTCAGATGAAGCAGCTCGACAGTGTAACTTAAAAGATGTCATTGTCACAGTGACCCATAAATAAACTTTAAAGTATGTGTGACCATCAAAACGCTATGCAGCTCTATCCTGAGAACAAGAAAATTCTGCTCCTTTCTTCCAACTAATAATATCATTTGTTCAAACCAAATTCATACTAACCACGACATATCGGAAGCACTGCATTTGATAATCCAATAAAGGCTAATGCATCAGTCCCTCCAGTAAGACCATCAGTTAAATTAACCCCATTTCCCATGGAAAGTTGGAAACAAAACAAAATGGAGTCGGCAATAGGTAAAATTTTCCAATCCACACAAAGCACACAGAAATTGAGACTAACATATCAAGATGCAAAGTTTATAAATTTGTTTTTGAAAGATTTTTAACAAAATCAGATAATTAACATACAGAGTATACCAGCAGAATAACTGATGGAGCTTCCAACACAGATACCAGATGAAAAAATTAAGGGAAAGAACATTCTTGTACAAGCAGACATTGCAGCTAATGCACCACCAAAGGGCCAAGGATCCAATATCACCCATAAATACATATGCTTTGTACCGTTTGTGCAAAAGAAAACCAAAACAGGCTCCGACCATTGATGCTCCAAATACAGCAAGTTCTAATTGGGATTGAAAATAACATTTATGTCATTGCAACAATAACAATTTAATATTGAGATAAGATGGAAGATAAAGGAACAGGCCAAGAAAACATCAATAAAACTCGTCTAGTAAGCTTTAAAAATGACTTGCATGTGTCATTAAGATGAAACAGCTCGACAGTGCAACTTTAAAGATGTTATTATCACAGTGACCAATGAATAAACATTATAGCATGTGTGACCACCAAAAAGATATGCAGCTCTATCCTGAGAACAAGAAAATTCTGCTCCTTTCTTCCAACTAATACTATTATTTGTTCAAACCAAATTCATACTAACAAGGGTATTTATTGGAAGCATCGCATTTGACAGTCCAATAAAGGCTAATGCAGCAGTCCCTCCAGCAGGACCATCCAGACCATCAGTTAAATTAACCCCATTTCCCATGGAGACAAAACAAAATGGAGTCAACAATAGGTAAAATTTTCCAATCCACAGAAAGCCCAGTGGTGCATGTAGAGGAACCAACATTTTCCTGCATTAAGATGTAATAAAATGATTTGAGGAAAGCAAACATCACATTTGAGCAAAAATAACTACTAGTCTTTAAAAGTTAGACTAAAGTGGGAGGGAATTGAAGCAACATGGGAGAAATGTGAAAGACCAAATCGTAGTTTTACTCATAAGCAATCATTAATTAAAGGTTCCTTGATCAACAAGAAAAAAGGATAATCTGAGAGAGAGGCGGCTGACACAGACATATTGAGATTCATCCACCTAAGTTCCGCCTAAGAGCTGTTATAATGATATTTCTCTATCACTAGAAGGATCTGTTTTTTAAATAGTATTGTTGTTTATATTCTGAAAGAAAGAAAAGGTTATAATATCTTATATAAAGAATGGAATGTAAATTAACTAAAACTTAGTTTACACAAGCCCTTCAATTTTAGAGTTTAGGTTTTATGGTTTTAGGTTAGGGTTTAGGGGTTTAGTGTGTAGGGTGTAGAGTTTAAGGTTTATAGTTAGAATTTAAGGTTTAGGTTTTAGGGTGCTAGGGTTTGGGATTTAGGTTTTAAATTTTATAGAAGGGTTGTGTAAATTTTTTTTACGCAGCTTGTGTGTCAAAATATAACCCATTAACTAAACAAGATAATTTGTTTCTTCATATTCTATGGCACGAGAAAAGGAATACATGTTACCATGAGATAAATAAATATGATAAGAATAGTTACAAGAAGATATACATGCCACAGGGTGATGACAAAGTTGTAGCATTCAACCAAAATGAAAAGCAAATCCATCAGCAGCCTGCAATGATAAACAGTTAGAAATTAGTGGAGCAACCGGGATAAAAATAAACTTATGTTACAACAAGGATGAACCATAAATGATCAAAGAGACAGGCAAGCAAAAATGTAGCTACCTCCAAAAGTAGCCTTAAGCATGGAGATAAGCCACTGTTGTGTTGCTTGAAGACACAACAGACATCATCAATCAGTCCAATCATAGCAAACGCTAAGATTGTTGTTGTTGCTGCTGCAGCAACATCAACAGAAGAAAAACCAGTAACAAAGTTTGCAACAAATATACCAATTGGTAGAAAGAAAAGTAAACCCATTGTTGGGGTACTTTGCTTTTTCGAATGATTAGCTGGAACTTCTTAAGATATGACAAATGAGGAGGTCAAGTAAAACAATTCCGGAACTCGAGAGTCTTAAGATACGGCCCACAAATGTAACCTGCACATGCTGCTAAGACCAAAGATATGACAAATGAGGAGGTCAAGTAAAACAATGCCAAGGTACCCTCACAATTTTCCATCCACACCAATCAACAAGTAAAGGAATTTGAGAGGAGAGTCAGTAACTTAATGCAGCAGTGCAAAACCAAGATGATTAAAGGCATGGGAGGCGAAATAATACGGAGACAAAGGTGTGTCGTTTTGAGAATCGAGAGAGCCCAGCAAGAGAGAAATGTTGTAAATTAAAAGATGAGGAATGCGATCTCATGTCTATTTTAGAACCAAAACACTCAAGACACACACACACACACACACACACACACACACGAATAAGATAAAAAAAAAAAATCATTTGAAGGAATTCCAGAACGACAAAAAAATAATTAGAGATATTTTAAAAAGGTAACTTCATCACCATCTCTATTCAAGAGAATCTCTCTATATTTATTGCTTAAAAAAGAAAGTTTTAGATATTTTAAATCAAATATCCAAACATGAACAAAGTTTCAGAAATTTGAGTATCAAGGCGGATGCAATTTTTAGAGTCATGAGCAGCACTGCCTACAACTTTCAAATATGTCATGAACTATACTGAACCTTACGCTCAACTGTACTAGCTATGTCGTTCTAACTCACCAAGAAATACTCTACAAATGGAGAGTTCTGACTAAATAACCTTTTATACTCTAAAGCTCTCTTATGAAGAAGTCATGTTATTTTGGTGCAAGGGACAGATTTCATGTTGCTGGAAAATCATTTGGTGACTATCATTTGTCGGAAGATGCTAAATTAGAGTTACAAGAATAGAGAATGAATCAGAAAGAAGGTAATGGTATATCTATTCAGTCAAACAACAACCCATCGAATGTTCGGCACAACACAAATAGGATGCACCAGGAAAACATCGAGGTTAAAGACCAGGCTGTAGTTACCTCCTGTATTTCATCACCATCATCTCTATTCAAGAAAATCTCTATATTTATTGCTTTCAAAAAGGAAAGTTTCATATAGTACATTCCCTCTTTAAAGACTACACAACCATGTTTAGTTTATTTAATAAATCAAATCCAAAATTAACAACTATTTTGGCTAAACATTGCCCTATAGTCATTTGACAAAAAATATTGGTGGGGATATCTTAAATTAGAGTTATAATATAGAATGAATCAGAATGTAGGAAGTCATGTATCCATTCAATCAAACAACCCATCGAATGTTTGGCACAACACAAATAGGCTGCACCAGAAAAACATCGAGGCTATGCCTATGACCGGGAATTATTACCTCCTGTACTTCATCACCTTCATCTATATTCAAGAGAATCTCTCTATATTTATTGCTTAAAAAATGAAAGTTTCAGATATTTTAAATATATTTTAAATAAAAAACATGAACAAAGTTTCAAAAATTTTAGTATCAAGGCAAATGCAATTTTGAGAGCCATGAACAGTACTGCCTGCAACTTTCAAATATGTCATGAACCCATTATGAACTACAATGAACCTTAAGCTCAATTGTACTAGCTTGGTAGTTCTAACTCACCATGAAGTACTCTAAAAGTGGAGAGTTTTGACTAAATAACCCTTTGATACAGGTGCTCTAAGGCTCTCTTCTGAAGAAGTCATTTTATTTTGGTGCAAGGGACAGATTTCATGTCGCTCAAAAATCATTTGGTGACTATCATTTGTTGAAAGATGTTAAATTAGAGTTACAAGAATAGAGAATAAATCAGAAAGTAGGTAGTCAGTCAAACAACTCATCGAATGTTCGGCACAACACAAATAGGCCGCACCAGGAAAACATCGATGTTAAAGACCAAGCAGTACTTACCTCCTGTATTTCATCACCATTATCTCTATTCAAGAAAATCTCTATATTTATTGCTTTCAAAAATGAATATAGTACATTCATTGTTTAAAAGACTACAACCATATTTAGTTTATTAAATAAATCAAATCCAAAACTAAAAACCATTTTGGCTAAACATTGCCCAATAATCATTTGACAAAAATCATTTGTGGGGATATCTTAAATTGGAGTTAATAAGAATATGTAATGAATCAGAATGTAGGAAGTCCTATATCTATTCAACCAAACAACCCATCGAGTGTTTGGCACAACACTAATAGGCTGCACCAGAAAAACACCGAGGCTATGACTGGGAATTATTACCTCCTGTACTTCATCACTTTCATCTATATTCAAGAGAATCTATCTATATTTATTGCTTAAAAACAAGAAAGTTTCAGATATTTTAAATAAAAAACATGAAAAAAAGTTTCAGTAATTTGAGTATCAAGGCAGAAGCAATTTTGAGAGCCATGAGCAGCACTGCCTGCAAGTTTCAAATATGTCATGAACCATTATGAACTACAATAAAACTTATGCTCAACTAAACTACTAGCTTGGGAGTTCTAACTCACCATGAAATACTCTAAAAAGGGAGAGTCCCGACTAAATAACCTTTGATACAGGTGCTTTAATGCTCTCTTCTGAAGAAGTCATTTTATTTTGGTGCAAGGGACACAGATTTCATGTTGCTGGAAAATCATTTGGCGACTATCATTTGTCGGAAGATGTTAAATTAGAGTTTCAAGAATACAGAATGAATCAGAAAGTAGGTAGTGGTATATCCATTTAGTCAAACAACCCATCGAATGTTCGGCACAGCACAAATAGGCCACGCCAGGAAAACATCGAGGTTAAAGACTAGACAGTAGTTACCTCCTGTATTTCATCACCATCATCTCTATTCAAGAAAATCTCTATATTTATTGCTTTCAAAAAGGAAAGTTCCATATAGTAAATTCTCTGTTCAAAAGATTACAACCATGTTTAGTTTATTTAATAAATCAAATCCAAAATTAACAACCATTTTGGCTAAACATTGCCCGATAATCATTTGACAAAAATTATTTGTGGGGAAATCTTAAATTGGAGTTATGAGAATATAGAATGAATCAGAATGTAAAATGTCATATATCCATTCAATCAAACAACCCAGCGAATGTTTGGCACAACACAAATAGGCTGCACCAGAAAAACATCGAGGCTATGACTGAGAATTATTACCTCCTGTACTTCATCACCTTCATCTATATTCACGAGAATCTTTCTATATTTATTACTTAAAAAAGAAAGTTTCATATATCTTAAATCAAAAACATGAACAAAGTTTCGGAAATTTGAGTATCAAGGCATATGCAATTTTGAGAGCCATGACTAACACTGCCTACAACTTTCATATATGTCATGAACCATTATGAACTACAATGAACCTTGTGCTCAACCGTACCAGCTAGGTAGTTCTAACTCACCAAGAAATACTCTAAAATGTACAGTTCTGACTAACCTTTGATATAGGTGCTCAAAAGCTCTCTTCTAAAGAAGTCATGTTATTTGGTATATATATATATACACTAAAAATCCTGAATGGGAGAAAAATATGATAGCACAGTGAAGACATACTCGTTTCTACTATTTTAACAAACAATCAAGATAAATGAAATGAAGAGAAAATCGTACACAGTTACCAACCTCTTAACATTTCACTCATACATGAATTCTAACAAAAACTGACCTTTCACTTAAAACTACATGCTTAATTCTTTAATTTGACATGCCTATGTGCAGTTGTTAGTTCCTCAAATTTCTCAGCGAAAACTTATTTCTCTACATCATCAGTCTTTCATCCATAAGCTACTTAAAACTTCCATCATTGATGTTAAAAATTGAGATCCATGTGATCTTTCAATATCTATATCCGTATAATAATTCTGTCCTCTGGATGAATGAAGAGGTAAATGCCCTTTTCAACAAGGCTACAAGTATACATGCTTTTGAGAATGGTATGAGCACGCTAGATTCTTAGTGCTAACAATTAAAGAATGAACTCTTATCAAAATAGATCAATATTAAAGGAAGGGGAAAACCCTCAAATTAAGCGAGAAATATAATTACTTACTGAAATCTTCTTTGTTTTCCTTAATCAGACTCGTATAATTAAACAAGTGTTCATCGCTACAATAATATTCCACCTGGTAAGAATGAATATGAAAATAAAGAATTAAAGATAAAAAAAAATATCATAAAAAGAACGTAAGAACAATAAAAAAGAAAAAAAGAAAAAAGGATAATGGGCAGAACGTATTTTAGGGTTTAGATTTCAACAACGGAGTAAAGAAAATTTGCTCTTCCTTGTTCAACGAACTTGTTTTGAGATAACTAGCGGGGCACTATCGTCGACAAAGTCTCCTTATTCTGGTCATGGTGGTCGCGATTCTGATCATCATCTTCTGCGGACGACATAGATGAAATCCCTTTTTCTTTACTTTTCTCCTTTTCCCTCCTTTTTTTTCTTTACAGATCTCATTTTCCCTCCTCTTTCTTCTGCTAGCTTTAAAATGAAGCGGTTTGACCGAGTCCTGGTGTAACGGTTATATTTTTATTATTTTATTCGATTTTTTTTAGTTCAAAACTTTTTTGAGGTTGGGCTTTTCAAGTTTGGATTTTTTTTCAATTAACTGTTTTTAGTTTAACTTTTTAAATTCGAATTTGGATTGTTTTCTATTAAATATAGTTATGTTTTAATAATAATTATATTTTATTTTAATTAAATATTTTAATAAAAAATCGAATTTGATTAAAATATAAAAATGTACATCAAAACACACATTAAAATATGAACTGAAACTTGATGATTATATTTATGTAAAAAATAAAATTTGATTATGTTCACTAAAAAATCTCAAATATAAATAAAAAATAAAATATGAAAACTCAGTAAACGTAAAAATAAGAAATCAAAACCTTTCTTTGACTATATCTTTTATGAAATCTAACATATTTCTATTAAATTAGATATTTAAATATTAAAAAAATTGATCAGACTCAATAACTTTAAATTCTAATAAAAATTTATATTTTGAGTTGAGTTTTTTTTTTTCAAATTAATTTTGATTTCGTTACACATTTATTTTTATATTTTGAATAATAAAATCCACTAATTGACCTAGCGGTTAAAAATGCATATATCTTTATGCTATTTTTTATGTGTTCAAATTCCGACATAAAAATATTATATTTATTTTTTAATAAAAAAATTATTTTGGATAACCTCCGCCTTTTTAGAAAACCATTTATGCTCTTATTTTTTAACCTCAAACTTTTAAATTTTGTTCAAATAAATAATGATTTTAATAAATTTTATGTTTCTTAAAAAAATTCCAATTTTTATAATTTAAATATATATATGAAATATTTAAAACTTTCAAATTTAAAAGGTTGTTTTTAACAAAATAATTAAATAATTGACGTCAACTTCACGTATATTTTATTTTTCTCTTATTTAATTCAATTTAACAAAAAAATAAAAGCTAGAAGTTAGGAAAACAAAAAAAATGATGAGTAATTTATTTTTAAAGAAAGAAGTTTGAGGTTTAAAATGTCATTAGACCTATAAACTAGCAAATTTATTTGCAAAGCAAATTTTATTGCGGGTATCCAGAAACGGGCCAGAATTTAAGATTATGAGATAAAATATAAATATTTAAAAATGTGGAGGCGAATTGTTAAATAATTCATCTTTTTAAAAATATATATACAAAACCAAAAGTGAAAAAAAATTACCCCACCCCATATAATTCCGTCACTGCGGATATGTTAGAAAAGTTGGCATTATATACAGCAGGTTTAGTGCAATGTTATTATTGTTGTTGGTAAAAATGGGCATACAACATCATCCTTTTTAAGTTTTAACGACAACTAAAGATTTATTTGGTCAACTCAAGTGAATTTATATAGTAAGTTTGGGCTACCCACAGCTTTTCAAACCTTTGGGCCTGCTTTGATTCCTGGATTACATCATTTTAATCACTTGTGTAAGATTGAAACAAGAGAGGAAAAGATTGTACGAAATCGAACATGATTCACGGTATTAGCTAAAACTTCATTTCAATATAAGTTTTTTTACCATTACATTTACACCATGAGTTTATATATATATTTACTTTTAATAATGATGATTTAAGTTTATACCTATTAAAGTTATGTAATTTTGTCCCTTAAATTTCTAATAAAATTCTTTATTAACAGTTCGTATCTTCTAACATAAAAAATTTTGCGTCCGTCCTGCACGTATAGGTCTGGTTTAGAATTTATCAACAGTGTGTTATACTCATGTCATGTTTCACACGCATGGACATGGTTTACAGACATTATATGTGGTCCAATGTAGGCTTCAAGAAATAGAGTTTAAAACCAAAAGAACAAACCATTTGAAAGTCAAGTCATGCCTCTTTTGTGTACATGTACATGTACATATATGGTTACATGACAAATTGGAAATATTCAAAGTAGTAAATCAGCTCCCTCTATTCTCAATTTACTAAACCTTCTATTGTGTGCAATGTACATGTACATATGGTTAGCATGCATATTTTTATCCAAACTGTTGTTTGGAGCCTCCACCCTTTTCCCTTGTTCACACATGCCCATAGTTTTCCATTTCTTTGTGCATTTAATAATTTTCATTTTTGAATCCATTGAGTAGTTTTAGTGGTGACGTTATTTCTCTTAAGTGATCTAAGTTTGAGAAGTGTAATTTGTAGATGTGAGTGAGTTTATCCAAAGTTGGAATATGATGTTACCCCCTAAAGTTTACCATTGTTTTCATATTGGTACCTAACGTTTTTTTGGGCTCATGTACCCCTAACGTTTGCACCGTTACCCATTTTGTCGCATGTCGTCACTAGGGACGAACGCAAAACTTTATGTTAGGGGCAAACCTATAAAATTCTAGGGGAGGCGGACTTATACAATTTTAGGGGAGCAAAAAAAAATTTTTAATAGGAAATACATGTTAAATTTCCAAAAAAAAAATAAATCATATAAGAATTTTAAATAGGAAGGGGGCGATCACCCCCTCCAGTCCCCTCTAAGTCCATCCATAGTTGTTACCCTTATTGTTAAAAAAATTCCACCCAATGAAATCACGCCATGACATATGCTTTTTGACTAAGTTAACTCTCCAGGTTTTATTTAAAGAGTAAATGTCAAGTCAAGTCAATCGGGTTTTTTTGTTCATTTTAATTACTGAAAAGTTTATTTTTACTTAAAATTAACCAATGTTTGTTTCTAAATTTTATAATATAGTCTAATATTTGTTATTATTAATAATATTATTTTATTTAAATGTTAATATTTAATAAAAATAAATTAAATAATTTAATATCAAATTAGTAATTTTTAAATAAATTAAATTACCAAAAACTGACCTCAATAATTACTTATTTGAATTATATTCTTTTTTCTAAAAAATAAATTTTAAATCCTAATCATATTTGTCTTATAGTTTTTTCTTTCACTTTTTAATATTGATTTTCTCTTAAACAATTTTAGGAGGAGATTCCAATTTTAGAAAGCAATCAAATTCTGATCTCATTGAGCTGGCTTTGTTCCATGTTCTCTTCCCTTCAATAATCTCGACAATGCAAAAGGTAATGATGGGATATGTAAACAATACGATTTTACATTAAAGTTATGTAAATTTGGTTAAAAAAATTCAAATTCAATCGAATATTTGTACATTAATTTTTAATATATCTATATCTATTTTTATGTCGATTGTTTTAATTGTACATTTTGTTCTCAAAGTATTTTGATCATCGTTTGGATAGTGCTAATTCTCCATAGAAACTTAAGTCTAGATGTTTTGAGTAAATCTGTTGGGTTACGAGTAAAAATCTTTCGATTCAATTGTCATACTTTTGATCTTAATTAGTAGAGAAAAAGTTTGATACACAATCCGTATAACCAAACATTTACACGTGCTTTTCAAATTTAGGGTTAGCATTTTAGTTTAGGGTTAAAAGTTTAGAAGTTTAAGTTATAGAGTTTAGAATTTAAGGTTAGTGTGTATAATTTAGGATTAGAGTTTAGGGATTAGGGTTTAAGTTTTAGGATATTAGGGTTAAGAATTTAGAATTTGTGTTTTATAAAGTAAAAACACAGGCTTGTGTAAAATTAATTTTACACAGCCTGTGTATCAAAGTTTTATCCTAATTATTAACGATATATTAATTTTCAATAAAAATAAATAAAACTTTAAACCAAAAATTTGAGAAAATCCCATAAATATTGCAAGAGATTTTTTTCTCAAATCTATGGCACAACTAACTTTAATTCCCACAATATTACACTTTTTACAGTACATGTAAAGTCGGGTTAAAGAGACTTTAACTTTGAACAGTAAATTCAAAAATATATATCTAAAGACAGGTACAGGAGGATCCGACTTCAAGTATCTTTTAGGGCTTTTCTTTAAGAGTATTTTTTAAATTTACTGTTTAAAGTCGGAATCTCATGAACCTGACTATACATATACAGTAAAAAATGCAATATTGAGAGAATTAAAGTTGGTTGTGCCAGAGATTTGGAAAAAAAATCGGTTGCAATATTTATAAGATTTTCTCCAAAAATTTAGTTCAAAAATATATTTACCATAACGATATCCATTTACATCTAAATCAAACCTATCAAATTTAGATGAAAAATCACATTTTTTCATTATAATAACAGCTTTTGCCCATTGTGCACATAAATATCAAATATTTTATAATTAAATTTAAATAAAAATATTTTTATTTTAAGTATGAATTAAATTTGGGGAAAATAACTCAAATATTGCACTAATTTTATTCTCCAATATATGGCACCATCCATTTTATTTCCCAGAATATTACATTTACTACAACAAATTTAAAGTCAAATTCAAAAGAATCCGACTATGAACAATAAAAAAAATGACCTTAGACTATTTAAAGTCGGATTTAGGTGAGGAAGACTTTAGGCCAGTTTTTTTTACTGTTGAAAGTCGGATCCAGGTGAGTAAGACTTTAGGCCATTTTTTTACTGTTTATAGAAGTAAAAAAAAAAAGGCCTAAAGTTTCCCTCACTTCATGGTCAAATCCATGTTCTTAAAATCCATGGGGAGCTATTAGAAGATAGTTATTGTAAGTTTGAATATCGATTTTGAGTTATAGCTTTGATTCTTACATTTTCCTTATTGTTTTTACCTAGCTCAAGAAGTGGAGATTGAATGATCATTACCTTCTACGAAAGCTAGGAACAAGGGAACCACAATTCGAGAGCTGTAGGAGCATTGGAATCAAGGTGTGTGTTGTTGGAGTCTAGGGAATAGGCTAGGTGTCTTTCCCGAACCATTGAATACCGATTATTGCATTGCTAACCTTGTGTTTTAAGGATATTGCATAAAAACATTGTTGATGGCTTTATTGGTAAGTATTGGTAAGTATTGCATCGAATCATTGTCTGTAGAATTGTTGTTATTGCTATTGAAATTATCGAAGCATTGGCATATAGAATCATTAATCATTTGATATTGAAAAAGAGCCATTGGAATATTGATAATGATTTATTGTCATTGGATATTGTATTAAATCATTGCTATTGCTTATTGATATTGAAACATGATTATTGAGCTATTGTTATTGATCCATTGTTATAAAATTATTGTTATTGAACTATTGATATTGAACCTTGGATTCGAGAGTATTGGATACAATTGCATGTCATAGAATTCATGAGCTCATTGGTACGGGTAGGCTATAACCTTTAGTATGGTGCGGCAGAGGGATGATGTTGTGATTTGGTCATATTGGTGCGGAGAGGGACTAGACCACTATTGATTTTGGTGTGGAGGAGGAATTCGTGTATCCATATACCGTGCATCGATCCAATGGAACTTATTGAATAATGCCATTATTATTGTTTAGTAAATATTGTTATTGATCATTATTATTGTTTATTGAGATTGTGTAGTTCTAGAATTGGAAACCATGTTTATGTAATTATTGTCATTGATAGTATTGGAGCATGCTAAATTGCATATTTATGCTCATTCATTGTTATGGCTACCTCACTAGGCAAAGTATGCCTAATGCATTTATCTTCCATACATTTTTAGGTCAAGAAGTTTGAGATTGAAATCGGATCCCGATAAGGTTTTTGGGCAAGTCACTTCGTTGATAAAGTAAAGTATATCAACCTTATAGACTCCTAAAATGGTGGCTAAGCAGTTAGATTAGTCACTTTTATTCTTTTTGTTGTATGTGTATTGCTTATGGTATGTATAGGCCTTAAGGACCCTAAATGACCTTTTTTATGTTTGGCTAAAAAGGGATTAAATATGCATAGTTGGTTTGAAAAAGGGAAAACATAGTAAATGGATTCACATGCTCATGAAATTTGACATGCTAATAGATTACGTTGATATAAAATTACTGGTAAAGTTTCATTGCATTTGGATATCGTTTGATAAGTTAAACTGATTAAAAACCAAACAAAATCTGTCATTACAGTACAAGTCGTATCGATATGGGCGGTGGCGTATCGATACGGGTATGCATATTTGGACATAGTCAACACCAGTCAATATGGCGTATCGATACGTCAAAGGGGTATATCTATACGAAAAGTCAACATTGGAATTGGTTGTAAAAATTGCATCGATACGACCTTAAGGCGTATTGATGCGTGTAATGAACATTGGAACCTGATAATCATAAGACATGCATTGCGTATCGATAAAAATGGTCAACGTATCGATACAGACTTCTTGGTTCTTAAACGTTTTAATGGTCATGGCACATGCGTATTGGTACGGCCTCTCGAGTACCGATACAGGTAAATCTGTTAAAAGTTAATTGGAATAAGTTTAGAACATTGCACATTGGTCACTAAACATTGTATAGTTAAATTGAAGAGGTAGTTGATATCGGAATGACACGAAAACTTGTAAGCTTACTTTTTGTGAATTGAATTTCATTTGTGGTATGGTTAATTTCATTAAGGGACCCCAAATTTTCTAAATTTACAGATTAGCCTCTAAATCTTGTAGAAGTCTAAAATTGGTCCAAAACCAACAATCATAGTACTGTACTGAGTTATTAAGCTTTGGTGAATCGATATTGTATTGTTGAAAGGAATGTCTTTGCTAAATTGCCGAATTTTGATTAAAAATTATTACATCGATCATTGTATTGTTCATCGGTAGCATACTCCGACCCAGTTCTCTACTAGGCAAGATAATACGATGAATGTTAAATAGTCGTTTGATTGACACATCGTTCGTCGATTTCTGGCGACGACACATTGGGAGAAATGGTCGGCTGAGTCTGGCGACCGAAAGGGTGGGGTCGGCGACGGTGATCAATGGCAGTAGTGGTGAATATTTGGAGACTTGAGGTTTTGTTGTTTTTAGGGATTGAGTGACTAATTTTAAAGTTTTTGGAATCTTTGAGATTCTTTTAAGGAATTAAAATATTTAAACTTTTTTAAAATTAATATTCCTGCCACATCGTTTGTTCTAATTGGACAACGATTTTTTTTTAAATGGCCATCGACGGTCGGACGTTTAAAATTATAACAGTTGAAACTGTAGAGACCTATTTTTACCTAAAAATACTGTAGACACTTAAAGTTTAAAGAAAATTTAGTTTGGGCACTTATTTTTTTATTTAATCCTCTAAGTTATTGATCCATATGCTTATCCTGACAGGATTTGCAACTCCTCTATAGCATCGCCTATGTTCGTTTGTCGTAGATGTTGCTTGGACCTTTATCTGCTGGAGGTTTTGTTTTTCTGGATGGTCGGTTCAAAGATTTATAAGGTCATGTGCAATTTATTAAAATGAGAGCCTCAAATTTATAATCCAAAAATATATAAAGTTTATTAAAATATAATTTTTATCTTAGTAAAAAATAGATTATAAGGCCCTTTTTTTAGATGAAAAATAAATCTATTACTATATGCCTTATTAAAAAGTTTATCTAAACTTAATCAGAAGAAAAAGAGTACATATTATCATAATTAAATAGTCAAAAAGTCTTCTTTATAAAATTATTTTTTTTTGTAATTTATTAAATCAAAATCATTTATTTTTCCTATAAACATTTAATTCTATTTATTTGGAGCCATCTTTTCTTGAACTCTTGTGTGGTCTCTTATTTCGTATATATCTAAAACCACAACTGTTTTTGCAGCTTGTTCCAAAGCAAACATAATATTAAACCCTTTTCACGAGCTTTGTCATATCCTCTATTGCCACGTTTGAATGATTGTTCATAAGGGAATGCATGCATTCAAGGAAAAGGAAAAGGAAAAGAAAAAAATAAATTAAAAAGACAATAAAAACAAGGCTTTGAACCCTTTGACGCAAACGTAAAAACAAAAAGAAAGAGCAGGAAAGACGATATTGTTAAAAAAATAGTCTCCAAATATAAACAGTAAAACAAACATATATATTAAAAAAAACGCGTCCACTAACCCACCAATTAGCATCGGTTTCCAGCTGTTCACGCGGCTTCTAGTGTTGTTGAATTATGTATTTTCGCGCTCCCCTCATTTTCATGCTCTGCCCTCCTTTTTTTTACAAACATTTCGAATCGAGATTTATTAATTAATCGAAGAATAAAAAATTATTTTATTTTAAATATATTCAAATCTTAATATTTATTTTAAAAAGGGAAATGCTCTCTATTTATATAAAAGGACATTTTGAATCAATATTAGATAAGAAGTTTGAATTTTAGAAATAGTATGGAATGAGAACAATAAAACTTTTAATTCTCTTTATAACATTAAATTTTGAGATCTTATTTAGAAAATATCAATTTTTTATCATTTAATCTAATTAACAATAATCATTTCTATGTTTCGAAAAATGTTAATTTTATTCTCACATAATCCAGCTAGATTAATCACTTTGATGCTTTTTACAAAAAAGTCAGTGAGGCCACACTTGCCATTTGTTGCACCAAATAGTATTGCGAACTCATCCACTAATGTTACGCTTTTCTTGTTTCTTTATAACAATAGTATTCAGTTTATTTATTGACTAATTTAAATGAGACAATGTATAAATTTATTATGGTGTGATTCATTAATTCTTTTAATTCAATCTATTTCGTTTACAATGTTAAGATTCAAACTCTGACCTCGTTTAAAGGAGTTAGTGCCACATTCTATTAGACCAATTAATTATTAGTGTAATTATATGATAGTATTTGTTCATATTTTTTTAATCTTTTGACAAGTCACACATAACTTGCACACACAAATGTTTGAACTCGAAGCTTCTAAGATGAACATCATCATTTTTTCTACTAGAGACATTGTTGTGCAGGTCTGACCCTGGGCCGGGCAATAAGGATGCCCACTCAAGGCCCACTGCTTGGGGAAGTTTTATATTTGTAATTTGTTTGAATTATATTTGATTTTAAGAGTCTAATTTTTTACAATACTTGTTATTACGTGCCCAATTTTTTAATATTTTTTAATATACAGTTGTTTTTTAATATTTGTTATAAGCGGTCTGCTCTTAAAATTTGTTTATTTTCTAATATTTTTTTATTAAGGGCTCGATTTTCCCCAATATTTATTGTTATGCGCATACTCTTAAAATTTAAAAATTCTTTCAATATTTGTTAATAGAGACCCGTTTTTTCAATACTTGTCACTAGGACCTACTCTTAACATTTATTTATTTTTCATTAATTGCTATTAGGACAGCTATTTCAATAGCGGTAAGCAACCGCAACATCGGTTGTTATATGGCGATAACAACACCATATGAAACTGTGATACATGCAATTGTTACGTCCACAATAGTATATGTTATTAAAAATTTACAATCGCAATACTTGTAGTGACTGAAAACTATAATGTCCGCAACCAATTTAAACGTAATACAACCTTAAATACAACCGCAATCACAATTTAAATATCTGATTTATGGCTCATTTTTTAAATTCTCCCTAGCCACCAGACTTGTTGGGTTGGTCAAGCTTTTTTTTTATTAAATAGAAAGATATTTTATTTTTATGCCGAATTTCAAACGCATATAAAATAAAGTAAAATAAACATCTTTAGCCATTGGTCTAATTAGTACATCTCAGCCTTTTTCTTCTTTTAATTACTTATTTGCTTGGTGATTCCTTTCTTACCCAACGTGTTCATAGGTAAGATCCGGCGGTGTTTTGTGGTATTATTCAAAATTTATTCTTTGGTAAATGATTAATTCAAATTTGTTAACAGGTATGTATTTGGACATATACTAGAATAATTATAGTAGGTGTATTGTAAGGCTGAAAGTATAATAAATCTAGATTGAAAAACTCACACAAACATAATTTTATTCAAAAAAAATATACTATTTATTCAAATATAGGCACCTAAAGATTCAAATCTTCAACGCGTTCAAATTAAATTTATTCAAAAAAATATTTTTAGATATCATCTTAATTAATATACTATTTAATAGCACATTAATACCATATAAAATAAGAGATTTATTAATGAGGGTATTAAGGACAGTTTATATGTAGTAATTTATTACTTGGATCGAAACCTTTGACCATAATTAGTATAAAGTATTTTAGATTTTATTCTATCTACCAATCGGTGCATTTATAAAATAATATATTGAAACCAACGAGTGATCTCAATAGAAAAAATTAAATAATTATTTTAAGATATCAAGTTCAAGTATTTTTATATACAATGTATGTATATATTATTAAAAAATTTTAAAAAATATATATGAACTAAAACTACCTTACAGTCCCTTAATAACATTAAAAAATAAAGTAATATCTTAATTGATTTTGTGAAATTATCTTTTGAATATAATTTTAATAATTATTAAATTTAGATGTATATATTAATTTCATATTTATTAAATTATATTTTAAATATAATTTTATTAATTTAGATGTATATATTAATTTTTTACTTATGAAATTATCTTTCTAATTTTATTAGTTATTCAACTATGACTCTATTTGACAATTAGCAGATATCTGATAGCAGATAGCGGATTATATTAGCTAATAGAGGATAGCTTATTGCATTAGCTAATTTGACTAGCGAATTATATTAGTTGACTGTATAAAAGTGTTTGGTAAAATTAACTGAGAGTCGATAGCTGTTTGATTATTTGAACAAGCAAAATGACATATAAGGACATGATTACATTTAATACTTGTTTCAATAATTTATTAGTTATTAACATTTTGTATCTATTAATATTAATTAGATTATGAAAATTATTTTTTTAATATCATTGCTGAACATATGTGAGGATGTACATATTGATTTTTTATTTGTAAAATTATCTTTTTAATATAATATTAATACTTATTAAAATTAGATTTATATATTAATTCCTTATCTATGAAATTATATTTTAAATATAATTTTACTAATTATGAAATTTATAAGTATTTATTAGTTTATATATTAATTTTTTATTTAATAAATTATTTTTAAATTTTATTAATTAATCAAATTTATGTTGTTTAAATAATTTTTTTTATAATTATCGAAGACAAAATAGTATTTACAATCATTTTATCCAAACCTCTAACTCAAAAAGCTTCTAAAAGGAGTTTTTTCAAAATGAGAGGTTTCACCTCAATCCGCTATTACAATCCTCAATTTACCAAACATCTAAATTAGCGGATTTGACTAGTCAAACCTCTAAAAATACTTAAACCTCTAATTTCATCTCAAAAGGTTGTTTACCAAACATGGCCTATATATTATTTAAACACTAAATTAGCGGATTTAACTGGTCAAACCTCTAAAAATACTTTAAACATCTAATTTTAGCTCAAAAAGCTATTTATTAAACAAGGCCTATATATTATTTAAAGATATATTTTTTGTAATTGTTAAAGATAAAAGAATTTACAATTCTTAATTCAAACATCTAACTAAAAAAAAGCTCTTAAAATATTTTTTTTAAATTAAAAAAATTTATATTAATCCGCTATCACAATTTTTTATTCACCAAGCATCTAAACTAACGATAATAATTAGTCAAACCTCTAACTTTATCGCAAAATATATTTATGTTTGATCTAAAATTCTTTTCTTATGTCTGCAAATATAATTTTTTTATTGATAAGGGGTATTACCTAGAATATAAAATTTAAAAATACATATACACACTCCAACATTAAAAACATAATATGCACTCCAACATTAAAAACATAATACGCAATTTTCTCTTTATAATTAATGTCTTATTCTTGTTTACTTCACATTATTTATAACTAACTTAAAAATAAAAGGAGAGAATACGGGAACTAGAGAGATTAAAAGCAAATTCTCGACTGTCAAACCTCATCACTGTCTTCACTTCACTAAACCAATAAACTTTTCCTCCTTTCATTTTCCTTTTCTACAAGTTCTCTTTCAACGCAACCAAACAAAACTGTCTCAAAAACGCTGAAAAATGCTTAAACTATGGGCTTTTCTCTCCCTTTCCTTTCTCTCATCCTTCAGGGTAAGCAAATCTATTGTTTTGCACTCCTTTTTTTTTGTTTTTTAAATATATTATTCTGGGTACTAAGCTTATCTATTTTTGTGTGTTGATTGAAACTTAGATTAAGATAGTTTTTTTTTTTTTAATTTCTAATTTTCTGGACAATGCAGGTTGGGTTTTGCGGGGTCGGTGATTCGTTGGTGTCGGAGAATCCATTTACTCCGAAGGCCTCCGTGATTCGTTACTGGAACAAAGAGATCCACAGTGAAATGTCCAAAACCCATTTTTTGCTCTCCAAAGTTTCGCCGTTAACCGCCGCCGACTCAGCCGGGTTTTCTAAACTCGCCGCTCAAAACGACATCGCTTCCCGTCTCCCTTCCTTTTGTTCCGCCGCCAAACTCTTTTGCTTCCCCGATTTATCACCGAGTCTTGAGAAGCACACCGGGGATGTAAAGTTTGCGGTCTACGCCACCAGGAATTTCACCAATTACGGAACGGACCGACTCTCTGGAGTCGACTCGTTCAAGAACTACTCGGACGATAGCAACGTTGTCGTCGACTCGTTCCGCCGATATAGTCGAGACTCGGCGGGCCACAAGGAACAATTCTCCAATTACGGTAGTGAATCCAACGTCGTCGACCAGAGCTTCAACTCCTACGCCGCCGACGCCACCGGCGGTTCCGGAGATTTCAACAACTACAACAAAGGAGTCAACGATCCCAATCTCCGCTTCACTTCGTACGCCGACGACTCCAACGGGCACGGGCAGACATTCACGCAGTACACTGAGAATGCCAACGCCGGGAACGGGCAGTCATTCACGAATTACGGGAAAAACGGTAATGGCGTCCCTAACGACTTCAGTAATTACGGGAAAGGAGCCAATGTTGTAGGGTCGGGATTTTCTGGTTACGGAGAATCAGCCAATGGGGCGAATGACAGTTTCACTTCTTACGGATTCGACTCCAATGTTCCGCAAAACACTTTCAAGAGTTACGGAGACGGCGGCAATGCGGCGGTCAACAGTTTCTCAAGCTACCGCGATCAAGCCAATGTGGGTGATGATTCTTTCCAATCGTACGCCAAAAATTCCAACGGAGAGAAAGTCGATTTCACAAACTACGGCCAATCGTTCAATGAAGGAACCGATAAATTCACCGGGTACGGCCAAGGAGCCGTGGGTCAATCCATTGGGTTCAAAATCTATGGAAGAAACACCACTTTCAAGGATTATTCAAAAAAGGGCATCACTTTCGGTAGATACAACCAGAGTTCCTCTGAAACTGCTCAAGTTAAGGCCAGTGGCAGTGTCGTGAATAAATGGGTGGAGCCGGGCAAATTCTTCCGGGAAAAGATGTTGAAGCGAGGGACGGTGATGCCAATGCCGGATATTAAAGATAAAATGCCTGAAAGGTCGTTTTTGCCCCGGACCATTGTTTCAAAATTACCGTTTTCTTCCTCCAAGATCGATGAATTGAAACGGATATTCCGGGCGGGGGACAACTCCACATTGGAAACCCTCATGGTCGACGCTTTAAAAGAGTGCGAGCGAGCACCGAGCCCCGGCGAGACCAAGCGGTGCGTAGGCTCGGTAGAAGACATGATCGACTTCGCCACCTCGGTTCTGGGACGGAACGTGCAGGTTCGTACGACGGAGAACGTTAACGGGTCGAAGCAGAACGTAAAGATCGGAACCGTGAGAGGAATCAACGGTGGGAAAGTAACGAAATCGGTTTCTTGCCACCAGAGTTTGTACCCGTATTTGCTTTACTACTGCCACTCGGTTCCCAAGGTCCGGGTCTATGAAGCGGATATTCTGGATCCGAACTCAAGGGAGAAGATCAATCATGGAGTGGCTATCTGTCATTTGGACACATCTAGTTGGAGTTCGAATCACGGGGCATTCTTGGCCTTGGGTTCGGATCCGGGCCGGATAGAGGTTTGCCACTGGATTTTTGAGAATGACATGACTTGGACCATAGCTGACTCTTAAATAAATTACTTAAATTTGGTCGAAAACCTTAGGCTAAGATAACTTAGCCTGGTGAAATTATGAATTTGTCCATTTTGTTTTTATTTTATTTTTCTCCTTAGTTTAAGATTATGGAATGCAATACACAAATATGAATTATTTTTTTTCTTTTCTTCCTTTTTTTGGTGAATTTTGATGCTTTAAATATGTTAAATGTACAATTCGACACTATCATATGAGCCTATTTAAGTCGAACATCACGGGATATGAGTGAATTTAACAAAGACATGTAACGTGTTAAAATGGTCGGTTCCATTACTAACACAATTTAATTATTCTTTTTTTAGATATTCTCATGTTTTAGGTAAAAACTTCAGCACTGAATGCCAAGTATTTGAATAAATGACACAGAGAGATAATATTAGCATTGAATAAAATGATCTGTTTAGTTCTAATTGGTTTCATTTAAAAGATCATATCACTTATGAATTGGAGATTGATGATGATTCATTTGGTAGGTCAAATGTTGTAGATGATGATTTGAAGGTAGTTAGAGAAGATAATGGAAAAGAGTTGGGTTAAACTAATCTTTTGGCATGTTCTGAGTAATGGAGGTTTATATAATTTACCTTGCAAAAGAGTGCATCTGGGTCATGCAGAGTTCAGTACATCTGAATTTGGATTTTGGAGGCAATGGAGATCGGTGAATATCGACCAAGTTGAGTCCAAATAAATTTTGAGTTGGTCAAGTTAATGAGTTGTTAGGGTTATTATTTAAATTTAATTGTAAATATTTATAATATTATGATACTAGTTGGTTCTATTTTTGAAGATTATTTTATTTAAATTTAACTGCTTTTTATAACCACATACGATATACACATATATTTTTTTTATAATTTTTTTCTTCATATTTGATATACATATATCGAACATAGTTGAGAGACTCGACTCGAACTTGAAACCGATCCACTAATCACTAAAAATTTCAAGTTATTCGAGTTTTGTTTTATAACTCAAACTTTATTTGAATTTTTTTCCGAGTTGAGTCAAGTTTATAAAATTACGATTCAAGTAAATAAAATATACTACTTCTACGTCAAGTCAAAATTTATAATTTTTTGAATTAAGTCGTTTACTTGACCATCATAATAAAAAAATGTTAACGAAATTCATCTCCTATAGATATAATTCGATTCTTAAACATGAATACTCCGAAACATAATTAATACATAAACCAATTCAAAACTTACTTTTATAGGCTGCATTTCCTGCAGAGAAAAAGAGATGATAAAATTTGACACTGTGATTCATTTATTTTAAAGTTCCCTACATTTCGCTGAAAAAATAAACCTACATAGATTGTCCCTTTATTGAAGTGCTTTGGTTGCGTCCATTTGAACCACAACCACCCATGGCATCGGTTACCAAACGGTGCAGTGTCCCATGCCATTAATTTGGTAGCATGGAGGCCATTTAAAACACCGTCCCATACTAAGAAAACCTCACCACTCCTTTCCCAAACATTTTTGTCAATAATTATAAGCATAAAATGACAATGCGCCCATACCCCCACCCTAGAATCAGTATATTTATATACAATACGACAGAATTCGACATTATTTATAAAAAAATATTTTAAAAAATTAAATTAAAGGGCAACACTTAATTATATATTTTTACGAGGTCAAAAAATAATTTTACAATCAAATTTTCCTAATATTTTTATAGGGGCCATGACCCACTATCCCCTCTATAGTTTTGCCACTGTTTATATATTTACATATAGAATCAATAATTACAATTCACAAATAATCAAAATTTTCATATAAACTACGATCATAATAAATTATTACACTACAAAAAACAAAAGGGTTGACTATTGAAATAAATCTAACTATGAACAAAGTTCACGTATAATAAAACTTAAACTAAGATAATTTTAGACTATAATTTTTTGAGGTTTTTATTGTACTTAAAGTATATTATTTTTTATTTAAGTACCCACAATTATTATTTTGGTCAAAATAAACACTTAAGATATTTTTTATAAAAATAAATATTTAAAGTATTCAATCTTTTTTTTCTAAGTTTTAAAAAGTTGATACACAACACTAATTAAAGAATATTTTAAGACTTGAAGTTCTTAAATAAAAAAGATAACATACTTTAAGTATTTAATTTAATCAAAAGATACTTTAAATATTTATTCTGACTAAATTAATAATTTTAAATACTTATTTTAAGCAAAAAAAATATTTTAACTACTTAAATAAAATAATGTGATATATGATATAAGCTATTTTTTAACTTATACTTGTTTTATTATCCCCACCCTAGAACTAGTCCCATGGCCTGGTTTGACTTATCTACCTATAATCATAATTGTCGAAATTTAATACAGGGACCCATTTGGTTGGTAAAACATGCATAAATAAGATGTGTTGCAGCACTCTCATAATTCAAATCATGTGATGTTAGGCTTTTGTTTTTTGGTATTGGTATTCAATGTAATTAAGTTTGTCTTAATATGCAATCTGAACATAGATCCCACCCAAGTCTGAACTTCAGTGTTGCAACTTGCAACCTACTAATCTGACGAACGTCTTTATTGCATTGTGAAATAGTCAGAAAAGTCATATCTGATCCACTAATCGTATACGATAGCCAACCCACCCGAAGACGGTAAGGAACGACGGAGTTAATAACGATTTAAACAAATACAATCGAACTCGTAAGCGTTAGTAAAGTATATTGTACTTTTAAAAAGATAATACAAATTTAAATTTTAAAGACGATATTATTAAGAGAGACAAATTTATATCCCAAACATAAAACTCTAAATCAGATATGCATATAATAAAAAAATAAAAAATATCAAAATTTAATATTTTTATTGTACAAAAAATAATATTTTGAATATAACTAAAAATATTATTAAAAAATATAATATTTTAATTGTGTATATAATATTTTAAGTTTTGTGTTTTATAATATTTCAATTACAATCTAAATTATTAATGCGCTAATAAAAAATATTATATCTTTTAATAATATTTTAATTGTACCTTTTTATAACTTTATTAAGCTGTTGTACTACAGACTAAGCCCGAAGCACCCCTCGTTCGTCTAACCCAATTCCAGAAATGAATAATTAAGGCCGTAGGCAAATGGCAGAGCCATGTTCATGTTCTGGTAACTCTGGAATAGCCATTCAAATATTCAAGGACTTAAGAAGGGTCAATGAATCATGATGATGATTTCCCACCAACTCGGTCCATTGGATCATTAAATTCGATTTTATTCAACAAAAAACTATCAATTTTTACTTCAATCAATTCTATCATTAATAAGGGTGTTCATAGTTAACCAACATATTGCAATAGTTAACATGTAAGTACTATTTTTAGTGCAATTAGATAGTTAAAAATAACAACATTATACAACAGTTAATCATTGTTAAGAATTTATATGCAAAAACATAAACAGAGCAACAACAACATAAAATAAGATACACAATAAATGAGATTTAATGTAATTCGACTTTACCTACCTCCACGGATGAAAGAAACGAATAATTTACTATCAACATAGAGAACACGAATAATACAAATACATGCTATCCGATGTAATCACATAAGTCTGTATATATCTTAAAACCTAGTGTATCCAAAATACTATTCCCAACCTCACTACAATACACATTTCTACAATCTAATCATTATAGCTACAACAATTCTCATAAGACTTATTGCTTAATATGAATATTTAACTATTAAATAAATATAATTATCAAGTATTTTTTCTCTATTAAAATTATATTAAAACTCAACTCAATTACCAATTTAAATTTATATCAATATCTAATCACCATGAAAACCCCTAAATTCCATTAATTCACAAGTTATATATGTTGTGAAAGCAACATATACAATCCGGGGTTTGATGAAATTGAAGTTCAAAAATGGGGTTACGAATTAAGGAAGGAGTTGAATAATTTGATTCGTTTGGTTCCATGACCTGTCTGCATCCAGCATCAGCCATATAAATCATGTGTGTACAGAACAGTTACATGCATGCTTAATTATGGAGTATAACTAATAGATTCCCACATGTTATTTTCTCAACCTTATCTATGTAAATGTTTATGGACATCTGATATAATTGCTTGCTCTATGACATTGATAAATTGAATGAGACATGTTTATATATATATAATAAGAAAGGGAAATTATTCATTCTTCTATGTTTTTGGGTTATATTATAAGGGTAAAACTTTGATATATATATATGTATAAAACTAATTTTATAAAAGTATGCATATTTACACTATAAAATTCAAATACTAAATTCTTAACTCTATCCTTAAAAAACTAAACCCTAAACACTAACATTAAATTATAAACCCTATAACATAAACCCATAAAGTTTAAACTCTAAACTAAAATCTTAACCCATAAAACTAAAAGGTACGTGTAAACTAAAATTTACACACTTGTTTACCAAAGTTTTTTTCCCCATATTATAATAACTTTGTTAACTACTATTTTCAAATATTTTATTACACACAATAATCGTACTAAATGTATTTAAGTGGGCAATTTCATATTTTAAAATATTAATATCCAATATATATAATAAGAAATTGAAATTTGAAGTTGTGATCGAGTTTTTTCAATTAAAAACAATAACAAGAAGGTTTATAGTGGAGTAAGAGTTTGAGGGGCAATTTAATTTTTTTTTAAATTAAAAGTTTAAATTAAAATTTTTAAAAATAGTTTAAGGGTTTAACTAAAATTTTAAATAATTTTTTTTTAAAAAAATATAAAAATTATCAAAAGAGATTTAATTATAAATTAATGTTTAACATATATAAAGATATAAAATCAAGTACATTTAGAACGTTTAATTTATAATAAAAAATATCTGAATAATATAAACATTGTATCAGTTTATGACTGGCTTCCCTGTATTTTTGCTAATGTGCCTTGTTCGCCTTTTATTCCTGATGTTATTGTTTCCTCGGACTTCCTTGGGGAGCCCACGGGCTCAGTGGATCTTGATTATCCTATTTTCTTTTCCTCTTCAGGTTTGTCAATGGACTGCAATGTATACAAAGCCGGAACCGAGCGCAATATACTCAAGTAATGACTGCAATGTATACAGAGCCTTCCTCGGCATATATAGATCCAGCCCACAAACAACATCTCTCTTTGCATCAAAATAAAACCAAGAAGAAAATCAATCTGGGGTTTTAGGCTTCAGGGTTTCTGGGAACCCAAAGGAATCATGGCGGCTACTTGTGGAAGAAGAACCCTAGGGTTCTCGTGCGCTTCGGCCAAGACCATTTTGACCCATTTACCGTCCTCAACACCTGCGAATTATAAGCTTGCTGGCCTTTCCTCTCCTACCAAAATCTCTGCTTCTCGATTCTCTCTCCACAATCTCACCTCTTCCAGGTTTTCCCTCCATTTCCCAAGTCACTCCTTCATTTCTTTGTTATAAAATGATATGGGTATTTTACACTCACTTTTCTTGTTGCTTCTTGTAATTTTGTTGCAACCCTTTTATGGATTTTTCTTGCTGTTTTATTCGTAGTTCTGAATAAGAATTTACTTGATGTTTCTGTTTTAGGCTCCCCGTGGAATTGTGTGGTGCAGTAACTTTGATTCCATTGCATAGTGCTACGGCTTCTGCTTTGTTCACTTCGCTGCTGTCTTTGCATAATCAAAGCTGGGGGTGTTTGTCAGAAGATAATTTCTGCTGATGCTGCCACCCTTTTGTTTGCATTTTTCTTATTTAGCTTATTGTAGTGGCTTTGGGGTCTATAGCAGTGTATTAGTGTCTGAAATGTCTATTCATTGCATTATTTGTGTCTTTCTCTTTTGAGTGTAGAAAATGTGCTTTTGTGTTTAAGATAGTTTGCCCTTTGATGGGTAAATAGAATGATAGACAAATATCTTGTGAAGGTATTTGGTTTTGGAGTTGAGTGGGAAAATAGGTGCAATGGAACTAGACAATATTTGAGTTGATCGTTATAATGAACATCATTGTATTCAGCCTCTTCTTGTTTTCCATTCTTTGGCCGAGAGTATCCGTTGTAGGCCAAAGTATGTTTCATGTTTATTTGTGAGTTGCGACATTATGGCTGAATTGGGGAATGGTGAAATTCATGGCTCAGTGGTCCTGTTCTCTATGAAACTTGATATATTTCTTTTATCCTGGAAAACTATAAGAGTCGGAAACTTATAAAGGTAAAAGAGCATAGTTGATGAGATTGAAGAAATATCAATGAATCTTGTTTTCCAAAATTTATTTGATTTAAGATCCATTCATTCCAAGATTGTTTTGTACCTATTGTAGCTGAAACCACTAACATTGTACCTATTTTTGTTGTTCACATTTAAGCGATTTAAGCTCAACCTTTGATTGTAAAATATTGTGCAACTATTCATGTTTGGAGTTGACTGTTGCAAGTGGCTTATAGCAATTTCTTTTTGAAATTTAACATTTTGCCAAAGTTGTTATTTGCTCTTTCAATTTTCAATTTATTTGAAGCTGTCAACACCCTCTGAAACTATTTTGCAGGAATGACTTTGCATATATTTTGCGCTTACGTGGTGTTTTTATTAACCTAGACAAACTGTGTGTGCCACATCTTTATTGTAGTTTTACATACTTTTAGCATGCAAGAGACAGCGTTATCGGTTTTAATTATGAGCATTTTTTTGAAAGGTAATGATGAGCATTTTGAGGTAGCATATAATTTCATTTACATAAAAACATTTGAATAAGCATTTCTGTTTAGTTGGAACTTGGAAGTGTATCCGCCACTTGCTTCCATAATAAGCTTATAGCATGAGACCTTGACTGATGTGGTTCATAGGGTCCAAGTTATTGATCCTTATGCTTTTTCTGACAGGATTTGCAACTCCTCTATAGCATCACCTGTGTTCGTTTGTCGTCGATGCTGCTTGGACCTCCATCTGATCTGCCGGAGGTTTTGTTTCTCTGCTTATTCCAAATCAAACATAATATTAAACCCTGAAATGGAGAGTTGTCTGTTGTCTCTTTCCACTGTGTTGTGTGATAAGATTTTGTATCACCTGATGTTTCTTGCATGTCCCAAGTAATTGGTATTTTGAGAGAGATTTATTGAAATAATGCTATTAGTAGAAGAATTGAAACAGATGAGGTGTTGTCGCACCACACTATAGGTAACCCGAAAGTATCAACTTCAAGTTCATGTAATAGTTGTTCAATCCATACAAGTTCTGAAACCGAATTTGCTAAGCTTTTATACTTTGCTTTCGACGTTGACCAAGACACTATGAATTGCTTCTTCGAACACAAAGCAATTGGGTTTCCACCAAGATATGTGCAATATCCCGAAGTTGATCTACGGTCTTCTAGACACGATGCCTAGTCAACATCAACATAGCACTCCAATTGATGAGCTGAAGATGGTTTATATAGATCAAGAAATGAGATGTTCCTTTGAGATGCCTTAGAATTCAAGTGAAAATCGAATGGAATGTTTTTGACATTTTTGGGTGACCAAATGAAAGAGAATTGGATGTTGAAGTCGTAAACTTATAATTGGACCAAAACGTATTGTAGTGGAGTGTGATGGGAAATAAGGAACCTTTGATATCCACCATTTTTTAAATCATTATTTAAAATTCACATATTCAATAAATAATAGTGTTTAGTTGAAATTCGAATAGTATGATTCAAATAATTTATAAACAAAAATAAATTTGAATTTTTGGACATTTACGATTTCAGATAATTAAAATACAATTGTAACCCACTACAAGTCCTATAACAATCATATGAGAACCCAAACTCCGGAAAATTAAAAATAGGGATTAAGGGGCCCATTAACGTATTAGCCAACAGTTAATAAAACGACATCGTTTAGAAAGTTGACTTTCGGATTATCCAAATCTCAAGCAAAGCAGGCGAGCAACCGGAAACAAGCGTATTCCTTTCCCCCCCGTATTTGTATAATTAAAAATCATAATGACAAAGACGCCCACCTTGTGACCGTTGCCCCAACGTTCCAAAGAATCCAAATTTAAAAAAAAACCTGTACTTTCTCAAAAACTCAAAGCTTACCGTTGCTAACGCCTTCTGACCTACCAAAAAAACTCTCCCTTCCCTTCAGTCACCACTTCTTTTATGTCTTAGAGATTTGGAAATATCTTCTCCTTTCTTTCAGTTCAAACGAAATTATGGCGGCGTTGGCTCCTGGGATTCTGCTGAAATTACTCAACGGGATGAACACCGGAGTTAAGCCAACAAGTGAACACAGGAGCTCGCTCTTGCAGGTCACTGATATTGTGCCTGCTGATCTCGATGAGAAGAATCTTTGGCCTACACATGGGTTTTACATCAAAGTCTCGGATTCTTCGCATTCGATTTACGTTAGTCTTCCTTCGGACCAAGACGAATTTGTTCTTAGCAACAAGATGCAACTTGGGCAGTTCATTTATGTTGATAGGTTGGAGCCTGGCTCCCCTGTTCCTGTTGTTAAAGGCGCAAAGCCCCTCCCTGGGAGGCATCCCTTAGTTGGGACACCGGAGCCTTTATTGGGTTTAAGGAAAAAAGGGGAGAAAAGTGAGCAAAAGCAAGATTCTAAGTTGCATAGAAGAGGCTCTTGGGGGAAGGGTCCTAATGGAACCGATGAGATTTCTTCTCCTTTGGTATTAAAGCCGGTGCCGTTGGATTTTGATCAGTGTACTCCGGTGAAAGAGCGGAGAATTCCGTTGATGTCACCGGTGATAAGAAGGGTGGCGAAAGATGGGAACGCTAGTGCTGGTGTAAGGTGTTCTTATGGTGGGGGGTTATTGGCTAAAATGATGGATACTAAAGGAGAAAGTCCAGCTTTGCTTAGAAAAAGCTGCGCTGCTCCTTCATCGGCCTCGAAGTTTCCGAGGAGCAAAAGTGTCAGCGACCGAGAGCATAGGATCCCAATTAGTCCTCTCAACTTAGCTGTAGGTACAATTTGCTATGTTTTACTTGATATTAACTTTTCAATGATGTTTTTGTCTTGATGATTCAACTCAATTTTCAGCCATTGCAGGAGAAGAAAAGTTCAACCCCACCTCCAATTCTAAAGCGTGGAAGGGTGGCCGCTGCTTCTATAAACAACTCGAGTTTTACTACCCAAGAACAAGAATCTCAACTTGATAATGATTCTGCCTCGGATAACAGCAAAAGTCTCCCCTTGAATTTACCTGGGAAACTTGGCATGTTGGGCAAGGTTAGTTTAAGTTTTTAAGTTAACCAGTGTCGATTTAGTCATGTGTCTACTGTTAACTGACTTTGTGTGGTTCAACAGGAAGCTGTTCAGCAACGAGAAACGGCTCAAAATATTGCTCTTCAAGCACTGAGAGATGTCACTGCAACAGAAAGTTTAGTTCGGTCTCTCAAGTAATCAAAATTGTCCCTTTTTTGTGCTTTCCCTAATGTTGTAAGTTGAAGTTCTTATGTTTTGCTAAATACCATATATTCTGTCTGGTTGTGTGCTTAGGATGTTTTCCAATTTAACCAAATCAGCAAAACCAGAAGCTCCGGCCGCATGCTTCGATCAGTTTCTGGAATTTCACGCCCAAATTGTGCAGGCCCTGAGTGAGATACTGTCGGTCCAAGCAGCTACTTCGGCTACTACTGGAATGTCACAAGCCACAAAAGCTGATAAAATCGGTGATCATGAACCGGAAATCTTGAACGAAATCGTGCACAATTCGATGGACCAAAGCAAAAGGCCTGTTGCATTGTACAAGTCAATCGCAGGGTTTCCCGAGAAAAGTGAGCAAAAGAGGCTCCTAAGGTTAAATACCAAAGTTCCATCAACTCCACTCGGGAAACTGCCCCTCGAATCATCCGCCGCGGAGAACGACGAAAACAAACCTGTATTGAGCAGTTTAAGCAGCACGATAAAATTGGGGAAGCAAATCGAAGCCGAAGCAGGGAATTGGTTCATGAGCTTCCTGGAGAAAGCTTTGGAGAACGGAATGAAGAAATCCCAAGGCGATGGGGAGGCCAAGAAAGTGCCTCAGTCTCTAATACTCAAGGTTATCAATTGGGTGGAGGTTGAACAGTGTGATGCCAACAAGCGACCGGTTCATCCAAAAGCAACGCAGATTGCTCGGAAGCTAAGGATTAAGATGAAGAACCCTTGAATTGGTCTACAATCTATGTAGATTTTCTAGCAGATACCACATTATATTACACTTTTAAAAGTACTTGTGTTTTTTTGTTGTTGGATTGTTTGGTTTGATAGGCTGTTCTTTGCATGTTTTGGTTCATTGGTGATGATTTACAGAACATTCCCCAAGGCCTAAGAATACTGAAAATGAAACCTTTTAGTGACATCTGAACAAGAGTGACTTGTCTCGTTTGTAATGGATACTTAAAGAACTGAATTTCTATAAAAATGTTATTTTAGCAAAGCAGGGGAACAAAGTTATGAATTTGCATTTGGAGGGAACCCAAGATTTTCAGTTTTCCCTCTGATTTTCAAACAACCCAATTTAATGCTGGGAAGCGTCATTATGGAGATGATACATGGGCACATGAAATTGATGAACTGGGGAAACCGATTTGATTTCCCGTTTTTATTTCTTTAGCTTGTACGATACAATAGGAATAATGGCTTTTTTTTTTTGGAGAAAGTATGAGATGAACTTTGCTCACCACGGCATCCGTGGTCCAACTAATCAGGTCCGTTCATCTCAAAATAACTACTTAATATCTACCCATTCTTTAATTTCATGTGATGATTTACCTTGAGGAAAAAATGAGATGGACGAACATAATTGATTGAAACCAAAAATAACATAGTAAACAAGGTTCATCTAATATTTTTTTCGCCTTTTTGGATTAAACAAATGGTTATATTTTGATCCGTACGAATTAGATCTCCAACTTATACTAATGGTATGCTTATTGTAGTTTTAGTTGGCTTGCCCCAACTTTTACTCCGTAAATTAATATTCCATCCACATTTTAAAATTAGTATTCTTATTCTATTTTCTTCATGTTTTTATGTATAAAAAAAGAGAAAAGGATGTGAGGCGAGATGGATTTTGTTTTTTTAAATCGGACGTGATTCGTCACGGTGTTACTTTAGCTTGATCGAAATTATGCTTTACGATAAAAATAAAAACTCATGGCCAAAACGTGTTTCATCTCCGACTTTGTTTATATAAAAATCTCCCTCAAGTATGTTTGCAATTTTTTTTATTTTATGTATTATTCACTAAGATAAACTATAATATAAAACCTTGCATTTTATTGTTTTTTTTTAAATACTTTCATTTTATTACTTTATAAAAATCTCTCTCAAGTATGTCAATAATTTATAGAAGAGATGGTTAAAGCTCTCAATTTAACACATTTTTTTTCTTTCTTTTAGGTTGTGAGTCTAAGACTCTGTAGGAGCAAAAAATGGGTAAAACTTTGATACACATGCTGTGTAAAATTAATTTTACACAAACTTGTGTATTTACACTATAAAAACCTAAATTCTAAATTCATAACCCTAAAAAACTAAACCCCACACTCTAAACCCTAAATTCTAAACACTAAAATTAAATTCTAAACACTACAACCTAAACCCCTAAACCTTAAACCCTAAACTAAAATCCTAACCCTTAAAACTAAAAGGCACGTGTAAACTAAAATTTACACGGCTTGTGTATCAAAGTTTTTTCCGCAAAAAACCCCTTCTCCAAACATCTAAATTGAAATTGTTCAAATAAAAAATACTTTCATTTTATTACTTTATTTCTTTTGGTACAAAAATTTATTGCTCTATTTAGATTTAAAGGTTTGAACATCATTGTGATAAATTTAATCGGTTTTAGTAGGTTTTATATAAAACATGATCAAGCTTGATTTGCCAAGAACACCCTAAACCCTAAAAAAAGAAAATAACGAAGAAAAAATTATATAACTTTTGTTTAAAAAATGAATTATATACGGTACATGTCAAAAGACACATGTTAGTACAAACATCAACGACGGATCTAAAAATATATTTGAAGGTGAGCATATATAAAATTTTAAAATTTGGTGAGTACAAACTTTAAATACTACAAAATTTAAAGAATATTTCATAAAAAAATTTTAAAAAATCGAAGGCAATTTTGTATATGTGAATCTGCCATTGACAAGCACGAATCAAACGATAACAATAATGTATAGGTATGGATCTTGTTTACAATCATTCAATAAGTTAATATTTAAAAGGTTGTAGTTAAATACTTAAAAAATCAATGTTTAACAAAGGTTTTAAAAGTTTATAGTTTTAAAACATGTTTTAGTTTCCGTAAGAAGTAACTGCTTCCTTTAATTAATCAATAGTAATTATAATTAATACACCATTAAGAAAGTTAATTTATATACTTGATAACGTGCTTGTATTATAACTATATATATATATTTAAATAGAAGTTATAATTATATTTAAAATATTACGTTGGTATATAAATTTAGAGAAATCTTGTGAAAGTTTTAGTTTACATGTATTTGTCAAAATCAGATTAAAGGTTTAGAGTTTAAAGATTTAAATTGTAAGATTTAAAATTTAAGATTTAAAGTTAGCGTTTAAGGTTCAGAGTTTACGGTGTTAGAATTAGATTTTTAAATTATAAATATTAAAAAATGATTGTGTAATTTTTTTTAAACAAACTGTATACCAAAATATAACTCATAAATTTATATCTTAACATTTTATTTTGTTTTTATATAATATTTATTTTTTCTTTTATCAAATTTTAATTATTATTTTTTTGACACAAACGTTACTTGCCATCCAGTAAAGGCTGTCATTTTTTAAATAGAATTTTCTCATTAAAATGATTGGATAGTGAGATCCACGCGCCTACTCCAAGGAACGCGTTAACGAACAAATCGCTTTTCTGGCGGCATCAATTTTCACTTCGCCTCCACTCCAACTTCCCTGCGCTTATAATAACCGCTTTCTTTCACCCTCTCGCTTCTCATCTCATAATATTCCGGCTAAGAAGCCCGTACCCATCTCTCTCTCCCTGTTTGAAACCCTAACACAGCTCAAATAAAGCGAATTTGAATCTCGGAGATTTTGATTTTTTTCTAGTTTTTTAAAGTCTCTTTATAGTTTTCTGGTCTCTGTTTTTACTCTTTTTGGAAATTTGTATTTCCTTACGAGGTTCCGGTTGTGAAAAAGAATGGGAACGAGTTGGAACGAAGAGGTGACGAGCAGCTACTCGTTGTGCATCCAGGATCGACGATCCTCCAAGCACATCCACGACAACGTCCACGGCAACATCTACCTTGATAAGGTATTAGCTTCACTTCCATTTCCGAACTTGCACTCGTGTTTTCTGTGATTCGATGAGATAAACCGGGTTTTGATTCAGTTTATATCGCAAAATGTTTTCATCTAGAGAACATAATTTTAATCAGTGAAATATAAAGGAAAGCTTAGGAATCTACGAATCTCATCGTAGAGACAGTTCGGAAGAATATGAGAAACTCTAGTATAATTTAGCGAAAGAGAATTTGAAGGAGTGACGAATATCTTTGAATAGATTTTTAAGTTTATACTCTTTTTAGCGAAAAAGAAGTCAGAAGGAATAACGAATATCTTTGAATAGATTTAGAACTTTAGAATATGGACAGAGCAAACAATTATTATTATGTTTCTGAAGATAATGTTGATAATCAATGTTTTGCTTAAGATATAATATTTGACCTTTTGCTTTTTTGTTAATGCAGTTCTTCTTAAAATTTGTTGACACGGAGCAGTTTCAAAGGCAAGCTTGATTTGATTTGTTGAAAATATGCACCTGTTTTTTTTCTTTTCTATTTTCAAATATAATTAGAAATTATATGTTTTGATGATTTTACTGTATACTGCAGACTCCGCGATCTAAAGCAACTTGGTAAGTTGAACTTCCTTATATCAGGCCTTTAGGAGCTTGATCCTTTTGCTGATCTAAGTTTCTTGCTTATCAGGTCTATCGCACATGGTGTACCCAGGAGCTGTTCATTCTCGCTTTGAGCATTCGCTGGGAGTTTATTGGCTGGCTGGTGAAGCTGTTCATACAATTAAAGCTCACCAAGTAAGGAAATGACTTCACGGTCTGATGGTTCCCACTCTGACCCCATTATATTGAGACATTCTCTTTATTTGCATGGCATACTTATAGGGTTCGGAGATCAACATTGAGCGTAATGATATCGACACAGTAAAACTTGCTGGTAATCATCCTTGTAACGGATTTTTCCTTTATTTTGAGCCACATCTTATCTCTTCTTCTGTATCTAACCTTTTATTCCCCTGTTGCTGGTTACTTGCTTAGGACTATTGCATGATGTAGGACATGGACCGTTCAGCCATCTGTTTGAGCGCGAGTTTCTTCCCCGGGTGCTTAATGGATGTGAATGGTAATTCTTACATTCATCTCTGGGTATAGATTGTTAGTATTGTCTCAGATGTAATCACCGGGAGCCTTACATTCCCGTTGTGAATAGGCAATAGCTGATTATCCTAATAATAAAAAATACGATTTGTTTCTAGGCAGTGTCTCGTAGTTTTCACTGTTGAAATTAATTCTGCCACGAGTTTGGTACTCTTAATTTTTTTTTCATTATGTTCAACAAAAAAAAATTCCAATTTATGCTACCTTCTCTTCTTGTTTCATATAAATGACAATGTTCCAAAGTTGACATCGCATATTGGGCATTTATATAAAAGATGAAAGTTGCTGTGGTTTATATTGATCGCTGAATGATTTAATCAATTTTTTTCTGATTACTTGTTTGAATGTTTTAGGTCTCATGAGGACATGTCAGTGAAGATGATTGATTACATTGTCAATGAGCACAACATTGAAATAGATGCTGCAATGCTTAAGAATGTGAAGGTCGAATTATGTTCTGTGAAATTCCTATTGCACTATATACATGGAAATTAGCTATATGAAATGCGGGGGTTGATATAATTTTTCCATTTCAACAGGACATGGTACTTGCTAGCTCAGCAAATTCTTCACAAAATGTAAGCGAGTAATTACAAGAATTTACCTAAATCCTGTTTGTTCTTTCACATTATTCTGTTTTCAATTTCTTCATCAATTTCTCTGCCATCACAATTTTAAATTTCCTTTAATGTAGACTGTGAATGAAAGGCGTTTTCTGTATGACATTGTTGCAAATGGTAGAAATGGGATAGATGTTGATAAGTAAGTATATTGATTTTCCACAGGGAGAATTTATTTTGAACTTCACTACACTTGTGGTTTTGAAAGTAGAGTCCATAATTACATTTCGTTGCAGATTTGACTATATTGTACGTGACTCCCGCGCCTGTGGCCTTGGCTGCAATTTCCAGTTTCAGAGGTAGGGATTGGTTCATAATGGTCATCACTTATTGGTTAATGGGCTGTTAAGTTCCAAGCTAATTTAACATTCCTGCATCTGCAAAGTTGCAGAGCTTTCTGGTTTATTGAACATATTTTGTTGTGGTACACATACTCTTAGTGTTCATTTTAACTTGCAGGTTAATGGAGACAATGAGAGTGATGGATGATGAGATATGCTACCGGGCGAAGGATTGTTAGTATTTGTCCAAATTTATTATCTTCATCTAACAATTACATCTTCAGCTAATATATGCGATGTTTCTGACAGATCTGACTGTCCACAAGTTATTTGCTACTCGAGCTGATTTACATAGAACAGTTTACACACATGCTAAAGTAAAGGTACTCCACAACTACTCTTTTTTGTCCACAACTTCAAAATGTTAATCGTGTGTAATTTGGAGCCTTTTTTCTTAAGCAGATTTTTTAGCAGAAAATGCAATGTTCTTTGATACTTTGCCATTTTTTCTTATTTCCCTAGGCAATAGAACTCATGGTTGTAGATGCTTTAACATTAGCAAATGCTGAACTGAATATATCAGCATCAATTCAAGAGCCAGCTGAATTTTGGAAGGTCTGTTGAGCTTCAAGCATTTTTTTAATATTTGCACGTATCTTCAACATTCCAATTTTTATTAGGACTGCAATTGTTTCCCTTTGAGAACTGCAGTTAGATGATTCATTATTAAAACAAATTGAAACCTCTAATAAACAAGAGCTGAAGAAAGCGAGAGATCTGGTCCTTCGCGTCCGGAAAAGAGACCTATACCAGGTATTCTTTAACAAATTATATAGGAAATAGGGTTTTCTTTCTTCATTGAGAGAGTTTTTGGATTCCACTTCAACAATTGTTTACATTTGGCAGTTCTGTAATGAGTTTACTGTTCCGAAGGACAAGCAAGAGCATTTCAAGTGCATCACTCCTCAAGATATTGTTTGTTCTCAGGTTCCAAAGTAAACAAAGAATTTTATGCTAAATTCTTTACTCAAAGAGTAAATCCAACTGACATGACAATTGATCTTGCTCTCAGAAAAATGGTGACGCGCAATTGAAAGAGGAAGATATTGATGTGAGCATTGTGAAAATTGACCTGACTCGCGGGAGGAATAACCCTCTCGAAAGGTACTTGCCAATGAACATAATGTTTACTTTGAAGGTCCTTTTTTTTCTCCCTTTTCTTGAACAATGTAACAGATTAGCTGTGGCTCTCCTCGCATGTATTTCCGCATCCAGCATCAAGTTTTTCCAGGTACTAACATCACTTCCTCCCTAGTTGTTCTTTTGTGATACTGAAATCAATTTAAGAAACCTGCGGTGTTTGGATTTCTTGATCAGGATTATGAGACGGATTTAAAATTTCCGATACGAGATGAGCACATAAGTCACCTGCTGCCTGCGTTTTATCAAGATATGATTGTCAGAGTATACTCGAAGAAATCTGAACTGGTATGTTTCCATGACCAAGGAATATTTTACCATGATATTGATAATATATGTATTATGTATATCTATTTCTCTACTCTATATATGTATGTAGGTAGGAGCAGTTTCTAAGGCCTTTGAAAATTATCAGCTAAAAACATACGGAAGGAAAGCACAAGTTCATGATACTCCTGAGAAGAAGAAAAGCCGGAATAGATATTAATCATCCACTACCTTCATATATACAAATACATTAGTACAATACAATACAAATACTCACTTTAGAAATGTACAATACTCGTATGGCAAAGGATAAGTTTTCCAAACAACATTTAAATACTAAGGAACTGGCTATGGCATGCATGAAGAATTCTGTAGCTTACTACATTCTTTTGCAGCCCATTGACGTGTTAAATTCTCACGGATATTGAAGTGCTTGGGTTTCGGTTGATAGAAATTTATTTATTTGTTTTCTTAAATTTCGTATCAATTTTTTTTATAAAGAAAAGAGTTGACTAAGTGTCTCGTTAACAACCTCCTAGGTTCGGAGGAAAAGAGTACACCTAACAACTTATATAACTGAAAAAAATACAAGTTAAACATAAACCAACATCAAGTTGACAATAGTCGACAATCCTCATGGTACGCTACAAGAGCTACTTTTGGCGGCCGATAAAACACCTGACCATTGCGATCAACCTCGAAACCATACTTCGCCAAACAATCTGCCACCGAATTTGCTTCTCGAACCACATGTGAGAATTGCACCTCCCAATCCCGAGCAACCATCTGATCAATGTGATGATTTAAAGACAGATGTCTTCCACTTGCCGAGCGCCGATCCAAAAGTCGAACTACATCAGCATTATCCAATTCAACCCATACACGACAAATACCCACATTCCAAGCATGTTGGAGACCTTCGATTACACCCCAAATCTCAGCCTCCACAACTGAGCATATACCGATAAACTTAGAGAACCCCAAAATCTATTCCCCCTCAGACGCGCGGATCACTCCACCACAAGGGGCTCGCCCATCCCCTTGGCACCTAGCCCCGTCCGTATTCACTTTACACCAGCCCGCATCCGGGCATTTCCACTGCGCCACCCCTCGCCTAGGCCGATGCTGGGGCCGATTCTGCCGAACATGCAAGCCGCGAGCGTGAAGTCAGTCACAAGCCATGCGACGAGCAGCAGCAAAAACGGACTCATTGTCCACATTCTCAGGATCGAACACCAGCGTATTGCGATGCTTCCATAACGACCAAAGTAAGGTGCAAAGAGCTGCGGCCACTCATCCTTATTGCCAGCTGCAAAATCTGCACTCACCAAATTAAAACCAATCCACTCCTTAAAGGGCATCGCACAAAACTCAGCCCACTTATATCCCCGAACCACGCATCGCCACGCCAAAACCGCAGTCGAGCATGATCGAAATAAGTGATCAAGTGTCTCCGGCTCACCACCACACACTCCGCACGCAACATCATGTGTCAAATGGCGGCGCTCCCTTTCAATGTTGGTCAGGATTCGACCATGAACAAGTAACCAAAGAAAGGTCTTAACCCGCTGAATCCCTTGAATCTGAGCCACGGCCTTCCATATTGGATCAGCAACCACATCCACATGATCCATTCGAAGCCGATAAGTCGTTCTTACCGAGAAGCTTCTACCAGAACTTGGCAACCAACCCAAGGAGTCAACCTGCGCTGATCGAACCGGTGGTTTAATGGCCGCAATTCGCAGCAACACATGGATAGGCAGCAGATGTTCAAACCTCGACCAAATCCAATCACCATCAGAAGAGACCATCGAGTTTAGAGGGGTAAAGCCTAAAGGACGAAAGTGCTGCAGCAGGCGGCACCATCCAATCGGCCAACAAACCCACCTCGGCTACCCAAGGACACTGCCAAAAATCAAATTTCGTATTAGTTTTGATAATATTAGTATAAAACTGATTTGGTTTTTTAATTCATCGAGAGAAAAAAAAAGTTTTTTTTTACTGTTTCATAATTCTTCTATATAATTTTTTTATTTCAATAACTTGACCCTCAAATTTAGCATATAATTATATTTATCATCAACCTAAAGTTTCCATATCATCTGACATCATTAATGTATATATTTAATGTAATGTTATGTTTGGTAGAAATATTATTTTTTAACATGTTTTACTGTATAAATTAGCAATATACTAATTTTATACGGTAATTTTAGTCATTCCCATAACTTACTTTGAATAAAGATAACAAAAATATTTATTTTGAAGATGTCCTTGTTTCTTATCATATTTTAACTATTTTTATATTGGTAAAAGATGTCTTTAGATAACTCGAGTTCAAGTAATGTAATTTATATGGTGTGTACATTTTTAAAAAGTTAATAGTAAAGAAGAAATGATATTTTAACTATTTTTATATTGGTAAAAGATGTCTTTAGGTAATTCGGATTCAAGTAGTGTAGTCTATATGGTGTGTGCATTTTTAAAAAGTTGATAGTAAAGAAGAAAAGATAATTATTTGATACACTGCGGTGAAAACTAAAAGTTTCTACAAACGCCTTAATTTTAGTGTTTAGAGACTTAATTTAGGGTGTAAGGTTTAGGGGTTTAGATATAAGGGCAATGGTTAGAATTTAGGATTTAAGGTTAGAATTTAAAGTTTATAGGTTAAAATCTAAATCATCAACATATTACACTAAAACCTTAACACTAACCTCTAAACCCTAAATCCTAACCCTAACCCTAACTCTAACCCCTAAATTCTAACCATTACCCCTAAATTATAAACCTCTATACCTAAACCCCTAAAGCTTACGCCATAAAATAAGTCCCTAAACTCTAAAACTAAAGCGTTTGTAGTGTATTGGATATAAATCCAAAAACAAATGCTACAAACTTATTTATACTTGTATAACAATTAAGTTTTCTTGTGTCATACGAGATGAGATAACATGAGCATTCTTAATCTCTCGGTCAATTAGTGAATCTAAAATAGTTAATTATCTTTAATTCACTCGGAGTAGCTGAATTTTCAATTTTAGGATTGAGCTTGCAAAAGAACCTTAGATGAGACAGAATTTTGAATTCAGAGTGGATAATAATTCTAACCTTCAAATTTGTAAATTATTCGGATCCGTTATCCGAATCACTACCCTATAAAAGCAACAATGGGATGATAATCTGAAATTTCTTGAGTAATTTAAAATCTTTATTTTTCCAGGAAATTACCGGTGCTTGTTCAAATCTTTGAACTCTTCTATTTTATTGTCAGACTAAAGACTATAACATAAACCAGTCAACAAAGACCAGGTAGTTGTTATGACTAGTTGACTTGTTTGGCTCAGTTAACAAATTTTAGCAATTGAAGTTCCTTTTCATTTCCTTTCCTTTCATACAGTTTTCCAGGAAAAGAAAATTGAAGAACCCAGACTTGTGTTAATCTTGTTTTTATGTTACAGTTACTTGTTTCCTGTTCAAAGAACTCCATACTTTCACACAAGCCTAGATTTTCAGACCTGAACAAACAGAAGATCATGTTGTTAAAAGACAAAGCAAAGTCACAGTGTTCCAAGGTCCTCGTTCCTTTATTCTTAATCCTTATTACAGGTAGATTCTTTAATTTTGAACATATTTCCAGAACTTTTTCTTATCTTTTAATCTTAATATAACTGAATACAAATGTTTTTTTTCAAAAACAATTACAGTTTAATGAACTAGCTTGTATATTTGATATGTTTAAACAATTCCAGAACCTGTTACAAGTGCTTTGGATTTGCAGCTTTTGCTGCTGTTTCAGGGAATTCTTCTCTAGACATAGACACAGAGGTCCTGATGAACCTGAAATCTTTTCTGGAAAAACAAAACCGAGTTAATCGAGGAAGATTCGTAGAGTGGAATCGAAGGAGCTCGAATCCATGTGATTGGCATGGAGTCTTATGCTCTAATGACGGGGCAAGAATCATTGGCATAGACCTTTCGGACAGCATGATTTCTGGGGGAATGTTCAACAACTTCTCAGCCTTAACTGAACTTCAACTTCTTGATCTCTCGAGCAACACGCTATATGGAGCGGTTCTTGACGATTTGAATCGATGCCACAACCTTGTGTACCTCAACTTATCACACAATATGCTCGGAGGTGAGCTGAACTTGACTGGATTGACCAGTTTAGAGAAGCTTGATTTGTCGACTAATCGGTTCCATGGGGAGGTTAAGTTTAGTCTCCCAGCAATTTGCCACAGACTAGTGGTAGCGAATCTTTCGATGAACGATTTCTGGGGTCAACTCGATTACTTCGATGGGTGCTCGAATTTGCAGTATCTGGACTTGAGCTCCAACAATTTTAGTGGTAACATTTGGACAGGGTTTGATAGGCTAATTGAGTTTTCACTTTCTGAAAACTACGTGACAGAATCAGTCCCAGCATCATGTTTTAAGGAGAATTGTAGTTTGCAGGTATTGGACTTATCGGAAAACAAATTCCATGGTGGAGTTCCGGGGGAGATTTCGAACTGCAAGAATATGGTTACCCTGAATCTGTGGGGAAACAACTTTTCAGGGCCAATTCCCTCAGAGTTGGGATCGATTTCGACCTTGGAAGGCTTACTATTGGGAAACAATCGTTTTTCTAGAGTGATTCCCAAATCTCTTTTGAACCTGAAGAATTTGGCCTTACTGGATTTGAGCAATAACAGTTTTGGTGGAAAAGTTCAAGAGATTTTTGGGAGGTTCACACGGTTGAAATCTCTTGCACTTCATAGGAATTCATACACAGATGGGTTAATTTCTTCTGGGATTCACAAGCTGACGAATATGTCTCGACTTGATCTAAGTTACAATGATTTTTCTGGAGCATTACCGGTCGAAATCTCTCAAATGCTAGGCTTGGAGTTCTTAATCTTAGCCTACAATCAATTTACCGGCGACATACCATTCGAGTACGGGGACTTGTCGAATCTGCAGGCTCTTGATCTCTCCTTCAATGGCCTCTCCGGATCAATTCCGCCTTCCCTTGGAAACTTGAGGTCCCTATTGTTTTTAATGCTTGCAAACAACTCATTAACCGGCGAAATCCCCCATGAACTCGGAAACTGTACTAGTTTACTATGGCTGAACCTTGCTAACAACCAACTTTCCGGGAAATTCCCTCTCGAATTAACAAATATCGGAAGAAATCCGACTCCAACATTCGAATCAAATCGGAGAAGTAAGCAGTTGAATGTCGGTCCTACGGAGTACTGCTCGGTCGTTAAGAGGCTGCTAACCATAGACTACCCGCCTTTTGATTTTTTCTATACAATTCTTACCATGAAGACTTGTAGCAGCATATGGGATCGGTTGCTTAAAGGATATGGTTTTTTCCAAATCTGTTCCAGAGGTTCATTGGTTCGGGAATATGTGGTCTCCGGCTATCTTCAGCTTAGGGGGAACCAACTTACAGGCGAGGTCCCATCAGATATTGGTAACATGCAACATGTTAGTGTGTTGGATTTTGGTTCCAATGAATTCAATGGGGAACTGCCTATAGAGATGGAGAAGCTGCCACTTGTAGTCCTAAACATTTCTCGGAACAGATTTTCAGGCCAAATTCCGTCGGAAATCGGAAAAATAACATGCTTACAGAATCTTGATTTGTCACTCAACAATTTTTCAGGCATATTCCCCAAGGAGCTTAGTATGTTGACTGACCTAAACAGGTTCAATATTTCATTCAATCCACTCATTGCTGGTACAATTCCAGCAGCGGGACAATTAGCAACATTCGAGAAAG